>JAPJBO010000376.1:0-206904 GCA_030068145.1 Diplonema papillatum | reverse complement strand
GAGTCCACACCGCGAAGGCGAGCGGAAATTAAACACGAGCCCGTGGATGGTGCTTGTCATGGCACCTGCACTTTATGTACTCGATTCCAGGAGCGCTTCGTGCTCCAGACACTGCGCAAAGGAGGCCGGCGGCTGTCGCGGCCACCATCAACCCGGCAAGCCGAACGCACCGGCGACCCCCGAACGGCGCAAAGCCTAGGAAGAGGCCTTCCTTCTTCCATCCAGGGTGGCGGACAGCAAGACGCCTGCGCGCAGCACAGGCGCCGCCCGCCGGAACAAAGGGGAAGCGACGACGACAACCGGACGAGCAGCCAATAAACCCTCAAACGACGCCAGCGACCGGCGAACGACCAGTGCTGACAAAGAGACTCTTCGACACCCCACAAGCCCGCTCGCCGCAAGCGAAAGAAGAGGGCGACGACGCCCGACCGGAATGCATCGAGAAGAAGGCCACGAAAGCTACCGTCCAGCCTCTAATTTATAGGCCAATAATATGCGTGGTTTATAATTTATCGGCCACTAATTTATAAATCCTGAATTGTTGTTCTCGGTACCAGCCTTTGTGGATCAACGAATAAATTTCTTTTGGCGGCACCGCTTTGGCGGCGCCGCAGGCCCCGGTCCGGTGCAGTGTGTGGCGCGCCTCTGTTTTACAGGCATTTGTTTTATGTAATTTTTAATTTATAAATCGCTAATTATTTTCCTTTCAAATTTCCCGATAAAAACCACATAAATTAGGCATTCAGTGTTTCCTTGCGTATCTTTTTTTCATGTGGAAAAATGGCAGACGGTAGCTGCACAGAAAGTGAAAACTGAGCATGTCTGCTCGATCGTAAGCCCGCCGACACGATCGGAATCCTAGCCCCGCTAACTCCACAAGCAGGTATCGGCATAAAGTAACCCGACCGAGAAAGTGCACGCGAATCCGTGTGATTCATGTACTCAAAAGAACTCAATGTTTCAATGTTGAGGTGCCGTGCCGTGAGCGCACACGCTAAGACTGTTGGAGGGAAAAAGAGAAGATGCGTGTTTAACCCAAAAAGTGCCTTGGGCTTGGGGCTGGACGCCACCGATAATGTGGGCGCGTGTGTCGCGAGGTAGCCGATCTACGATGAGCGACGACTTCGTGGAGCAGTTGCCACCGGGTAGACCGGCGAACTTTTGAAATTGTCGATTTCACAAATTCATGCTGAACATGTTGTTCTAGCGTTATTTGTGGATTAGAAGGTCGGTATTTTAAAGTCTCCGGTTGACCGTAGCGGCTTGAGTATGGCGGGGGGTTGAGAAAAGCGTTCAAGTAGTGATACGCAGCAACAATCCGTGATGATAGATCACGCGCAGTGTTGGTGCGTATCTCAGCTAGAACGTGTTCGGAGTCATGCCTCTCGCTAGGGAACTCCGGAAGGATCCCTCGCGAGTTTTTGCAAGCGGCGGGCCTCCTCGAGTGGTGGGAGGGAAAAAAGGAGTGCGAAGGGGCGGGTATACCTCTTCGGCCGCCACGGTGGCCTTCAGCTGGGCGCGCAGGTTGGTCAGCTTCGTGAGCGAAACCTGGCGGACGTCGCTGGTGCGCGTCGAAATTTCTATGGCGGCGCACTGGTGGGCCCACCCGAGCTTCGCCCCTCCCTTTCGGTCCGTGGCGCGCGACGTGTGGGGACGCCACCGTCTGAACACAGCGTCGCTCACTCGGCCGGCGAACGTCTCGACTGCGACCTGGTAAAAAGTGTCCTCTTCCATTTTCGCCACGCCGCAGGCCTCGCTGTCCTCCACGAAGGAGTCGAACACCTCGACTAAGTCGCTCTCCGACCGGTTCACATCGTCCTGCGAGTAGAAGAGGTTTGTAGTATTTTTGGCGTGCATTTCTTGCCCCTGTAACGCATTGATTCAATGATCGGCGGCAGGTCCTCTTCGAAAACCCCTGAAGGACAGCCGCCAGTGAACGAGCTTAATGCGTCGTTTAATGATTGCTCAGACATTCGCCAACACGAACACAGTCCGAAAAATAAAGAACGTAGCGCAAGGCATTCATTCCCTGAAGCGGCTACCTGCTGCGTGCATGAAAAGGAAGCAAGCTACTTTGTTTCTCTGGACGGATTGGGAGCGGCAAACCTGTCGTTCGGATTATTATTGGTCTTCAAAGAAACAAGTCTATTTTCCTACAAAAAAAAAACAAAGACTGGTGGCATACATCAGATGGCAGCTCAGACATTAACTTCACAAACGGAACGGTGCGCGCCTTGCTTTTCTTGGCATTCGTAGGATTGACGAGCTGCGTGCGAGTTAGCTTTGTACTCCATGTCGGAAGGTCGTTTTGGCAGAAACGGTGACGGTATGGTTGATGAGATTAGATTCACGTTGAGGCTGCCTGACCGCACGTACTTTTCCAAATCCAAGTAGATGCTCAACTCTACGGCTACATTGGTTCGTTGAACGTGACGTAAACTGTCAAGGAAGGAAACGCAAGTTAACCGCTTTGTGCGAAATCCTGGAAATATAGCCCCTGGCCGGCAGCATGAACAGAATGCTAGCATGATGACACAAACACGCAAATACGCATACCGGGCACAGTGAGTTAGCGATTCGACTGCAAAGAGGGCACATGAACTCGTTGAGTGCCAGGGAGATGATCCCTTGGCCCTTGTAGACCGAGAAGGAGTCGAGGTGGGCCTGTGTGAGGCGGCTCGCTTGCCGGATGTGCTTCATGTGGCTGCTGCAGCAGTCCAAGTGCGCGATGTGGCCGCACGTGTGCACGTGGCAAGCGCCGCCGTCAAAGAGCGTCCGAACGCTGCATAGGCTATGTTCAAGGACCTCATCCTCGTCTTCGTCGGCGCTCACTTTCCCCTTCTTCGCAGGACAGTCGGCCCGCTCTTTCTGAAAGCACTTCTGCAGCGCGTTGCCCCTCGCAACCTGGGCGATCAGCGCCACGTCCGTTTGACCATTTGGCGAGACCGTCTGTGGCGTTTTTTTGTGTTTCCGGCGATTATCGCGCAGTCAGTTGCCTGTGACGGCGTTCTATTCGATTGATTCTGTTTTTTCGGAATCGAGATGCATGTTTTAGACTTGCAGGCAGTGTTGCCTGCCTTTCACTCTGGTCACGGATGATTTAGGCAATTCCTTGGGTTCGGGGATTGGTTTCCAAGTGCCTAGCAGTGAGCTCCTCCGGGGATGGCTTTCAGCAGAAGGCCACGCCCGCGTTGACTGTAGTGGGTCTTTGACGAGCCTGGCTGAACTAGTGGGTCTCTGATGAGCCTTGGCTGAACTAGTGGGTCTTTGATGTGGCTGAACACTTGTTTAAACCAATAAGCTGGTGCCCGGCACGCTGGGTGGACTGCGGCTATGTGCACCAAATGAGGGCGTCGGTGCCGCTCTTGGGACAGCTTTCGTGCCCTGTTTTGGACGCTGCCTAATGTGTGCCTCAATATTTGCAATGGGATCTGTGTTCCCCCGTTTTGGCAGCAAGACGCGTGGAGTACGTACGACCCCATTTGATCCCGCGCAACGATGCTTTAGCATTCACGGCGAACGCCTGCTTTGGGCACGCTGGTTTGTTGCTGTGGCTTTCGTCAGCGTCGACGGACCCGAGTAGGACTCGACGACCTTCCATACTCACACACCACCTGGCCTGATTCGGCACCCAACTCCCACAACGTCAAGTCGCTCTGTGTAGCCGCACACGGGGACAGGGCAGAAACGAGATCGGGCCACATACCATGCCGCAAAACGTGCACTCCTTGTCTTGAAGCCAGGCGACGTCGAGCAGGTCGTGGCACGAAGGCCGCGACGCACCGTCGTCGCCCGCGTCGCCCGCGTCGGCCTCGCCTTCGTCGCTGAAGTCGTCGAGGACGAGTTCGGTCTGCTTCTTCTGCATCTTCGCGAGGGCGGCCTTCTGCCGCGCGAGCGCCTTCGCCATTTTGTTCTCCTTCGCCGTCGCCGCCCCGTCCTTCTCCTTCGCCTGCACGAGCACCTTGGCCGCCAGCTCCACCGCCTCGCGGGCCTCCGGCGACGCCTTCCGCAGCAGGTCCAGCACGTCGTGGACCGGCGCGTGCAGCTCTTTCAGCCGCGACACTTTCAGCAGGTCGACGGCATACGACACAGGCACGCGCCCGGCCGCATTCGGCTTCGTCAGCATCGCCGCCACGTCCGGTTGCCGGTCCTCGGCGATCTGCGGGTGGGCGGTGCACAGGGTCGAGAGATTCATCGTTTTTTTTCTTCCAAATCCACATCCAAGAAAAAAACATTGGAAACCCAGGCGGGGCGTCACCCGTCACCAGAAGTCCAAAACTAGAAACCTACCACTCAGGTGCCCATATAATGCTCCGAAAGGGCGGGAAACGTGGTCGGACGCTCGTTTAGGCTGAAATAATGGCTGCAGAATGCGAAACCAAGGCCAGATCACCCCCACGGGTTTCTCCTGATCCAACCCCACTCTTTCGAGTGGAGCCGAACCAGGAGATAACCGTAGGAACCGGCCACAAGGCTCAAACTCTCGGAACAACACGCCCCCTCAGTGCGTTGCGTCCACCGGTCCATTCGGACTCGTATGGACCCGGTTAGGGACACGTGAAAATCGTAGTTTAATGATTAGGCAGAACCTCCCATGCATGATTGATGCTAGCATCAAGTCTTCTTCGAGGAAGATGTTGTCTGGGACAGGGATGCAAAAAATAGAAAAAGGTAAGAAGGGGAGTGTACGGCTCCCAAAGTGGGGTATGAAACCTTGAGGGACTAGCCCCCCTGTGTTTTTTAACGGAAGTGCAATCCAGCCGATCCTCCTTCTCGGGTGTTCACCTGTTCCACCTGTTCACCCACAAGAACGGGCTCGGGGAGTTCTGGGGTGCTCACCAGGAGCCCGGACCAGGTGGTGTTGACAACAGCCAAAACTGACGCGACACTGAGAAATGCAAAAAATTTGGCCGCCAAATGGCATCTCTCAAAAAAAAAAAAGACGTTCGACTATCCACGGCAAACGGCTGTGGTGCAAACAAAACCCGGACGTTCCATGAGGATCGACGGTAACACAGAAAAGAGATGCAAACCTCCCAGCTGATGACATCCTGCGGGACCAGCGCGGCGGCCATGTCGCGCCGGGACGCGAGGAACGCGTTTTCCGGCTTCTGGACAGCCCCGTAAACGGTGGCGTACAGCTCGGAAGTGCGAAGGGCGAGGTGCAGCACGTCGAGCGCCTTGCGCACGACGTTCTCTGTGACCCACGGCATGGTCGCCGCATCGCGGATGGCGGCGACTGCCGTCGCGAGGACGACTTCCGCGCACAGCAGCCCGACGGCCGGCGCCATGCACGGCGGCGGGTTCTCGGGCACCTTGCACGGGAGCAGCGAGTGCCTCGCCTTCAGCTTCGCGTATTCGGCGTCGGCCTTCACCAGCTTCCGCTCCTCCCACAGGGCGCTGTACGGGTTGATCGTGGGCCACATCCCGTCCTTTAGGCGGAACTGCGCGTTCTCTTCCCGTCGCACCACCTCCGCGACGTCGAGCAGGCACTGCTCTGCCGCCTCGAGCTCGTCCCGGTCTTGCAGCTCCGACAGCTCCGAGAACTTCTTCGGCCCAAGGGCCAGGCTGTGCCGGAGCGAGTCTTTTAGCGTCTCCTGCGGCGGTGTTGTGCTTCTTCTGGGGGGTCATGCTTTGACTGTGCTCAACTATGAAACTTTATTGCGACGGCAATGCTCGTGCTCTCTGCTGGGGGACTTTATTGCGACGGCAATGCTCGTGCTGGGTCATGCTTTGACTGTGCTGAACTATGAAACGTTATTGCGACGGCAATGCTCGTGCTGGGTCATGCTTTGACTGTGCTGAACTATGAAACGTTATTGCGACGGCAATGCTCGTGCTGGGTCATGCTTTGACTGTGCTGAACTATGAAACGTTATTGCGACGGCAATGCTCGTGCTGGGTCATGCTTTGACTGTGCTGAACTATGAAACGTTATTGCGACGGCAATGCTCGTGCTGGGTCATGCTTTGACTGTGCTGAACTATGAAACGTTATTGCGACGGCAATGCTCGAAGTATATGTAGAGACACGGTTGCAAAACGGGCCACCGCCAGCGCGTGCCTGCGGACAGGACATCGGTATGAGTCTGGTTTGTTGCGGCTAGGACCACCCATGCTAGTAGAGCCCGTGCCTCGGGAAGAAGGCAATCACAACACCGTGTCTGCTCAAAACACGGGGCGCCCCATTGCGACTGCGACTCGCTGGAACGCACCGGCCTGTCTTTTTTTTACGGCGGCAATCTGCATGGAAGTGGTGGGCGGAGGGCGGCACAAACCTTGACGTCGGAAGAGTAGCAAGAGAAGTCGGTGGCGAGGGACAACACGAAGCGGAAGAAGAACTCGATGATGTTGTGCTCGCGCTCCTGGGTGTCCTGCAGGAGGGGCTGGTGGGCGGAGAAGCGGTGCGCGATGTGGCACGCGGCGCTGGACGGTCCGAGCGCCGCTTCGAGCTGCACGACGACGAAGTCGTGCCGAATGGAAGACGCGAGCCGCGGCACCCGGGCCCACCACTCGGAAAGCTGGGCGATGCCCATGTTGTCCCGCCGCCACATGTTCGCCAGGACCTGCCCCCGCGTCACGAAGAGGCCGAGCGGGTGCTCGGCGAAGTGGTGGAACGCGTTTCGCTTCATGTTCTCGGCCAGATACGCCGCCGCCGGCGCTTCCGGGAACTTCGTGACCAGCGTGCGGACCATCATCCCGTACAGCCGGTGCAGCGGCAGGCAGAAGTAGACGCCGTGCGTGCACGTTTTGTACGGCGAGTGCAGGCAGAGCCACGCGAGCGTCGGGTCCGAATCGCGGGACAGCGAGTGCTTCAAGAACGGCTCCGCGTACCGGAACAGGTCGAAAAACGCCGGTGCCAGCGCTTCTGGGGACGCGCAGCCTTTGAGGCTGTCGACGAGGGTGGTGGAGCACAGCTCGTGCAGCGAGTTCTCGTAGTCGGCGTAGTGCCGCGCGTTGTCGTCGTCGTCGATGCGGTACGACGCGAAGCTCTGCTGGAGGTGGAGCAGGTGCATGAAGATCATCTCCCTCAGAATCTTCGTCTCGAAGCAGAACAACCCGTACTTCGGGTTGGTCTGCAGTGCGTAATGCACGTCGAGGGCGACGAGCGAGTTCTCGTTCATGTCTTTCAGCTTCGTCGCTGTGTTCACCTCGGTTCTGCCGTCAGCCAACTTCAAACTGAAACGAATTCCTCTGTAGTCAGTGAGCGGCTCGAGTCTACGGAAGTGCAGAGCGGTCAGCATTGCGTGAAAGAGCCCAGGTCTCTCGATCGACTCATCGGGGTACTGGACCAGCTGCACAACAAAGGGGTTCGTCAGGAACTGAATCGACATGTCCGCGATCGGCAGCTGCCTGCGCTTCGCGTCCTTGCGCATGATCTGCCTGCAGTAGTGGATCCCCAGGCACTTCCGCATGTACCCGTCGGTGACCAAGGCCGCGATGAGCGCCTTCAGCTCCTCGTGCCGGTCCTCGCAGATGGTGAAGTACGGGCTCTGGCGGAAGTCTGCCGTGTCGATCTTGTCGCAGAGGGTTTTCGACACGATGCGGGCCATCCCGTCGCCGCCCTTGGCCCACGCCGTCAGCACCGGCACGCATCGCGCGACGACGTCAGGGGGGAACGAATCCCTCGGGACCGTCGCTTCCCGGGTGGCCTCGGCGACGGCCATCACGACGCCTTCGACGGTGTGGGACACACGGCGGACGACTGCGGGATCGACGTCTTGCAAGGGGTCGCTGGCCATGGTCTGCCCTTTGTGCCGCTTGCAAAAGAACTTCGGGTCCCAGGCGGTGGGGTCGCCGCAGTCGCACATGCCGCTGCCGCTGTTGGAGATGCGCCAGTCGTGCCCGGCGTGCTGCTCGCTGTCGAAGCACTCGAGGCAGATCGCGCAGGTTTGGTCGACCTGGCACGTGCTGCACTTGACGATCATTGCGTTGTCCTTCCAAATCTTCCCGCACGTGCTCGTCGTGCACAGCGCCGCCGGCAGCTGGCCGTCGGGGCCCCGCACGTGCTCCTGCGCCGCCCGCAGCCCGGCCGCCACGTCCTTCAGCACAGCCGCGTACACTTCATCCCGCAGGCACGACGCACCCGCCTGCTTCCCCTCCGCCAGGCCGTCCTCCGCCTCCGCCTCCTCGGCTGCCGCTGGGACCCGGCATGCCGCCGTGTGCCTGTTCATTCAAGAGCAGCCGGCCTCCCCCCTCCCCGGCCTGCGGGTTTTTTGGGGGTGGGGGTCTGTAGTTTATTGGGGAATTGTCCCGTCGTTTCTTCAACCGGGGGGTGCATGTCTCCGGTGACGGGAGAAGAGACGGGGGGGATTGTTGTTGAGGAAGTGCTAGCACCGAGTTTTTTAATAAGAAACACGTCCTGCATACCCTGAAAGCGCTTCCACCTAACGTGTGTACCTTTGCACACGCTGCTCCGTCGGATGTCCGAAGAATCCAACTCGTTTGAACTCCGTGGCCTTAAAACCGCGGGGTCGAGGTGGATCCAATTGGCCGAGATCGACGCTAGCAATAGCAGCGGTGTGTGGATGAAACAGGTCAATCGAGTGACAGAACACGACTTCAAGTCGGTGCAGGGCAACAACCAGGAACACACTGGTTGGTGAGCAGCGACACCTCCCGAAAGTGAGCCAAGGGCGAAGAATGCGGCTACTGCGGCATTTGCCCGATGATACCCCACACGCAGAACGCGAAGGGGAACGTGTTTTCCCAACTATCTTCCCGACCGTAGCATCCGAGGAAGGTGCTACGGTAGCCGTGCACGGGTCTTGGGCGCGTGCCTCGTGCAGGGCGGGGTGTGTTTGATGAGGGCGGCAAGCTTAAGGGAGAGAGAGCGCAGACACAATCCATCTTAAAAAGGACCACACACGACTTCAAGTCGATGCAAGTCCGCAAGAGCTTCTGCCCCGAGTCGTATGAACCGGAATCAATCCATGCACGAGTTTTGGAAGTCGTCACTCTCCGGGCGTCGCTCGCATTCAGGATCGATTCATCGAGAAGAAACGAAGAACACTGCTTCTGCACAACACACGTCGGGCGTGCAGTCCTCGGAGAAGGAGGGGGCGACCCCCTATGTTGGGGTCGCAACGTTGCAAGAATGAAGGCAAGTGTGGAACACCGCTTGGGGGTAGGCCTGCGGCTTGGTTCGTAATGGTGCCTTTCCTGTGGCTTTCTTCTGTGATGTGTTGCATCCTTTCTTTTTCTTTGTGAACAAGCCCCTGCTTCGCGGAGAATATTCGAGGAGGGTTCGCCAGCTGCAAACCTGCGCGCAAATGAGGGGAGGATGCGCTGCACGGGTAAGTCTGGATTTACTGCCGGGGGTAAGAAGCGCGCAAAAAAAAACTCGAGGGGGCTGCCTTGTGCTCACTTCGAAGGAGGCTAGAAGGGGAGAAACAATACAACTACAAAGTGGGTCTTTTTTTGTTGAACGCTTACGCCCGCCACTAAACCCAGATTCACCTGTGTTTCGTGTGGGCTACAGCACATTCCCCCTCCTTTGATCTTTTGCAGCTGGCAGCCTCCTCAAGTATTTCCTACAGCGCAGGTGCTTATACAACAAAAGAAAACCTCCGAGTTTTGGCGTCAATACGGGCAAGCGGTCACTTGTTTGCGTTGGAACGCGTGGCGTTGCCAGCGGGCGCCACGTCTTGGCCAACGCGGATGCACGCGCAATCCAAACGACACTTACCTTCTTCTGGGCGGTGCCGGTACGCTGCCAAATAGAACGAAACAATGCACAGCTGACCACTCTCTTGCAGGGAGAGCCGCTTGTTCAACGTGAACCAGGGTTTCCTGGCAGCTACAACGGAATTATACCCAGCTTCAGAGCGAGCGGTGCCGATGTGCGTGTCGGTAAAGGGCGGAATCGTTCACTTTCTCGCAAAAATGTAAGCTTTTCGCGTTGGACGCTTTCCGATGCAGGAGAATGGGATCGTCCGCTTCCATTCCGGAACACCTCGCACGGCAAGGATCTCATTTGACGAAGAGTCTTTTCACAATATCAAACATCGACATGCCGTAAACGCCTCGACCCGTCTGTGGCGGTTTGTGTTAGTTTAATGGGTGTGAACTCCATGTTTAATGGGTGTGAACTCCATGTTTAATGGGTGTGAACTCCATGTTTAATGGGTGTGAACTCCATGAAGGTACACAGATGTTTTGTTCATCTAACGAGAGTGAGGATAGTACGCTGTCATCGATCTGTTTTTGTTCTTCACAAATTGCATGACAAAAACATCAAACACGAGCTCGTGCTCGTGCATTCCGCCCCAGGGCAGACAAGAGTACGTGTGTGAGTAGGTGCGAAAAGTGCTGCCAAACCTTGTAGCTTTCAATCCGGTTCCGGATTCCTCCAATGCCGATGAGCCAAGCCAGCGACGGGGCGTAGATGGTCGCGTACAAGAAGCCGAGCACGGGGTGCGGCGAGATCCACGTCTCGCTCACGCCCGGGTCCGAGATGCAGTTGAGGAGCAGCTCGGCGCACCGCGCCGCCGACATTTTGCCCTTATCCTCGTCCTGCACCGAGCCGTGCGCCTCGCCGGTCGCCCCGTACGCGTTCTTCGCAATGGCGGTCGCCACCGGCCCCGGGCAGCAGCAGAGGACGGTGATGTTCTGGTCGTACACTTCGTACCGCAGGGTGTTCGCCCACCCTTGGACGGCGTGCTTGGCGGCGCTGTACGAGGCCGCCGCGGGTGCCCCGACTTTGCCGGCGACCGACGAGACGAACACGACGCGGCCAGACTTTCGCGGCAGCATGCTCGCCTTGAGGACGGCCTTCGTCAGCGACACAGTCCCGAAGTAGTTGACCTCCATGATTTTCCGGTCGTTATCGAGGTTGTCCAGGTGTTCCTCGACCAGAGCGCGCTGCGAAACCCCCGCGTTGTTGACCAAAACGTCGATGCCTTCGGCCTTCCACACCCGCTTTGCGGCAGCCAAGGCGTCTGCCACCTTGCTCGGGTGCGACTCCATGTCGAGGACGTCGAGTGGCAGGCAAACGACGTTCTCCGGCGTCTTGCACGCAGCACGGACGCGCTCCAGCTCCGCCTGCCTGCGGGCCGACAGGATCAGGTACGCCCCGCTGTTGCTCGCCGCATAGGCCAGTTCCTCGCCGATGCCGCTGCTGGCGCCGGTGATCCAGACGACCTTGCCCTCGACGTTCGCCCGCCGCAGCCGCGTCAGCAGCAGCGTCGTCGCGTCGGCGTCGGCGGTCGCGAGCTTCTGCAGCACGACGGCCGCCAGCGCCGCAGCGGCCAAGCGGGGGTGCTCCTGCACGACCCGCTTCACCGCCACCAGTCCTTCGCTGGCCTTCGCCTGGAGCTGATCGAGGTCCATCGCGACAGGAGGAGGGGCGAGAGACGGGGACGGGGGTTCGCGGCGGTGTTCTGCCGTTTTTTTTTGGGTGTGTGTTTTCTGTGCAATTCGCTCTGCCAGTTGGCTCCTGAGAGCGTTCTTCTTGGGTGGAGGGGGAGAACTCAAATGGTTTGTGTTTCCCGAGCATCCACCAGGATTCAGCCCAGCTACACAAAGTCGTTTGGCTCGGTTCTTGGTGCTTGGTCTCTCTATGATGGTGTGACCCATCAGCAGTCTACCACAGGCTATCATGGGTAGAGGCTATCACCAGCAGCCGCTCCTTCTCTTAGGACTCTTGGGGACGCCCCGACAGTGGTTGGCACCTAGAGCCTGTGCAGTAGAGGACACGAGGCCATCTCGATGGCAGACGCCAGGTGGACCTGGATCTTCGAGTGTAAAACAGGCTGGCAGAGCACGCATCATGCGGCTTCCGTAATAAGCTCAAGGCAGCAAACCATCCGTCACGCGGGACGGCTGACCGAATGGCAACCTGTTGTGCAAGTAAGGGCGGCATTATGCCGATTCACGCTATCCTCTTGGCATAACGAACACCCACCAGGATTACGATAAGCTGCAAGATCGTTTTGGTTTTGTTCTCTCGAGCGTTGATCATTGGGCTTTCGTGGCGACTTAATCTGCCGAAAGTTGAACCCGGACTGTGGGACGGGGCCTCCCCGACAGCGTTGATCGGATCGATATGATGCATAGAACGGGCGGGATGGCGGCTTTTTCGAGCAGTGCGGCCCGAGTGTCGTTGAGGTTGGTCTGGCTGTTGCTGCGGGAGTACTTCGTTGACCGCAGAAAAATTCGCACGGGTCCGTTGCGAGGGTACGGATAGTGCAGGCGGTTGTTGGCGTCTTTGGCGTTCTGCTTCGACAGGCACAGCTCCGCAGGCTCGGGGGTCAACTCCATGACACACACCGGCTTGAAACCCGCTCCGGTCACAAAGCTGTGATCCGGCACCTTTGGCTTACGGGGTCGTTCTTCTCCGTCCGCGATTTCGTCGAGGTCAACACGGTAGTAGGTCTTGGTGTTGATCTGCTTGTTGACCGCGACTACTCCCAACGGAACGATGCACTTTGCATCGACGCTCAGCACCATCACCTCGTCCTGTTCGCTAGACGCGTTTGCGAACATGGCTGCCTCGACAACCAACCTGACCTGGGACCGGCAGTAGTGATCATCAACATGATGGTCCCGCCCGGTGTCCTCGTGCCCTTCGAGCCGAACGTCGAAGAAGTTGAGGTACGCCGACCCAGCTTTCCGACCAGTGTGTGGTGCCTTGAACAGGCGCCGCAAACAAGACTCCGACAGTGCAAACCCATCAGATTCGAGGAGGCGGTGGAGTTCCGCTGGCGTACATCCCGCTTTCAGCTCTGTTTCCCTCCGCCGAGCATGGCTCTTGGCGGAGTATTTCGAGAGCAGGAGGCGAATGTGGTCAACCAGAGCGGGGTACTTCTCTGTGATCCGCTTGCGTCCCCTGTTGTCGGTCGACGGCCGCTTTGAGACTGGCTCCTGCAAACCATCTTCCAGATCGTCGACGTCGAGGTGGCTGGCGCAGTTGACGACCACCGATTGCTTCAGGAACAGCACAAGCACCGGTGCAAATGCCGACAAACCCATCGCAATTTCGACGAGTTGCTTCCTGGAGAAACCCTGGAGCATGTCATCGAGCACCACACTTTTGTTGCGGTACACGTGCAACAGAACCTCCCTCACTTGGCAGTTGTCCAAGCCGGGAACAGAAAAATGAGGGTGGTGGGGCTGCGTGTTGTTCCGCAGCAGGCGAAGCGTGACCTCCCACGATGGAAGCTGAGGGAGGGCTTCGACGTCGATGTTTTTGTTGGCAGGGAAGGAGACCCAGATGGTGGCATCACCATCCCCGATGGCGCTCAGCTCGGCCTCGGCCTGCTCGAGACAACGGGCCACCTGGACACGTTTCCGGGACTCCCTCTTTCTGCAGCACGTATCTAGAAAAGACACGGTGGTCGCAGCAACTCGGGCCACGACGCCCGAACTTGCACCAGCAAATTCCTCCCCCCATCCTCTGGCATCGTCATCCCGCGTCACGGCCGCATTTGCATCAAGGGGGGGAAGGCCTTCGACGGCACGGCAGACCGTCTTCCTCAACGACTTCATCTTCTTGTAGCCGGCGCTGGAAAAGACGTCAGGACCACAGAAGCCGAGGACGTATCGTGCATAGGCTGCTGTGGCTTCCCCCAGCTTCACTCGAAGGGCAACAAGGACCTGAACGATCTGTTCTCTGTGCTCGGGTAATAGCCGGCCTTCGATTTGGAGCTCAGGCCACGCATTCCCATCGTCGGCAACACTCTCTTCTGACGAGCAATCGTCAGGCGGGAGGAACGCAGCCTCGTCGAGCAACCCTTGGAAGATTCCTTCGCTAACTTCGCTTTTGCCTTCGCTTTCACTTTCACTTTCGCTTTCGCTTTCGCTTTCTGGCAAGTTTTCCCTTTCCAGCGTTGTGTCTGCTGGTTGTCGCTCCAGGTACGACAACATACCGGACTGCTGCTGTTTCTTGGCCCTGCCGTGCACCTTGGCCTCTTCATCAGTGTTGAGTGCCCTTTTTGCTGCTGCCCTGGCGTTGTTGAGCGTCTTCCCTAACACCTGGTAGGACCGAACAAGCGCATGGTGGGCGCCCGCCTGCTCTTTTTTTGCCTTCGTGGCGGCCCCCTGTTCCTGTAGATGTGCCTCGTCAGACTCAAAAAAGTGGGACAACCCTCAAACGTGAGTATTGGTGATCAAAAAAAGTGGGACAACCCTCAAACGTCAGTATTGGTGATCCAAAAAAGTGGGACAACCCTCAAACGTCAGTATTGGTGATCCAAAAAAGTGGGACAACCCTCAAACGTCAGTTTTGGTGATCCAAAAAAGTGGGACAACCCTCAAACGTCAGTATTGGTGATCCAAAAAAGTGGGACAACCCTCAAACGTCAGTATTGGTGATCCAAAAAAGTGGGACAACCCTCAAACGTCAGTATTGGTGATCCAAAGAAGTGGGACAACCCTCAAACGTCAGTATTGGTGATCCAAAAAAGTGGGACAACCCTCAAACGTCAGTATTGGTGACCCAAAAAAGTGGGACAACCCTCAAACGTCAGTATTGGTGATCCAAAAAAGTGGGACAACCCTCAAACGTCATTATTGGTGACCCAAAAAAGTGGGACAACCCTCAAACGTCAGTTTTGGTGATCCAAAAAAGTGGGACAACCCTCAAACGTCAGTTTTGGTGATCCAAAAAAGTGGGACAACCCTCAAACGTCAGTATTGGTGATCCAAAAATGTGGGACAACCCTCAAACGTCAGTATTGGTGACCCAAAAAAGTGGGACAACCCTCAAACGTCAGTATTGGTGATCCAAAAAAGTGGGACAACCCTCAAACGTCAGTATTGGTGATCCAAAAAAGTGGGACAACCCTCAAACGTCAGTATTGGTGATCCAAAAATGTGGGACAACCCTCAAACGTCAGTATTGGTGACCCAAAAAAGTGGGACAACCCTCAAACGTCAGTATTGGTGACCCAAAAAAGTGGGACAACCCTCAAACGTCAGTATTGGTCATCGAAAAAAGTGGGACAACCCTCAAACGTCAGTATTGGTGATCCAAAAATGTGGGACAACTATTGATTTATCAGGGGAATTCTACTAGGTAAAACAAACGACCCTTAAGACACCTCGGTGCGCACTTGGATCGCGGGGGAAAATTTTGGTTTGGTGGCGTGACCTCCGGGGCTAGCCCGTTCGCTCACTTTCTGCGGCTAGCTCGGGGGGTAACCCCATCGTATGTGACCTCTCGCGTTTTCTCCGTTCATTGCTTGCGTCTCAGGAGTGCGTGAACGACGGAGAATTCCCTCAAACGTCAGTATTGGTGACCCAAAAATGTGGGACAACCCTCGAACGTCAGTATTGGTCATCGAAAAAAGTGGGACAACCCTAAAACGTCAGTATTGATCATCCAAAAAAGTGGGACGACCTCAAACGTCAGTATTGGTCATCGAAAAAAGTGGGACAACCCTCAAACGTCAGTTTTGGTGATCCAAAAAGGTGGGACAACCTGGTGTGGTCGGTGGGCCAGTTCCCCGTAGTTCCCCCGTAGTTCAACATGGGGGGGGGTGTCTTTTTTTTTTTTTGTTTCTTGTTTTTTTGCTGAGTGCTTCAGGGATGCGGCCTTGGGTCCTGGAGAGCATTTCTGAGCTACTTTGCACGTTTTCGTCACAAAATAAGGACAATTTCGGGTAATTCGAGCGTATCAAGATCAAAGACCCCAGGAGACAAGCCACCTGGTCCAGGCCAAAATCGGTGAATTTCGGGGGGTAATTCCTTTGTGGCGATCACTTTGTGCAGTCGGCCCTGGCGAAGGTGGGGCGGAAGAGCTACAAAGGTGCAGTATTACGGCCCCAACTTGCGCAGAGCGGCCATGTGCTATGCGTGCCCCGAAGAGGAAGGAATAGGATGAGAAGGAAGGACAGACTGGGAGTCACGGTTTGACAGGTAGTGACAGGATCAGCTGCGGTAAGGAGAGCAGGAAATGTTCTACCAGAGGCCCGCGCCCGCCGGGTTTCGAAGCGATCGCGGGACCGGAGACCTTCGCGGCGGTCGGAGGAGAGAGGTGGTTCCGGGCGCTGCAGTATTGGCTGGATGGGATGTAGCTCGCCGTCGACTTTGAAGTGTGCACCAAACTGGATCTTCCGGGCAGTGTCGTAGCGACGACGGACTTTTAAAAACCGTCGGGGATGCGCTGGAGCGAAACGGCGACGGACCGCTTCTGCCAGACAGGAAACTGGAGAAGATAGGGTCGCTGAGAACGGTGGGAGCCCCGCCGTGCCTCACGGGGTACGAGATGAGGCCGATCTTCCGTGGTAGTACGGAGACGATGGAAGTGCTCGAGACACAGCTGACGACGGCACGAGTTCAGCGACGAGGCGTGGGGGATGGATCTTTTCCCTACGTACGGAGGTGGAAGGGCAGAGCGTGCGGCGAGATGGGCGGTGTTCAACGCTACGGAACACGAAAAGTGGAGTGAGCGGGTGTGCCGCGGCACCAGAAAGTGAAGTGCGGCGTGTGAAAGCGCCGGTGCAGCAACCGGTGAACCTGGGCGAGCAATCGAAGAAGAAGCGAGGCACCAAACGCGCGCCTGAGCGCGACGATCAAGTTGAGCTAAAGAGGCGAAATAATGACACATCACGTACGAAGAGATAACCGCGACACCGCAAATCGCCACAGAATACTTGCATTCTAACCCAAACTATCAGAGGCGGTCGCGGTCGAAGACGGCGACCCGAGCGAGGAGTAAGGTTGATAACCAGAATGACAGGTCATAATAATAATGGCCATGCTGAAGGCAAGGTTGCGTTGCAGGAGGAGAAACTGGTGCTTGGCCGAGGATAAGATGGCTATGGCGGCAGGGGCAGAACAGAGAGACAGCGAGTCCTTCTTGTGGGGTAGTCACGCCTTCGCAGTCCCAGGACCTCCGCCCACTTGCGTACAGCCGTCGACTGGCCTTTCCCAAGAGGACGAGTTGGAATGCAGGTACCATCTCCGGAGAGCTTCCGGGTTCTCCCAGAGTAGAGGAGCTGATGCAAACGCCACCTGGGCTTCTGAACGTGATTGCAGATCACCTTCTTGCCAAACCCAAGAGGGGTTGGAGTGTCGGAATGGCGCGCAAGGAGAGGCTCTGGCTTGTTTGCTTCTTTCGCTGGCGAGAGGGAGACTTCGGACACGGCAAAGCTATCGGGTCTTCGGGCTCTGCATCCAGAGATCGTAGAGCAGTTTGCCGACAACAACATTAGCCTTGAATGGCATGCTGAGGGCATGCAGTTTATCAAGAACTTCTTATCAGCTTCCCTTCCATGCAGACACAAGTTGGACTCAAGCACATATTTTCTTCTATCACCGGACTCTTGATTGCGTGCTGCCAATTTTATCTGTGGGCTGTCCAAGACATCCTGCAGATCTCGATCGGCCAGGCCTCTGCCATCCGTCACGATAACGCGATTATTTTCAAGGGCCAGTACAAGCACGCAATGGTGGCAACTGAGCTTTTCGTTCAGTCCTCTTGGGGAACGTTGAAGGGGGCCCGGTAGCGAGCTTTACGTAGGTTCCTGCGAGCGTGAGCCAACCGACATCTGCGAGTCCTACGATAGCGTTCGAGTCTACTTTCCAACGAATCCTTCATGCCACGGCGTCACGAAAGCACCAACCCCGACACCCCGAAGGCTCCATTTTTCAAAAACCTCCCGGTTTGGTGGCGTTTGAAAAAATCCACTTCAAAAAAAAAAAAAGACACCCCAAGGTCAGTTCCCCGTAGTTCCCCCGTAGTTCCCCCTGGCTATACCGACCACACCACAACCCCAGTTTTTGTTGTCTGAAAAGTGGTCTAGCTGTAGATTTCTAAGTGAGAAACACCAACAGGATTGTTGAAAGGGGGTTGGAAAGTTTATTGGAAAACCCGTACCGTTTGGGCGGGGGGCGTAGCCCCCCGCACCCCCCTGTTTTTCATGTTTTTTGGCGGGATATCTGAAAATTTTCTGAAAAACTCGCGGAGAACACCAATCCGGAGTGATTCCAGAATTCTGGAAAACCGGACCCTCCTGGGGGGAAAAGGTGGGTCCCCCACCCCCCCCCTATAAATGGTGGGCTGGTGGCCCGCTCAGGAAAAAATCTGTGCTCCCTTAAGGTGAGTCAACTTTCTGAAGGGGCTAACCTTCAGAGGCCCTAAGGTAAGTCAACTTTTCTGAAGTGGCTGACCTTCAGAGGCCTTAAAGTGAGTCAACTTTTCTGAAGGGGCTGACCTTCAGAGCTCCTAAGGGGAGCCAACTGTTCTGAAGGGGCCGCCTTCAGAGGCCCTCAGGTAAGTCAACTGTTCTGAAGGGGACTGACCTTCAGAGGCCTTATGGTAAGACAAATGTTCAGAAGGGGCTGACCTTCAAAGGCCTTAATGTGAGTCAACTGTTCAGAAGGGGCTGACCTTAAGAGGCCTCATGGTAAGTCAACTGCTCAGAGGGGGCTGACCTTCAGAGCTCCTAAGGGGAGCCAACTGTTCTGAAGGGGCCGACCTTCAGAGGCCCTCAGGTAAGCCAACTGTTCTGAAGGGGCTGACCTTCAGAGGCCCTAAGGTAAGTTAACTTTTCTGAAGGGGCTGACCTTCAGAGGCCATAAGGTGAGTCAACTGTTCTGAAGGGGCTGACCTTCAGAGGCCCTAAGGTAAGTTAACTTTTCTGAAGGGGCTGACCTTCAGAGGCCCTAAGGTAAGTTAACTTTTCTGAAGGGGCTGACCTTCAGAGGCCATAAGGTGAGTCAACTGTTCTGAAGGGGCTGACCTTCAGAGGCCCTAAGGTAAGTTAACTTTTCTGAAGGGGCTGACCTTCAGAGGCCATAAGGTGAGTCAACTGTTCTGAAGGGGCTGACCTTCAGAGCTCCTAAGGGGAGCCAACTGTTCTGAAGGGGCCGACCTTCAGAGGCCCTCAGGTAAGCCAACTGTTCTGAAGGGGCTGACCTTCAGAGGCCCTAAGGTAAGTTAACTTTTCTGAAGGGGCTGACCTTCAGAGGCCCTAAGGTAAGTTAACTTTTCTGAAGGGGCTGACCTTCAGAGGCCATAAGGTGAGTCAACTGTTCTGAAGGGGCTGACCTTCAGAGCTCCTAAGGGGAGCCAACTGTTCTGAAGGGGCCGCCTTCAGAGGCCCTCAGGTAAGTCAACTGTTCTGAAGGGGACTGACCTTCAGAGGCCTTATGGTAAGACAAATGTTCAGAAGGGGCTGACCTTCAAAGGCCTTAATGTGAGTCAACTGTTCAGAAGGGGCTGACCTTAAGAGGCATCATGGTAAGTCAACTGCTCAGAAGGGGCTGACCTTCAGAGCTCCTAAGGGGAGCCAACTGTTCTGAAGGGGCCGACCTTCAGAGGCCCTCAGGTAAGCCAACTGTTCTGAAGGGGCTGACCTTCAGAGGCATTAATGTGAGTCAACTTTTCTGAAGGGGCTGACCTTCAGAGGCCCTAAGGTAAGTCAACTTTTCTGAAGAGGCTAACCTTCAGAGGCCCTAAGGTAAGTCAACTTTTCTGAAGAGGCTAACCTTCAGAGGCCTTAAAGTGAAACAACTTTCCTGAAGTGGCTGACCTTCAGATGTGGGGTGACCAGTCTGTTCTCTCACCTCGTGGCGGCTACCTCAGGAAGGCTACTCCGTCGTCTCTTCGTTGTGTGTCCGGTAAAATGCACCAGCCGAGTATCCGACGGGGTTTTACCTGCGCAACTGTGCTGCGAAAGCGAAGAAAGCCGTTACACGGGGGGCGGGTTCTTTGTTCGGTTCTCTTAATTCCTTTCTTTTTTCTTTCACCATTTTTAGGGAACGAGACTATCAGAAAAACGGAACACTACAGGTACTGTTACGATGCGGAGTGGCGAGGGGTTGACCAGGCCCGGCCAAGTAGCCACACAGGTGACACCACGTACCTGCTGGTATGACGTAGCCGTATTAGTCATGGTATGTGCTTGTATTGTACTCGTCGCATTTCAAGTGTTAACATGTCGTCCTTGGCATGTGACGAGTGCAAGAACGAGCTCACTCGATGGCAAGTACGTCATGCTGGTACTTGACATGACAAGTACCTTGTCAGCAGGTACAGCTGGGTGCATCCTTGACTTACCCCGTTTCATCCTGTGTAGCTGGGGGGGTGTGGCACTCGTTAGCCTGTCGATAAACCCCACGCATTAAGAAGGCCCCGTAAAGGGGAGGGTGGTGCTTTTTGGTTGACCTGCCAACGACGAGTGGCCTGTGTGGTTGGCTGCATTCCTCTGCCCGCCGAATCAACACGAGCCCCGTGTAATAGTAGAGGCTGGCCAAGGTGCGAAAGGCGGACAGCGCGGGGGCGGCGGAGGTTTTCATCTCGCCCTGGGCTACTAGTCAGTAAACTTGTAGGCATCAGTACTTTTGTGGCTAGCGCACGCCTAGCGCAGGACGTGCGGTGTGTCGTTCCACGAACGGCCTGCAAGATCTATTCGAGAAAAACGTAGGAGCCAGCAGCAGCGGAGCGCCGCAGAATGCTATGCGGCAGTGCTTTGCTTGCCTAGCACAGTACTGATCTCATGCCAGAATGCTATGCGGCAGTGCTTTGCTTGCCTCCATGGCACCAGCACAGTACTGATCTCATGCCAGAATGCTATGCGGATGAGCGACACTGACTCCACGTCCTTGCAATTTTGCAGACCCCGTTGCCAGTGCAGGGGGCGTTGTGGCACATAGCACACACAGGCGTTCTAACCCGGTCTTGCCACGTTCGTTGCGTCCCGTTTGTCGCCGCTCTCTGCTGCGCGGGTCTCTCCCTTTTGGCGGGGGGTTAGCCCTGAGGGTTCGTGTAAGTCGAGTTTTAAGGTGCGCGCGCCTCTCCGAAGAAAGACTCGTCGTCGCACCGTTGCTCGGAGGGTGCGAATGCCGCTCGGACACGACACATGCGGACGCACGAGAAAAAACGGAGCCGTGCGTGGTTCGCGTGCGCAACTGAGCCTGGGAGGCTCCTGTCGCGGCGAGCATCGTGCGTGCGGGTCGGTCTACGACTTCATGTGCCCAAGTTTGATGATCCGATACAGCGACGGAATGTGGTTCGACTTGATCGCTTCGCGACACTCGGCAATCACCCGCGTCTTGGCCTGTGGGGCGTTGATTGGATAACAACGCCGCGAGTATTTGAGATGCATTTGTGAAAAGTCACTCAGCCTCACATCGTGAGAAGTCTCCTTACCTCACGCCCGCCTTTTGGGCCTTTGCGGAAAGTCTCCTTACCTCACATCCGCCTGCTGGGTCTTTGTGAAAAGTCTCCTTGCCTCACCATCAACGGACGGCTCGCCTAACTTTCTCGTACTTTTTTCCGACTCGGTCTGAGTCAGACGACCTTCTGACTTTTTCTGACTCGGAAAAAAGTACGAAAAACCCCGGTCTGAGTCAGACCGCCTGCGAAGTACGGTTATATAACGGCCATCTATGTCCTCATAACATCCGCCCAAACGAAGACTTCAACCCCCCCCCTACCGCTTGGCAAAAAAAACAGTAAGAAGAAGCTGATCGCTCGAATCGTAAGGCGGCGTACCTGTCCCATGCGGAGGCGGGCTGCTTTCTGGATCATCGCGTTCACTTCCCGCAGGGCGGTGAGCAGCTCGTTGTGGTTGTTGGCCCGCTTGATGTACTCGCCGATGAGCTGCGAGTTGAGTTCGTGCAGCTTGCTGTAGTGCTGACGCATGAGGGGCATCTCGGAGAGGATCCGCGCGTCCTCCGCCCGGATGACCAACGCCTTCACCAGCTGCGACGAGTCAGCCATCTCCATCGTCAGCTGGATGCGGACCGCATTGTACCCGTCCACCTTCATCAGTACCTTCGCGAAGTCGTCAAGCTCCGCAGGGAAGTCGGCCGTTGCCTCAAGCTCCTGCCGTAATAGTCGGTAGTACGTGTTTGAACTTGAATTGGAACAGCAACACAACCTCCTAAACTTGAGATGAAACAGCAACACAACCTCCTAAACTTGAGATGAAACAGCAACACAACCTCCAACGGTAGACTGCGCAGTAGCAGTTGTAGCTTGAACTTGATACGCAGCAACTCCAATGCTGCAGCGATACGCGCACGCACAGGAACGTTAACAACATGTGCGGTTGAGTGGGTGAATGGTCCGAGCCCACAGAGCAGGTCAGCCGCGGTTTAGGGCGCTAGCACCTTTGGAGAGATGGGTTGCGGACCGTTCTGCTGCCCCGGTTCTGCTTCCTGTAGCTAATTACTTTCAATCCAATGTGGGCCCCAGGGAAAGCCTGCTACACGGGAGCCAAGCATCACGTGTTCGGCGGTACTGCAGAGCCACGGGCCTACGGGTCAAGTGGCTACCGATTTCCCAAGCATCAAGGCTTGGCGCACCTTGGGGCTTGGCGCTCGCGCTGAACACAAGCTCGTCGAGACGGTCAGCCGCAGGGCAGAGCGGACGGGGTTGTGGCATTGTGCTGCCTCCGACTCAAGCTTTGCAAGCTGTGGTTGACCGTCACGTTCCTGGGCCCGGAGCGGCCTTTTTCTTTTTTCTTTTTTGTCTTCATTTCCTATTCTCGAACTTCAAACGAGCGTGAGCTCGGGGGTTGCTTCATTGAATCCGGATGGTTTTAAGCAGGCCACTTCTGGCAAGCAGGACTGACTGGCGACGCGGGATGAACCGAGCTGACTCGAGGTGTCCGAGTGATCGCTCATCAGATCTGGCACGATTCCCCAGAGGACTGGCGGTTCCGCGCGCCTTCCTCCGACAATCCTTGCCCAAGCCAACTCTGCAAACCCGGTCAAAAGGGCAAAACGCAGGCAGAAGCGCAATCGAAAGCGGGGCATACTTTTATTTGCAGGGTTTGGCACAAATCTTGGATGATGTCGCCGACGACCTCCATGTTGTTGCCTTTGATGACGAGCCCGCCCTTTTCAGGGTCGACGTCGATGAGCAGGAGCTCCCCCGTGCGGAGGGAGAAAAACCGCGCGCAGAAGATCACGTTGCTTTGGTTGTGGTCAGTGAAGTTGAAGCTCTGCTCGGCCCACATCGTGACGCGGTTCACGCGTTCGGTGATGGCCACCGTCACGATGCCTTGGGGAGGGTTCTTGATGTTATCGCGCACGCAGACGTACATCGAAAACTTCGGCAGCCGAAACTCCATCTCGAAAACGTGGAACAGCTTTCCCTATGTTGGGTGGTGGTAAAGAGGGGATGTGACTGACCGAATATCCTTCCCCCTATCTTAGAGTTAAAGTTCGCTTGAAAATCCGGGATTTTGGGGTCTCCGTGTGACCGTTCATGAATGGGTTCTCTTAGAGCAAGAAAGGGCTATGTGGTTACGGGTTGTATATGGTACGATGCACGGTGGACTTACAGGGGTTCCTGTATGCTGTACAGCATACAGGAATCCTGTATGCTCCTAGCATACAGCCTGTATGCTACAGCATACAGCCTGTATGCTACAGCATACAGCCTGTATGCTACAGCATACAGCTGTAAGCTGTAACGTTCAAGTTCTAGTAGATTCCAGTGAGTAGCGACCGGAAACTTGGAAAAAAGAAAAGGGGAAAGCGCACCGATACGACATTTGTGAGCAAAACATTCGAAAGCAAGACCCTGTTCAGGTCTTTCACTGCGCGTTGTGCACTTCACGGACGTGCTTGTCGCGGGCTGTTTGCGATGGTAACCTTTCAAAACACAACGGGCAGCAGTTCGGGGTGAGCTCTCCCTTGTGGTTGGAGAAGTAATGCTGTGATAAGCCGCGCACTGCGATTGAGCTACAGCAGATTTTGCACTTTCCTTTGCAGAAAGGACAAGGCTTGTTGCTATTCTCACGGTGTTTCTGGTCGTAGTGCGCGTAGAGGGATTTCAGATCCGGAAAAGAGCATCTAAGTTTTGTGAGTCGCGTTTGGAGGTTTGAAGTCAGTGTCCGAAGTTCGCGACGTCTATCTTCTTGGTCAACATTTCTTCTTCCGCATGTGAGGCACTTGTGAAAAAATACAGCACCGCAGCTTGCAATGTCAGGCTTCGCGTTACTTTTCGGTAGGCTGGCTTGTGCATTGCGCTTCCTGCCGAGTTCAAACTTCATGAGGTCGCGCTCGATGTGGTGTTGGTTGCACTTCGCTACAACAGCTTTTCTCTCCCCATTCTCCCTCTCGAACGCTTCATCTGACAGGCAAAGCGGTGCTACATCCTCTGGATCAAACCAGTGCGATGCACTGTGGAAGTAAGTTCCTGCTTTGTGCCACGTACTTCCCGGAAGCGCCCATTCCAGAATGACAATGACTGCGTGGAACGAGAGCAAACCAAGTACGAAGTACTTACTTTTGGATTGGCGCCAATGGTAGTACAATGGCACGTCGTTGTATCTGAAATAGACCAGGCACTCCAAAGCTTGGGAGATGAGCAGCTCGGATGAAACTGTCGAGTTGTGGAGCACCCAGCGCACCATGTCCCTGGCCTGACTACCCGTTGCGTTTTTCTCGCTTTTTGCCACGCCCCGCTGCGCCTTCTGCCCGTTTGGGGACAGCCGAAACACTGCAGAGATGATCCCCTTGATGTCGTGCAGAGGTGGACTTACTAAATAACAATCACCTTTTAGAGCGCTAATAAGGTGACAGTGGAACCCATGCTCGTGCAGTTCTTCGACAGAGAGTCGTTTGCACATGTACAGTTCCTTCAGCCAATTCGGTGCAGAGGTAGTACAGTACACGGAACGATGGCTTCTGCCCCCCATTCCTTTAAAGTAAGACCACTTGTCAAGGTGGTCGCCGTGTATCCGCAGGGGTGCGTTGGTGTCCGCTCGCAGTGCCTTGATCTCGTCGGGTAGCGAAAAGGCTGCCCAGCTCGAGTAATCCCGCTTCTGCTTGTCAGCTGCAGTGAACAGCAAACTCGAACTATTCTTGTTCGTGATTCCCAAGGCCAGGCGGTACCTAGAACAGCACCGAAAAGCATTTCCCGGTGTGTAGCAGTGTCCCGGTGATCCTTGACCCGTTTCATCGATGCTGCGGAAAACACGGCCTTGCAGTGATTGCACTGGTACCGTGTGTCCTCAACATGGGCCACGTATGCATGTGACCAACACTTCTCGCGCACCGTGGTGTTGTTTAACTGAACTGGAAGGGACGAGAAACTGTAAACCAACAAGCTGAACTCCTCTTCGCCATCGAAAATCCCAAAAAGTATGGCGACCGCGGAAACCCGCAGGGGGGGTAAAAAAAGGTCTGAACAGGACCCTGCAGGAAGTCCTGGCGCAAGCTTTTACGGAGCACAGAAAAGACTGCGCAATGCGAAAGCGAACCCGATAGAAAAGGTCACGATGAGAACCGGGTGGTTGCGAGCAATTGAAAAGCAGCAAGAGTGATGGTCAGAAGAAGATAGTACCGCCAGGGAGGGGGCAAATCTCACGAACTAGAGTCGTCATCGTCGAAGAGGGCGCCTCTAGGTGGACCTTCCGGGCCTTCACCGTCCGAATCAGTCTTTGACTCCGGCACGGGAAGCTCCCATGTTTTCGCGTCCCTCTCGACGGTCGCTGTCACAACCTTTTCCACTTCTTCCGTAAGCGGCACGTACACCAACACGACACCGTTCTTGTCGACGACCTTTGGCGGTGCGTTCGGGCTCACTCGGAACTTCAGGGGGACGTTCACGGTGACTGGAAACGTCCCAGATCCGATGTCGGCGTCCCCGCCCACATCTCTTACAATGCTCAGGGACACCTTGTGCCCTGTCCTGCTTGGGGCCTCATCGCTTACGGAGCCCAACCCCGTCTCCAAGATGGTGACGTAGTCGGTGCCGACCTTCCCTCGTCGAACTTGCAGGGGGTACTTCTTCTTTGCTTCCGCGCCGGGGGCAATTTGCTGTACCGCCCCGCGGTAGATATCAGCGACGTTGGTTTCGAGGGTATAGCCCGGCAGAAGGGTCTTTTCGAGGACAGCGGCATGTGCTTTGTAGCCGGCTGCTCGCTTGTCAACCCTTGTACGCACGCAGATACCGTGGTACACGGTTTCGTTCGCCCCCCTCACTTTGTAAATCGAGGGAAGGTCATCCCCCCCTTCCCGCATCTCCTTCACCTCGGTTGCCTTCATCTCGACGGGTTTCCACTTGCCGGTGACCGCTTTCTGCAGGGCACCGTCCTTGTTGCTGCTGTTGGCTCCAGCAACCATCTTCTCGATGGTGCTCCTGAGAGCCGGCATCCGGATTTCACCTTCCGGGTCTTCTCTCAGGAACAGTGCCACAAAGGCGTTGATGGCGTCGTTCCTCGGCACTTTGGGCGAGGAAGACTGCTCTTCTCTTTTGCGCTTCCCCGCTTTAGCTTCTGGTGTCTGCTGCTTCGCTGACATTGCTTGTCTTTTTTCTTTTTCTTTTTGACTCTTACTATTTTAGAGTTTATCACAATGAGCTGAAGCAGTGATGGATGGCAGATTGGTAAGCACGCAAGTGAATGTAAATAGTAGCGTACGTAGATGGCCAGTAAACGACAGGTTTTCGTAAACTAAGCAGGGGGATGCCACTTACACGCCAATACACGGCCCAGCGCTGCCCTAGTGCCATCTCTGGCGCGCGCAAGCCGCCACACCACCGCTAAACACAGGAATCTGCTATGCCACAGCATACAGCTGTATGCTTGTAGCATACAGCTGTATGCTACAGCATACAGGCTGTATGCTGTAGCATACAGGCTGTATGCTGTAGCATACAGGTAGTTTAGCATACAGCCACAGCATACAGGGACCCCTGTAAGTCCACCGTGTGCCAAAAGGGGGGGGGGGGGGGGGGGGGGGGGTTTGGGCAGATGTTTTCTGGCATAGTAAGATACTGGGCATGTAGGGTATGGGACCCATATCCCCCCAGAAACCATTTTTTCGGGCCGGTTTTGAGGCCAAATGCCCTCGGAGAGTGTCGGGCGTGGGCACACCTGCTAGATCCAGTGTGCCACACCCGCAAATCCAGCGTGAAATCCACTGACACCCAAAAGCCAGTGCGGAATCCAGTGTGACACCCGCAAATCCAGTGTGAAACCCACTGTACACCAAAACAGTTCCCCAAGTTGGATCGAGTCACCTATCGTCCAACGCAAATCAATCATCAAGGAGGCGAGGCCCCTGGTTGTTAAAAAAAGCTGACCCCAGGTTCTTCTGGCAGTATTGGCAACTTTTATTGGCAGAAATCGGCTTGTCGGATCGAAAGAAGTGAGTTTGCTGCTGGTAACCTCACGAAGGCGATGGTTAATCGTATTCCCTTCTGCAGGTGTCGCACACGTCCGGCCAGGTGTTCGAACCGGGCACCACGTAGCTGGCGGTACGTGTGAACGACACCTTTGCCGTTAGTTGGCCTTCTTCGTCCACCAGCCTGTGCTAGAAGGATTTGTGCGACGAACGTCTTGTGCACGACAGCTTTTCCGTGACCCACGACGTCGGTGGTTGCCTCCACGTGATCGTCGAATGCCTGCTGCCTCATGGGTCACCTTTGTCGGTCGCCCTCTGTACAGAGACGCCGGGCGCAATCGGGTCAACTCCTGCAGCTTTCATCAGAAAGGTTCTCGTCGCTCTACAGTGTCTCCGCATGGAGCCCTGTGACCTATCGTACTTCGTGTGCGTCTTGCCTTGCAAATTTTTGAGCCAATTCTTCGAACGAAACGCATTTACGAGTCACGCATTCTGAGAACAGAGTTAAGTTCCTGTTCTGGGTGGGTGCTGCCGCCGTAGCCATTGTACAGTCGTAGCCCTACCTGGGGCCTCAAAGTCCACAACAACTGAGTTTTGCGCTCAGAAAAAGGTTCTCCGAGGGCATTGGACCCCAAAATCGGCCCGAAAACATGGTTTCTGGGGGGGTATGGGTCCTATACCCCACATGCCCAGTATCTGACTATACCAGAAAACATCTGCCCAAACCCCCCCCAGGCATCTTGTTAAGAACCATCCATCCATCCATCAGCCGGCTGACCCCCCCCCCCCCTCCCCCCCCCCCCCTCAGGCTATTTTCACTGTGGAGGGGGGAGACGCTACCTGTCACACTCTAAGGTGGTCACCACGGTGGGCGGTCAGAAAAAAAAAATTTTTTTTTTTTGCCCCAAATACCCCAAATACCACAATTTGGAAAATTTTTGTGGGCCCACTTTTGGCAGGGAATTTTGACCATTTCACCTTAGAGAATTTGACCACCCAGCCTCCAAGGCAACTGCACTGTAGAGGGGGAGGGGGGGGGGGTCTGGTTTATCCGGCCATCCGGCCAAAGTGGCTGATCCTTAACAAGAGCGCTGACCCCCCCCCCCCCCTTTTGGCATCGTACCATATTTAGTGCACGCTTTCGTTATGGGTTATGGCTAGCCATGTCCGGGACTGTTTGTGATCGACACCAAGTACGTTCTTGGCGGAGACCCTGGTTCGATGAGATGAACCATAATGCGACTTACAACGATCAAGACACAATGACCTCGAGAAATCTACTCCCATTTCTGAGGGCGCCAAACGTGTAGCTATCTGGAAATGCCTTCCGAACGCCCAGCGAGAATACAAGAACGCGAGAGCATTGGCATACCATGCTGCTTCCAACAACAGCTTTGATGTGGAGCATGGTGCCAACATCCTTCTCGGGGGCGATGTCGATGTTCATTGTATTCGACGCGGTGTCATCTGGGGCGAAGCAGACTTTGCTTTCCTGTATGTGGCATGTGTGTGGAGCATTCTGGGTGGTCAGTGGCAGCACTTATGCGTAGACTACCCGCAGCACGCAACCTGTTTGCGGTGCGCGTTGATGCAGATTGAGCTGGAGAAGGTCTTGAACCCCCGAACGCCTGCCTGCACGGTGCATTGAATACCCCACTGTTTCTTGCTATGCGTAGACTACCCGCAGCACGCAACCTGTTTGCGGTGCGCGGTGATGCAGATTGAGCTGGAGAAGGTCTTGAACCCCCGAAGGCCTGTCTGCACGGTGCATTGAATACCCCACTGTTTCTTGCTTTGAGGGTCGGTGAACAGTTTGAGGCGGGGACCAAGCCAGCCAAAGTGAACACGTTCCCCTCGCTGGAACGATTCGTGTGTGGTTTGTGTGCCCGTGTTCAGTTCTCGTTCATCGGCCGGAGCCGTGCGTTGTTCGCTTGTGTGAACGAAGGATCCATACGTTGCTGCCAAACAGGAATTCAGCGGTCACAACGGCCAATTTGATGATGGTGGTGGGCGGCGTGCTCTTGAGCACGAGCGTGACGCACGAGGACGCCCGGTTGGGCTTCAGGGAAGCGGTGACCTTCGTCGTCTCCGGAATGAGCCCCGTGTCTTTTTCGCCCTTCTTGTGCTTCTCCATGTTGTCCTCGAAGACCCGCAGCTCCTGCGAGAGGTTCTGCTGCTGCTGCATCAGCGTGCGGACTTGCTCTTGCAGCTGTTCGTCCATTTCCGCGGTGTCGTCCTCCAGTTTGTCGAAGGGTTGGTACCCTCGGATCAACCCGTCGTACGAGCAGCCGATGAGGCATTCTCGGCCGTCCATCCTGTAGTCGCTCACCACGAGCGCCGACACACTCGACGGGAACGTGTCTTTGAAGACGGCTTCCCCGGTTTTGTCGTGCCGGCCTTCCAGCTTCCCGTTCTGCCAGCCCGCCACCAGTTCGGGGACGCCGTCTGAATCGAGGTCGTGCGCACTCAGGCACGAGACTCGGTGCTTGCTCTTAAACCGCCACGCGCGGGTGTGCTTGTCGTAGACGCCGACCGTTCCGTTAGCCAGGGCGTACGCGTAGCGGGTCCCCTGCATGGGGTGCAGCGCGATGACCTTGTCGGTTTCTGTCGTCTCGGTGATGACCTCTTCGTTCTTGAAGATCCGGATCTCGTAGTCCTCCGACCCCACTAGCAACTCCTTGAGCCCGTTGCTGTGCATGTCCATCAGAGCGAGCGCCGTGACGTTGTCGCCCGTCACCGTCCAAAAGAGCTCCTGGCCCTCCTTATCGAATCCTGTGCGAATGCGGAGAGGAAATGGCGCGGATACTTCCTTCTATTTGCGAGCCATAAATTTTGTGTTTCCGACGATCCGAATGGACATTTTTTTTTTTTTTTTTGCAAAAGCTGTAGCCGGCAGGTACCAGGGAAAGCCTGCTACACGGGAGCCAATCTTCACGTGTTCGGCGGTACTGCAGAGCCACGGGCCTACGGTCAAGTGGCTACCGATTTCCCAAACTAAAGCATCAAGGCGTGGCGCACCTTGGGGCTTGGCGCTCGCGCTCGTCGAGACGGTCAGCCGCAGGGCAGAGCGGACGGGGTTGTAGCACTGTGCTGCCTCCGACTCAAGCTTTGCAAACTGTGTGGTTGACCGTCACGTTCCTGGACCAGGAGCGGCCTTTTTCTTTTTTTCTTTTTCTTCTTCTTCTCTTCTTGCAAAAGCTGGCCAAGAGTCTGACGAGCTCTTCGTGTGTGTGCAACAGGCCCAATGCAGACGAGCGTCTCCGTTTTCCCTGCGGTTCCCTCTCCTACGCAGGGAGTGAGGGCCTGAGACAGGGAATTTTAGCGGGCGAGGGCACCTGCTGGGAGGCAGGCTTTTTAAAGGTTAACTAACCACGATTCAGGGGGCGCGGGAACACTGGGCGAGGGTCGCGACGCAACGTGTAGTAACTCCGTTCCCATGTAGCAGGCACTGGTCAAGCAGCATCTGACCCCACATCTTCACAGTAAGTCAGCTCGCCTGCCTACTGTGTCTAGAAGGCACCACATCACCACGCACGCACACACAGACACACACACACACACACACACACACACACACACACACACACACACACACACACACACACACACACACACACACACACACACACACACACACACACACACACACACACACACACACACACACACACACACACACACACACACACACACACACAGAAACGCACCCACAGACACGCACACACCTTGGATGCTGCAGTTTCCGCCGACTACGGCCAGGGGGGATTCGATGGTGCCCACTTGGCCGAAGGTCATGGTGTTGATGCCGTCTTGCACTTCCTTGTAGAAAAGGTCGCTATTCGCTTCGACGTTGAACGCCAGGAGGTTGGTCTGGGTCCCGATGAGCAGCGTGTCGTGCTTGGCCGCGCGTTCGTAGCGCCCGGTTTTGAGGGCGGTCACCTGCCTGTTGATGTTCAGGTACTTGATGGGACTCTCCTCGGGCTTCATGTTGTGGGACCTCGACTCTATCGTCGCCGGGCGTTCGTGTGGGCAGTGGACAAAAATCTTGCCGCCGGAGGTCGCGCACGTAAGAGCGGGGTGCGTTCCATCGTAGACACCGACGTCAGCGAGGCCCTGCGTTTTGTTGTTTTTTTAGAGCGAAGTGCGCTTGTGAAGACAACAAACGCACAACAAACTGATCTAGAGCTGAGCGTGCATGTGAAGGCAACAAACGCGTGTTGATTTAGATCTAAGTGTGCGAAGACAACGAACGCATGTTATTCTAGAAGTAGATGCGCTTGTGAAGACAACAAACGGATGTCATTAGAGTCACGTGCACTTGCGATGTTCCTCGCGCGCAGGGGAAAGCCCCTTCTCTCTTCTGTTGTTGGATGGTTCACGGTTTTCGATGCGAGATAGAGAGAGGTCGATTTCAACACGGTGAGGGAGAGTTGGTGGGGCACACCTCCAATATGTCGTTCCCGAGCGAGAGCTCGAAGCCCGGCGCTGCCTTCCTGGCCATGTCGGGCGAGGCAGGCGCAGCAGGGGCAGAGGGCGGCGGCGTGACCCGCCGCGCCTTCTATCCTCGGTATCGCTCGCTGTTCGCGGCTTCTGCTGTGTGCGTTGGCCTCCTCCTCCCCTGCTTCGTGTTTTTCTTCTTGTTCCCGCTGCGTGCTGGTGGGAGGGTGCTCTCGCGGCGCGGGTCGACCACCCAAACTGAGCACCCCACACACCGCCCCCGCACACCTACCCTTGAAGCCCTCCCTCCCCAGGCTCCTCTCCCTTCGGCGGCGCCGCCCTGGAAAGTGTTTGTTGCGGTTTTTAATTGGGTGTATACTTGCGGTGTTTGTACGACCGGTATTAACGGGGAGCCCCTCTCAGCGAGAGTGCGTCCAGGCGTGTGTGGGTATGTGTGCAAAGTGCACGGCTTCAAGCGGGTAGCGTCTCTGAAGCGAAGTGTGGCCCACTCGTCTATTTGTCCCCAGTCGGTTTTGAGTTTCCAACACGCTGCTTTTGGGTCCCGCGGCTTCTCTCCGCAGCCACACGACACTCCGCTGTCACAGTTTCACTGAGGGAGTTCAATTAGAGAACTTCACACAGCCTTCAGGGTGTGGTTGGTTCAATTCCCCCCCAAAGCCCCGGCCGTGCACGAGAGAGGTAGCTGCAACGTGTACGTCCCGCTGTGGAACCAGCGCTCCTGCCGCCCACAGCCGAGCCGCCCCGACCCCCAATGCACTCCCGAGCTCCGGGCGGATCAACCGCAAACCCTAACCCCGCAAACCCTAACCCCGCAACGCAAACCCTAACCCCGCAAACCCTAACCCCGCAAACCCTAACCCCGCAACGCAAACCCTAGCCCCGCAAACCCTAACCCCGCAACGCAAACCCTAACCCCGCAAACCCTAACCCCGCAAACCCTAACCCCGCAACGCAAACCCTAGCCCCGCAAACCCTAACCCCGCAACGCAAACCCTAACCCCGCAAACCCTAACCCCGCAACGCAAACCCTAGCCCCGCAAACCCTAACCCCGCCCCGTTCGGGGGACAGGTGGAGCGCGGGGGACGGGTGGATTTTGTCAGCGTCCCCATCCGCACTCAAGACTTCTGTTTTCGTATTGTCATCATTACGCAGTCTCGGTGTGCCCGTTCCCTCCTCCTTGGGCTGGCCGGGAGAAGGCCCAGGACTCCGCGAACGCTTCCATCTTAGAATACACTAAATCTGCGTTTCGAGGCTTCTCTTGTGGTATTGATGAGGAGTCATCGGCAAGAAGCCCAGAGGTGGCCGAGGGGGGCATGGGCGGCATCTTACCCGAGGATGTGGCAAGCTCACACGATGGTGCCATAGGCTTTACCCCGGATGGACCACCGCAGCAGCTCAGACACATCAGTCAGCTGTATCAGCAATTTCGCAACTTCGTCGTCGTTCTTCGTTCTCCAGCGCCTCTGTCCGGACGAACGAACCCGACACAGCCATATTTTCTGCAGAAACTCGTGAAGCTTCAAAGAAACGCGAAGAAAGCTCGTGATGCACTACAAAACATGGTGGGCTTTCGTCACTCGACTGCTGCGAGAAACGTGCAAGCGAGAAGTGCCGTGGGTACAACAGTGGGAGAGCAAGCACTTTTGAGAACGTTTCGAGGCAGGAGAGACAAAACGGAATCACCAGGGACGGAGTTGAGGTGGGGGTGGGATTGCAACGAACGTTGTTTAATGCGTGTTCAACACCGCATCGTGCTGTGTCTGCACCGCTCCCCGGACCCCCTATCCCTCTCCTGTGTCATCATCCCGAGTGCTCAAGCCGAAGCGAACATCTCAGGGAATCACACGAACGAGAGAGAAAGAGGCTGGTTTGGTAAGGTGCAGCCAAAGATCAAGGGAGATTCCCCTGGAGATTCCGTCGCCAACGATTCTCAAATGCTAGTCTCTCTCTCATTCTCTGGCGGGACATCCGTACACCCCTGAACCGAACTGAATCGTATCCTGGGCTGTCATCATTCCGAGAGTTCAGGCAGAGAAGAAAAAGCGATTTGCATTTCGAATCGTTTTTCGGTTTTGCCTTAAATATGATGATTCAACCATTCATTCCATTCCATTCAAATTGACCAACATCGAGAGACTCTGGGTGGATTCATCACTTTTTTCCAAATTCACATCCGGGTTTCTCCTGATCCAACCCCACTCTTTCGAGTGGAGCCGAACCAGGAGATAACCGTAGGAACCGGCCATAAGGCTCAAACCCTCGGAACAACAAGGCTCCTCAGTGCGTTACGCCCGCCGGTCCATTCGGACTCGTATAGACCCGGTTGGAGACACGGGATCTGGATGTGAATTTGGAAGTTGCCGTTCGCCGAAGCTAGTCGTGGCCCGATAAATCCGATGTGCCCTGAGTAACTCACGCATTCCTCTAGACTGGGTTCTGGCTTAGAGGCGTTCAGCCATAATCCATCCAGTGGTAGCATCACGGCACTGTCCGATCGAACAACCGTAGATACCAGGGACTAGAAACGGGAGTTCCTCTCGTACTACCCCGTATTGCTGTCGGAATGCGCTGGCCCGATGGGCTCTCTCTCCATCAGTAGGGTAAAACCAACCTGTCTCACGACGGTCTAAACCCAGCTCACGTTCCCTGTTAGTGGGTGAACAATCCAACCCTTAGACAATTCTGCTTGTCTAGGTTAGGAAGAGCCGACATCGAAGGATCAAAAAGCAACGTCGCTATGAACGCTTGGCTGCCACAAGCCAGTTATCCCTGTGGTAATTTTTCTGTCACCTCCGGCTTCATCCCTTGAACATGAAGCGAGACCAAAGGATCGTTAGGCCATGCTTTCACACCGAGGATCGGTACTGAAGATCGTGTATCGAGCAAGCTTTTACCCTTATGCTCTACGCGAGATTTCTGTTCCCGCTGAGCTTGCCTTAGGACACCTGCGTTAATGTGTAACAGATGTGCCGCCCCAGCCAAACTCCCCACCTGACTGGTGTCTCCAAACGAGGATTCGCGAGCCGAAGCCCGTTTGTCGCTGGAAACGGATAAGCTACGGTTGCAGTCCTTTAAGCTGCGGACACATCAGGCGGACTATCATCAGCGCAGAACCTCAGCGTCTGCAGACAGGACAGTGGTGTAAGTCACAGCAAGCCAGGACCACCCATGCAATACCGTTTCGAGCACGTTCTTGCATTGCCCCCATTCCAGTAGGGTACTTCGCGTATGCGTCCTGCCCTCAGCTCGGGGCTAAATGAAAAAAGACCCGCTTTTTTCTCGCACAGCCTCTCTACGCCAGTTCTCGAGGCACTCAGGTGTCGCAGTGGCTCTACTCGCATTGTTCGTGGGCCTGCTGCTGCCGTGAAATAGAGTTGCTTCTTCACCCCCCTGCTGATTCTACATAGTTTGATAGGAATCGTGATAGGAATGGAGTTCACTTTTCAGTCGAAAGTCCAACACTGTATTGACTCTTTCATGGGTGTAGTCAGTGTGTCTCCGCTCTTTTGCTAGCCTCTCCCAGTAAATTTTCATTCTGCTGGGAAAGGGTTGCGTGACAGCGTTGACGCATCCACACAAACATGTCCCTTGAGGCAGAGCTATCCAAGTGGATGATTGAGTTCATGCCGCTGTGTTGTGTATTTTGCACCCGAGTCCGTGGCAGAAGTCAGACCAAAAGTCCCCTCGCGCTTGAAGAGAGGTAATCGATAGGAGCTGAAAAGACGCCCAGTGGAGAGAGTCCGTCTAAACGTAGTCCTCTGATCAGATTCTGCTCAGGATTGGCCAATTTCTTTTGTCGAAACAATGCTTGAGATTGCACGAATACGCCGAAATCTCGCCTTGGGGCGGCACATGCCGCGGTATGATGTTCCATGCACCACGTCCACGGCGGATTTCAGCCGCAAAATAGAAACTGCCGTAGCCCTAACGAGAGGGCCGCTCAAGAAAACCTGAGCTCACTCAGTGTCCCAAAGTCCCCGTAGTTGCTCAAAAACATACAAACCGGGGTTTTGAATCAACTACGAATAATTGGGACGGCCTGAGTGATGAGCTGGCAACTGAGTGATGAGCTGGCAACTAAAGCACGGGCTGCCTTGATGTCGGTTTACGTTCCTCAGTTCGCTGCTGAGTCTTTCCTTTGTACAACGTTGTGTGGCTTGAACAGCCGGTCGGATGAAACTAAGTTATGGCACACCAGAGACTTCACGACTCACGAGTAAAAACAGAACGAAAACCAAACGCCTAACCCGCTTTTTTTCGCTCGGAAAACAAACCGAAAGAACTTTCGCTGGGGGGGGGGTTTGCAAGAACGCACGGATGTCTGCCCAACACCGCACTGGTCCTCTCTGCATCGCGCTCCGGTCCTTTGAGGCATGGACACGGACACAGAAGGCGGACCACTTGAGTGTCTGCAGACAGGAGTCTGGTTTGTGTCAGGCGGCTGTTGGTAGCTCGGGGGAGGAACGTTCGAGATGAGAGCGCTAGTGCGAGATAACCTGGACGTATTCGGGTGGTGGTCACCGAAGGGACGTGCGGGACGGGGGTGTTTTCAAGAACGACTGGCTGTGGGGTTGACCGAAGCGAGGCGGCGACGAAGCGTAGACGGGAGACGACGCGTAGGCGACGGCGTTCGAGTTGAAGTTGCTCGGAGAGCCGTACCCGGGGCCCGCGCTGCGGCGCGGTGACAGCCGCTCCTTCTGCAGCAGCGTCACCAGCGTGGCGCGGGCTTGGTGCAGCTTGACGTCGTACTCGAACCCCATCTGCGCAGCAGACACGATCGCCTCGTGGGCGCTCTCGAGCTGCTGGCTCAGGTCTTTCACCAAACGCTCCCTCCGGTCGCTTGACGCCCGGAGGCGGGCGACTTCGTTTTGCAAAGCTTCGACCTGCGGTGTCGATGCGGGGCCTCCTATCAAACTCTGGGACTGCGGCGTCAGGCTGTTGCGTTGCCCGTCCAAAGTCTTGTGCTTCAGGTCGCGGATGGTCTTCTCCTTCGCGGACAGGGTTGTCTCCAGCTTCGCGATCGTGATTCGATCCTTCTCCGCTTGCTCCTTCAGCTGGTGCACGATCGCGCTCTCCCGCTCTCCTTTCGACCCCTTCGTGCTGAGCGCCTTCTGCAGCCGACTTTCGAGATCAGCATTCCTTTCGCGCATTTGCGCTGACACTCGGTTCTCGCTCTGTTGTGCGTAAGTGTCGTGGGTGGTGACAGAGTGCAAGAAGGCGGGCAAACGGTGGGGCTTGCGTTTGTAGGGCCTCCGGCCTGATTGTGACTGGACCACACCGATTAGTCTTCTTTTTACGGTGGCAATCTGCGAAACAAACGCCGCAGGCATGGGGTTGCCCTATACACTGTGCTATAGTTTCAGTACCAAAGCGAAGAGAGACTATCAAAGACCGCGGAGGTCAGCGGACCGGGAGCTACCGGAGAGGGTGTGAGTGCGTTGTGTGGTAACCTGATACGTGATGATGTGGGTTTGCGTGGCAGCCTGATACGTGTGCGTTACATGAGCTTGATGCTCCGCATGGATGCTTGGTGCCGTGGGCACCGCGGCTGCACACGGGGATTCGTTTGCGACAATAAAAACCTCGGAGGGAAAAAGACTTCGTGTTTATCCCACTCGAGAAATAATTCAGCGGGGAATCCCGGGGGACGGGGGCGCACACACCACGAGCTCTTCGTCCTTTTTGAGCAGCCTCTTCTCGAGCTTTTTGATCTCGTTTCGGAGGGTGTTCGTCGTCAGGCGCCAGTCGACGCCGATCTCGAAGTCGTCGTCCGCGTCTAGGGGCGCCGACGGCGGCGTCGCCTCGGGCAGGTACTGCCTTGGGGGCTCGCCCGCCATGAACGGCGCGGCCGCCGTGCTGTTCGCGGCGGAATGCCGCGAGCTTACCGACCCCTGCCGAGAAAGCGGCGTCTGCGACGCCGCCAGTTGGGCGGCGGACCCTTGCCGCGACAGCGGCGGGTTCGACGGCGCCGCATACCCGTGTTCCGACCCCGCGACCGACGTCTTCCGGCTCCCGCCCCCGCCGCCCGCCACCTGCTGCTGGGGGGACCGGGGAAACGACGCGTTTGCGCCAGCGCCGGCGGCGGACGCCCGACTGCCTTGCCGGGATAGCGGGAGGGGGGCGCCGGACGGCCCGGCGAAGCTGCCTTGCACGGAGCCTTGCCGGGACAGGGCGGGCGACGCGGGGGCGGCCGGGGATCCCACGGGGGTGCCGATCCGAGACGGGATGCGCTGCGCCGGGGGGCTCGCGGAGAGCGAGGCGGCGCCCATGGGCGGGGACGCCGTGATCGACGTGGGGGGCAGCGCGTTGCTCTTCGGCGCCATCGAGCTCATCGGGCTCGTCGGCAGGTCGGCCGGCTGGCTCGCCGCCTGAGGCGAGGCGCGCGGCGCCTCAGAAGCCCGGGACGGCGCCTCCTTCTCGCCACCTCCTTCGGCTCCGGACGCTGACTCGCCGGCGTCGCTGCCTGCAGTCGACCGCTTCTGCGTTTTGTTTTATTAATAGTACATCTGTACTGACGGGAACATTTCCGGAACAACGGTTGCACATGAAAGAGAAAACGAAGCCAACGAAAAAGTGCTAATACAGGAAAACCCCCCCAGAGAGGTTTATACCCTGTACACGCGAAGAACAAGAAACTTTTGCCTTATCATTTTCATCACCTTTGGTCAGTTGATGCTGATCGTCCGTTGCTTCGTTTCTCAGTGCAAGCCCCAACTCCGGAAATGTTCCCAGATAAAGTTAGCTTGAGAATCCGTCGTCCAATGGGCTCTTTTAAAGCTGATGCGTATTCGGGGGGTTTGAGACGGCACGCCGCAGGTAAATCTGGGTTCAGTGACGGGCGTAAGCGTCGGTGCAGAACGCTCGCCGACTGTCCGTGTGGACCTTTCTTTTGATTGCGCGGTGCGATCCACCCTTCCATAGAACCCACGCACAAACCAGAGGACGAGGCACAAACTCGGCAGACCCTTGCACCGGATCACACCATTGTCACTTTTTGTGCTCCCTGCGGTCCAGGTGTAGCAAGCCATTTGTGTAGCCAAACGTTGCACTTCGGATTGATAAGCTGGTTGCCTGCGATTGCGCTTCGGATGGAATGCCTGGCCACCTGTTACCGTGAAGCGGAATAGAGATTTGCCTTGACGTGCAAAACGCTCAGTAAAGCTGAGTATCGAGGCCAGCGACCCGTCGATCTATCAAGGACCCCAGCGCAGAAGCTAACATGGGGTGGGCGGGCCGAATATAAGTGCATATGGTCTCCCACCAACGAGGCAAACTTGAGGGACATGAGCTGGGTCTTCTTTTTTCTTGTGCAGTTGGTGCAAGGGCTTCCAGCGTTCCGGGGGGTCGCCAGAGGGCGGTTTGACGAAACCGCAGCTTGTTCGCAAAAGGAACGGGCGAGGCAATAAGACGGCACACCTTCCCGAGAGCGAGGCGCGCAGACGCCAAGTCGAAGTCGTCTGAGACCGTGTTCTTGTCGATGCGGTCCCGACTGACTCCGCTGGACTTGACGCGGCCGGAGTCTTCGCGTGCATCGCCGGTTACCGACTCCGGCCCCCGCGGATTCGTCGACATATTTGATTTCCACCTGCCCCGGGTGCCGATGGGCCCACCCCAGTGTCCTTGCAGCGGATACCTTGAAAAGATGGGATGCGGGTGGAGGGTTCGTCGAGGTGCACGGTTTAAAGTGGGCGACGTCTGCGAAGTATTGCACAATTGTCGTTCGCGAATCGGGGTTTTCTTCGAGTTTCCTTGGCGTTGGGCTTTAGCCCTTGCGCTGGAAAACCAAAACCCGCAGGGCCGGCTATAGCCACCAGGGCAGAGCGGACGGGATCGCGACGGTGCCTACCCCCGACTCCAAGTTTGCACGATGCACTGACAGATGCTGTGAGCTACCTGCCGGGGTACGCACGCAGCCAATTTCAGCTTTGAGTTCTTGGGTACATCAAGAAAGTGCATGAGAATCGATCACTTTCTTGCTGAGTTCTTGGGTACATCAAGAAAGCGCATGATAATCGATCACTTTCTTGCTGAGTTCTTGGGTACATCAAGAAAGCGCATGATAATCGATCACTTTCTTGCTGAGTTCGGTACATCAAGAAAGTGCATGCCAATCGATTAGTATGCATAATCTTTGTTGGTCAGGTAGGATGGCGTCGTCGCCTGTTTGCGTCTTCATCGTGTCAAGTGCACGTGCACATATAGCAGTGAAAAAAGAGAAAGGTAGCTCTGCTTTTGTCGTTCAGTTCGCCCGCTGGGCTGTCTGTAGTGTTCTTCGAAGCGGTCTGCGGTCTCAACAGTCCAGAACTGAAAAGAGTTAGGGTTAGCTGGGTGCAGTTGGTCTTTGGAGGTGATTGGATCGTTACCTTGTTGCCACGAGGGGACAAGGGGGGCGCCAGGAACGGATGGACCAGTTATCGGACTCTGCGGCTCAGAGGAGAGGCCGCAGAGCTGCGCGAGACTGGTCACTGCGCCAAGGGGAAACGACGGCTTATTTGGCACGCACATGAATCAAGCAGCTTTCCGACCTGGCGACTCCACCTGGGCAGGCGGTACGTCGAGGACAGCTAAGTCCCCCGGTTTCTCCTAAAACAGGAGAACCAGGAGGCACTTTCTGGCGTTTTCGGATGGGAAAGAATTGGAGCAGATTTCGGAGGCTCAAGACCAGCATATGGTGAGCTCAGCAATGATGCGGGGGCGCTGGTCTGTCGGCAACGCGGAACCAAACAGTGGCCTTATAACCGCAGGGTCGAGGTGCATACAATTGACCGAGATAAAAACCAACGCTAGCAATTGCAGCGGCGTGTGGATGAAACAGGTCAATCGAGTGATAGCACACGACTTCAAGTCGGTGCAAGCCCGCAAGAGCTTCTGCCCTATCAGCTTTTGACGGCAGTGTAGTGGACTACCGTGGCTGTAACGGGTAACGGGGAACTAGGGTTCGCTTCCGGAGAGGGATCGAATTGGAGCGCACGAAGCAGGTCACTGGCGTCATGACTGCTTCATGGCATGGAGATTGAACTCCACGGCATGGAGATCACTGACCTCTACGACATCAAGCAAATCACGTATCCCAACCAACTCGGGTTGCGGTCAACGGCCGGCCTTCACGTTTTGCGGCTGCGCCTTGCGGACTCCGAAGGCACGTTGAGACTCGTACGTCGGGCTCATCGCTTTCCTTGCTGGTTCAGCTTGTCGATGAAGAAATCCATCTGCCGCTTGAATGACTCCTCGGCCTGTTGGTGGAGTTTCGATGAAATTGGTTTTTAACTCGTTACAGACGCGAATTATATTTATGTCGTAAAAGGCAGAATCGAGCTGGGAGTTCGGACATTGCGTCACCACGGTGAAGACGTTTCTAAGGCCAGCAAAAGCGTAAAAGCACACCTGAGTCATCTTGCGCTGCAAGGTTGCCAATTCCTCCGCTTTTTCACCGTAAAGCTGCAGCATTGTCTCGTGTTGTCGATTGAGTTCGCGGAAACGCGTCTGAGAGTGTTGAAGCGATATCATACGCAAGTACCTTTCTTACCTTGAAAAGCGCCGCAGCACTCTGACCTAAACAGGGTGCACAAAACAATGATCCTAGTCGACGATTGAAGTGAAGTCGGCGATCTTTCCTTCAATCTACATCCACGCAATAATAGTAATTTCACCGTTCTGCCACAGACCGGAACGTGGCGGCGGGGTAAAGCCACCCGCCTGGCCACCTCCACGTCACATATCCGTCGTGTCCAACTTCACCGGCGTCGACATGTGGACGGACTTGTTCACCAGTGCCATGCGACCATCGTCGCAGGCCCGCTCCTTGATGCGGGAGCCCTCGTCGTCAAACTTCACTTGGCGAATCAGGAACCTCCTGAGATAGACTAGACGCAACGCCCAGCAATGAATAACTGAGCAGCGTGTCGTCAAAGAGAGAGAAACTCGGGACATAATATAGGACTCCACACGCACAAAGATGCACACAACACACACCTGAAGCGCGTTCATCTTCACGGTGGTTTTCTTGAGCTCCGCGTTCTCGACGACGTAGCGGTGGAGCTCTGCCAAAACCTGCTGCGAGCGCCCAGCCGGGGGGTCGAAGCCGGGCGGGGTGCCAGGCGTCCGGTCGAACGGGCCGCCGACGGGCATCGACTCGCGCACCAGGGAAACGGAGGTCGGCGTGCTCACGACGCTCGCGTCCAAGGCGGCGGCGTTCGGCTCGTTCGAGCCTGTGCCGTTGCCCAAGGGAGAACTCCGATCCCGTCTGTCGGCCGAATGGCCATCTTCGGTGCGAACCGGAGACGTGAGCAGCTGGTCCGCACCCAACGGCTGCTGTCTGCGCGCCCTGTCGAGGGCTGCGGCGTGCTCCTTTTTGCAGGCGTCGATCTCCTGCATGGCGTCCCGCAGCCGGCCCTTCAGGTCCTTGACCGTCTCCGACAGCTGCGCAGCCTGCGTCGCCTTCTCGGCGCAGTCCTCGGCGAGGGTCGCCGCCTCGCCCTTCGCCCGCTGCACGTCCCTCGTGTAGTTCGACCGCAGGTCCGACACCTGCTGCGAGAGCCCCGCCACCTCGGCCTCCTTCTCCTCCACCGCCCGCCGCAGCTCCCCGACGGCGGACGCCTTCTCCGACTCGCCGGTTTCTAGCTGCATGTTCCGGTCCCTCAGCCTGTCCACGACCTCCTCCAGCTCCGATATCTGCCGCAGAAGCGGCGCTGTCGCCTCTGGTACCTGCAGCGTTTTTTGCATCTTTCTCTTCGGGGTTCGAAGTTCCGGGTTCCTCCGGTTAAAACATTGGGGTTGGGTGCCGTAGAAGCTGGAGTTCAAGAGTGTGCCCGAGACATACCCGAGAAGCGGGTGTGACGCTCACTTGTCTGTTGCCGACGATCAACCGGGGTTGATGTACAGTCTGGTGTCTTTCGACGTTTCTTGTCCTTCGTTAGGGCTTTTTTCTAACTTCGGCTTCTGAGCCTGAACCTCCATCGTGTACTTTCTCTCTCTCCACGGATAGAGGCGCCTGAGCAATTTGCTTGATGAGGGCAGGCCAGCTGCGCGTGGAACTGTTGCAAACAAGACGAATCCAACTGGTTAATTAAACCACAGCATTTCGCTTCATCACAGCGGTGGCGAGTGGACTGTGACTTCTGCCAGCAGCTATTTCGGCGAGGTTGTTTCTATTCATCGGAGGGCTTCAACCGGCCGGGGGCGGGGAGGGCGGCGTACCTGATCGGCTAGCTCTGACACGCGGCATTCTGCCGCCGCGGTGCGGTGGTTGGCCTCGCTGAGCTCGTCTTGAAGCTCACGCATCCTTTTTTCGGCCTCCATCACGGTGTCCGTGAGCTGCATGCGCAGGACGGTGTTCTCCTCGTCCCATTCTTGCCGGACCTGCTGGATTTCCGCGTCCTTTTGCTGCGCGTCCGACTCGAGCGCTTTGGCCCGCGAAGCTAGCGATCGCTCAAGTTCCGTCACCTGTGTGTGTGTGTGTGTGTGTGTGTGTGTGTGTGTGTGTGTGTGTGTGTGTGTGTGTGTGTGTGTGTGTGTGTGTGTGTGTGTGTGTGTGTGTGTGTGTGTGTGTGTGTGTGTGTGTGTGTGTGTGTGTGTGTGTGTGTGTGTGTGTGTGTGTGTGTGTGTGTGTGTGTGTGTGTGTGTGTGTGTGTGTGTGTGTGTGTGTGTGTGTGTGTGTGTGTGTGTGTGTGTGTGTGTGTGTGTGTGTGTGTGTGTGTGTGTGTGTGTGTGCAGTGGCACTCGCAAACCTTTTCTGGTGTGCAAAATACGTTAGTTTGCACTGCTGTCTCGATATCGCCGGCGAATGGGTTCATTGTAGCTTGGTGACAGGAGTGTGCTGACGGTTTGCACGACAACGAGCGGAAAGCCTTGCGGCATGTGTGCCCCCGACGGCGTGGCCTCAGGGATGAGAAGCCTTGTGTTGACAGTGAGGACTAGAACGACAAACAAGGGGCGTTTCTCCCCTTGGGAACAGAGTTGCTTTCGTTGAACGCAGTGCCTGATCTATTCTATCGTCGGAAAAGGTCGCGTTGGCAGAAACGGTGAAGATGATAATTGTCACAGGGTTGGTGAAATGCAAGCGAGAATGTGGGGTAAGCCCTGATTATTAGATTCACGGTTAAACGAAGCTAGCGCACAAGGTTTGCCTGATCTCGCACCTACTTTCCGATACCAAATAGATGCTCATGCTGGATTCAGGACGCAAGTGAAATTTAATCACCAAGAGAAAACAACTTTGGGCATACCCTTTCCTGCGTTTTAGCCATGCCGGCAGCCATCTCATTGGCAGTCCGGGAGGCCTCGGTGGCCGCTCTGCTTTGGGTTTCAGCAACCTCCTTCAACTCCGACTCCCGCTGTTCGTAGATGACTTTGAGGTCTTGCCACTGCCGTTCCTTGACGGCGTACTGCTGGACCATCTTCTTCGTGTTTTCGAGTTCTGTGCGTTGAGGGGTTGGGAGGCGGATAGGTAAAGTTCAGTGGTTCCCTTGGAGGGATTGTCGGCCTCGTTCGCCGGCACTGGCTGGGTCTCGCCCACGCACTGACATTCTGCGAGCCTCAAAACCCACAGCTTCTGGACTGTCGCACACGATACTAAAGGACTTTGATACGGGGGTTGCTGTTCGACGAAATTCATCTGTTGCGGAAGAACCCGTAGGATATGCGCAGTGCTTCGCGCAGTGTACGCGCCACAAGGTAACGTTTTGGTTGGAAACGGGAGTGACTCCGTCAACAGGGTCTGAAGCCTTCAGGGACTAGGGCCCTCCGTTCTTCTTTTTCGTGTATCCAGCGAGAATTGCTCACTCAGTTTTTTTCATTCACCGCAGGGGTTCGACCATTCCGAAGTCAGAGCTTCCTTGGACGAGGAGAAGGCTAAACGGGGGGGAGGAAGACAGGAAGACGCACCTGCATCAAGACCCTTCTTCTCCTTGATGAGCGCGCGCACCCGCTCTTTTTCTCTGCCGAGACCCGTCGAAAGGTCCTGCGCCTCTTCGCGGAGCTGGTTCTTTTCGTCTTCGTGCGCCTTGATGAGCTGTCCGGTCTTGCTGGCGTTTTTGTTCAGGTTGTCGAGCTGCGCCTTGATGTCATCTTTTTCCTTCCGCAGGGCACGCATCCGCTTGTCCTCCTGCGCCAGCGTAAGCGAGAACTCTTCTTTCACCGTGTCGGCATTCTGCCGCAGGATTCTGACCTCCGAATCGCGATCAGATAACGCTTGCTGTGCCTGTGCGTGAGAAGATTTGGGCTGTTCGCAGAGGGGCAACGAACTGAACAGTTCTTTGGGGATGTGTTGGCAAGGCTTCTTCCTGGGGGTCGCCTCGTTGACCCCACAAGCTCGCTCTTCCCCACAAAGCTGCGGCTCGACGAGTTCTGCTGCTGTGGAATGAATCCGCTCTTTAGCGTTAACCGGGTGACGAGGTTGTTCGCTGCGTCAACCTTTCCGAAGGGACCGGCTTTTAGAAGCCTTGAAGTGCGCACAAAACGGCTACAACACGAGGATGCAATCCTGCATCACGGTGCAATACATGGCCTCGAATCTCGCCGCTTGACCAAAGCTGCCACTCACAAGCCGCAATGAGGTTACGTAGGCGCTCCCGACAAAAGCTGCATCAATCGCGGGTTGATCTGAAAACGAGGGACGCCGCCCACCTGCCAGTCCCAGCACTTCACGACTTGGAGGTGAAGAACACAACGAAAGAACAGAAGCACAAAAGCAATACCTGCTTCAACTTTTGTTGCAGCGTTGCCAGCTCCTTCTGTGCTTGCTGGTCATGGGCCGCAAGCTCCGCCCGAGCGTCTGACAGTTGCGCCTCGGCAGCTTGCAGCTTCTGCTCAAGCGCGTGCAGGTCCTGTGCGAGCGATTGGGTACTTTTACGCGTCATGACGAAGAAACGAGACAATTGCACGAAATTCGCACGAAACCATGCGCTTCTGGCACCCATGCGAGAGAATCGAATTATAGCAGAATTCATTTCTGGGGCTGCGGTTGAAGGAAGTTGCTTGCACACCTTTTCGAGACTCGCTGCGCGGCTCGTCTCCTTCTCGAGACGAGCGCCGTGTTCTTCACTCGTCGAAGCATATTCAGCCTGCGGGTTTTGTAGACGCGTTTGGCTTTACACAATCTAACGGGGTAGTGAGGATAGTCGCTGGGTATTGTTGTAGACAAATCGCATTTGTTAAACCACAAAAAGTGGACTAAGAGTAGTGTAACATCGGGTGATCGATCTCTGAATAGCATTGCACGCAGCATGCGTGTTTGCCTACGGCTTTTGCTCGTGCACATATCTGGGAACATGTGCGCACGTGGCGCCAGGGGTTGTAAAGTTGTTGCATTAGTGTGTGTGGGCCTTTGAAGCGTGGATGATGCCTCTCGCGCTGCTCCCCTTGAGGTTCCTGGCTCATGCCAAAGCGCCCCGGGTTAAGGGGTTGCGGCATCAGGCGTGGGCCAGGGCCAGGGAGACTGTTCGGAAGGGTCACCACCCAAGTTGTTGCATTAGTGTGATTGTCGCCAGGGGTTGTTTTTTGTGCGGTCACGATATACGTCGTTTTTGTGAGTTACCGTCGATCCCGAGGGACGATCAGTTTGGTGGTTTGTGTTGCCGACAATCACTTTCTTTCGTTTTCCGAAATAAGACACACACACACACACACACACACACACACACACGCACACACCTGCAATTTTTCGAGCTGCGCGTCGTGTGCGCGCCGGAGTTCGGCGAGCCGCTGCTCGGCTTCCTGCAGGGCGCCGGCGGAGGAGCCGAGCTCCTCACGCTCGGCGGCGGCGGCTTGCTCGAGGCGGGAGAGGGATTCGTCCCGGTCGGCGACGGCCGCGCGCAGCTCCGAGGCGGCCTGCTGCAGCGACTCGTTCGCCGCCCGCAGCTCGGCCGCGCGCGCCTCGGCCTCGGCGGAGGCTGCCTCCCGCAGCTTTTCGTGCTCGTCGCACGCGGTGCGGAGGGAGGCGAGCTCTTGCCGAGCCGCTTCCAATTCTCGCAGGGAATCTTGCTGGGCTTCGCACGCGGTGCGGAGGGTGGCGAGTTCTTGTCGATTCGCTTCCAGTTCTTGCAGGGAAGCCTGCTGGTCATCGCACGTAGTGCGGAGGGTGGCGAGTTCTTGCCGAGCCGCTTCCAATTCTCGCAGGGAATCTTGCTGGGCATCGCACGCGGTGCGGAGGGTGGCGAGTTCTTGTCGATTCGCTTCCAGTTCTTGCAGGGAAGCCTGCTGGTCATCGCACGTAGTGCGGAGGGTGGCGAGTTGTTGCCGAGCCGCTTCCAGTTCTTGCAGGGAATCCTGCTGCTCGGAGAGCGCCGCCTCGAGTTTTTGCCTGTGTTCCTCGCAGGCGGCCCGCGCGGCGTCCAGTTCGGCGGCGGCAGCCTCCCGCTCCGCCCGCGCCTTCTCCGCGGCCTCCCGCAGCTCCGCTGCCAGCTCGTCCGCCCGGCCCTGCGCGAGGGCGACGCCGTCGCCGGCGGCGGCCTGCAGCTCCGCCACGCGGCGCTGCGCTTCGGCCCGCTCGGCCTCCAGGCTGGCTGTCCTGGCCTCCGCGGCTTCGAAGCGGGCCTCCGCCGCCTGCAGGGCGGCCGCCGAGGCCGCTTTTTCGCTGGCAAGGTCGCTCCGCAGCGCTGCGCACGCAGCCTCCAGCTCGCCGCTCGCCCGCTCGGCCTCCCGCAGGGCTTCGAGGGGCTCTTCACCGGCGGTGGCCGCCGCCGTTTCCTCGGCCGGGCGGCCGCCGGAAAGGGCCGGTTCCGGGCCTTCCTTTTCGCCGGCGGCCTGCGAGAGCCGCGCCCGCGGGGCATCGAGGAGGGCCTCTGCCGGGGGTCCCCCGGCGGTTGCCGCTGCGGCGGGTCCGTCGGGAAGGGCCGGTTCCGGGCCTTCCCTCCCGCCTTCGGCGGGAGCGCGCAACGCCGCCTCCTCGAGCGCCGCCAGCTTTTCGAGGTGGTCCCGCTTTTCAGCCTTCAGCAGCGCCACGGCCCCCTCGGCCTCCGCCAGCCGCACGACGAGCGCCACGTCCGGCGGCGAGAGCGGCGACGAGACCGCGGGGGGCTCGTTGCGGCTGCTGTTGTTGGTGTTGTTGTTGCTGCTGTTGTTGCCCTTCTTCCGCCGGCCCCGGCCGCCTCCCTGGCCGCTGTTGTTGCTGTGGCTGCTTTGGCTGCCGGTTGCCGGCGCCTGCCGGGCGAGCGCCTCGAGCTGGGTCTGCAGGGAGCCCTTGGCGGCGGCGAGCTGCTCGTGTTCGAGGCGCCAGTGACGCGAGGAGGAGGCGAGGCGGGCGGCGATTTCGGCCGAGGCGACGTCGGCGCGGCCGCGCGCCAATTCGGCGTCGATCCGCTCGAACGCGGCGGCTGCCCTCAGTTCGTCCTCCGCCAGCCTCGCTGCAGCGAGCAGCTGCTTTGCTTCGGAGAGCGCGTCCTCCAACTCTTCCACCTTCGCTCTTGCTGCGTCGAGCTCGGTCTGCATCGCTGCGGCGTCAAGCTCTTGGGAGGGCAGCTGTATCCGCAGGGCTGCGAGCTCTTCCGTGGCGGCTTGCAACGCCGCGTTGCTGTCAGCCACCCTTTCCCTTTCGGCTTGCAGCTCCGCCTGCTTCTGCAGTCTGTCCTCCTCGCTGGGCAGCCGATCCTTCACGGCTGCGAGCTCTTCCATTGCAGCTTGTAAAGCCGCGTTGCTGGCAGCGGCCTTCTCTCTTTCTGCTTGCAGCTCCGCCTGCTCCTGCAGTCTGTCCTCTTCGCTGGGCAGCTGCTCCTTCACGGCTGCGAGCTCTTCCTTTGCGGCTTGCAAAGCCGCGTTGCTGCCAGCGGCCTTCTCGGCTTGCAGCTCTGCCTGTTCTTGCAGTCTGCTCTGTTCGCTGGCCAACTGCTCCTTCACGGCTGCGAGCTCTTCCGACGCGGCTTGCAAAGCCGCGTTGCTGCCAGCGGCCTCCTCCCTCTCGGCTTGCAGCTCCGCCTGTTCTTGCTGTCTGAGTTCTTCGCTGGGCAGCTGCTCCTTCGCGGCTGCAAGCTCGTCCGACACGGCGCGGAGGGCGGCTTCGGCGTCGGCGGTTTTCTGCGCTTCGGCTTCCACCGCCTGCTCCAGGCGGGCCAGCTGCTCCCTCGCAGCGGCGAGCTCAGCGCGCAAAGCAGCGTCGCCGGCATCGCCCGCTTGCCGTTCTCCCTCCAGCAGCTCTTTGCGGGAGATTGCCTCCTCCTGCAGAACCGCAAGCTGTTCGGAGGCGGAGCACAAGGCGGCGGCGCTTTCGGCCGCCTTCCCCTGCTCGGCTTCCAAGGCGCTCCGCAGCGCGTCCAGCTCTTGCTGGTGGGCGTGTCTGCCGGAGGCCTCGCCTTCCGCGAGCGCTCGCTGCAGGGCCTCCAGCTCGCGCTCGTGGGCGGCGGCCGCGCCGGTCATCTCGGCTTCGAGGGACCGGACGCGGTCGCCCGCTTCTTCGGCGGCGCGCTGCCTCTTGAGGATGGTTTCCTCGGACGATTCGAGCTGTTTTGCCAGCTCGTTGCACTTTTCCCGGCTCTGCGCTAGTTCCCTTTGCAGCACGTCTCCCAGCGACTCGTCGCCTTCCGCCGCGGCGGACAGCTGGCGTCGGAGGTCGTCGCAGAGGCCCCGCAGGCGGGCTGCTTCCTCTTCCGCCGCCTCTTCGGCCGCCGCCGCCTCGGCCCGCAGGCCGGCGTGCTCGTCTTGCAGCAGCTGCAGCTCCTCCGCGACGCGTTCGGCCATGCCGTGGGCCTGCTTCGCGGCCTCCGCAGCGTCCGCGCACTCGGCCTCCTTCTCGCAGAGGGCGGCGGTCGCCTGTCGCAGGTCTTCCTTCGTTTTCTGCAACGCTTCTTCCGCCGCGGCCACCGCTGTTCGCAAGTCCTCGACTTGTTGCTGTGTTGCAGCCCGCGCCGACTCCGTATCGTCTTCGAGCTCCTGCGGTGTTGCAAGGCTTGATACGGGTCGATATGGCTTTCTGGTGTGGTTTGTCACGAGCAAGCAAGAGCGTGAGCAGTTGTGTGAGGGAGTGAGATGCCCTGCCACAATCAATATTTAGCCACTGTCGTCTTATAGATGAGACACTAGTCCTCCTATGAGATTGGACGGGCAGAACTCCTCAAGGATTTCCTACAAATCAGGTGCTCATACAAAAAAGAGACGTGGCTCTTATTATTTACGCACAGCCAGTTTTTTTGTGCGTATGTGCTATCACCTGTATGGTAATTTCCACAGTACGCTGCCAACCGTCACTTTTTGATAATGACAACCGCGGTTGTTGTTGGGTGAAGTTACGATGTTTTCGGGATAGCGACGGGGGTTATTTAACCTTGTACGAGTGTTAGGTATTCGTCGGATATATTAATCTTCTAAGATCTGCGATCTTATACGACAAAAAAAAAACGAGAGGGGCGGGAAGCGGACCTGCCGCCTGGCATTCTCTTCGAGCTGGTGCCGGAGCCGCGCAATCTCCGCTTCCAGCTCGGCGGCCTTCTGCTCTTCCGGCGGGGCGGACTCGAAGCTCTCCAGCTTCGCGCGCAGCGCCGCTGCGTCGCCGGCTTCGGCGCGCGCGCGCAGCAGTTCGGCGCGGGTCTCTTCGATTTCCTTCACGGCGCGGGTCAGCTCGATTTTGAGCGCGTCCGTCTGCGACGCCTGCAAGCGCAGCATCTCGAACGCTTCGGCGTCCATGTCGCCCAGGCAGTCGCCCTCGGCCGTGCTCCGGCGCTTGTTGCCGCTTCGGTGGGCAGACACGCCCCGGGCCTCGCGGACCGAGCTTCCATTGGGCTCCTGCTGGTGACCGTCGGTGCTCAACCCGTCCAGTACCTCCTCGTCGTTTCCCCAGCCGGTTGGATGTGTATCGGAGGCGTGGTCTGGGTCGGGGAGGTCGTCCTGCGCCCAGCCGCCCTCGGCGGCATCAGACTCGCTCGGCTTCGACGACGCAGTCGCATCGTGCTGCTGCTGCTGCTGCTGCTGCTCGGGAAGCTTCTGCTTTGCCCCGGGCTTCGCTGGGCGGGAGGCGGAACCCCCGGAGCGGGTGCGGCCCAACCGGAACCCGTCCGCGTCAACCGGCACGGGGTTGCCCTCCTCGTCGAGTCCCGCCGCCCTGTTCAACGTCGACTGCAGGCCTTCCGTCGCCTGGTTCGCAAGCCGCGTGAGGTCCCCGAGACGCCCCCACATCGCGCGGCGCTGCGCGCGCGGCTACCCCACCAAAAAAGGACCGCCGCAGGAGGGAAGAAATTGCGCAGAACTCTTGTCGTGTTGTTCGGTTCAGTCAGCTGCCTTCCGAGAGAGGCGTTCTTTTTGAATGGGGGGGTGCGCAAAGGTCTTGGGTTGCGGTTGCTGCTTGGTAGGCTGCGGATCGGCTGCAGTGCACTGCGAGGTTGCGCAGGGAGGGTGTTTTCTTCCTCTTAGGTTTCCCCGTTTCTTCGACGCCCTCGAGGGCCGGGGGGGGGGGGGGGCAAGAAGTCGGTATAAAGAGAAAAAAAAAGGCGCCCGGGGATGGACGGTGGTGTTGTGTTTCTTCTCCTGTGTAACGGTTGATGCACGTGTGCAAGGCAAGGCTTGATCCACCAAACGCACCGACAAAACACAGCCCGATCTCTGAAAGGGGTTTCGAGAGGCCAAGAAAGGTGGTCCGATGCTCAGATACTCGATGACTATTCGAAACTACTGGGCAACTGGGCAAATGGCCCTGAGAAACAATGCGTACCACGTACGCACGTACCACGTGTCTGTTTTATTTATCCGGTCTTCAAAAATCAAATAGCGTCTTCATTTTTGAATGTGGGAGAGGCACACGGTTGATCCCAGGGTCTTAGTGAGAGCTGGTGCTTGTAGGCCTGCGGGTCATGAAACCCAGAATCGAATGCGCTGTCACTGATCACACTGTACTTGGTGCAAGGGCATGTGAAACACAAAGGGCGAATGCACCCTTTCTTCGTGCGTGAGGGTTGCTTCTACTTTTGTGTATGGCAGCTTAGCAAGGCGGCAAGGGTGCCAAGGCAAAACGGACAGGTGAGAATTCTACAGGTCGTGGGAACACTGGTTTTTGCATTTGGACTCTAGGAACGGAAGGGGAAACGACCCCTTCCTTTGACACAAATAACGACAAGCTCCGTTGCTTCACAGCCGTCCCCGGCTGGCGGCAACGGCAAAACTCTTGTCAAACAGACTGAAGCTGCAAACGTTCGGACAGCTGAAGTGACTCGGCAGGGCGAGCGTCCAAGTATTCGATGAAGCGGACACACCAAGAGGCAATCAAGACGCGCTTCCGCAAAAGAAGACTGTCGGCGAGATGCTGACCTCAGGGAATGGCGACGGTTTCGGGCTGGCGCGACGGTCTGCCGCGAGTTGAATCGCGGCTGGGCCGGTTCGACGGTTTGCTCGGCGGTGGGAACTGGAAGCCTTCGGCAAGCAGCGGGTTCGGGGGCACGCTGGCGTTCCGGACCGCCGCCGAGGCGAGCGACTCGGTTCTTTCGTAACCACCGGAAGGCGCAGTGGGAGAAGAAGTCTTTCCGCTTGGTTTCACAGTTCTCACTTTGGACAACAGAGTGCGAGGAGCCGCGGGACTGCCAGACTCCGGCTTGCCCGCCCGGCGTCCTCTGGTGCTGGAAAGCGATCGAGCCACAGCAGGAGCCCCGTGGCGATTGGGTGAACCGAAGTCGGACTGTTGCAGATACAGCTCGCCCAAGGTCTGGCGAGGACCCCCCGCCGCTTTTTCGACGGGAGACCCCTGGCGGGCGGCGGGCGGCTTGCCAACCGGGAGGCCGGCGTTGCGCGGCGTCGGGTGGCTGCTGGGGACCGAATGCCGGTCGTCGTACAAATTGGGCCCCGGCGGCCTCTTCGTGGAAGACGGCGCCCGCGGCCGGCGGTTGCCCGACGAGGCGGGCACGGATGCAAACGACGAGCCGTCGGCGGAAAAGCTCGCCGGTGGCCGAATGCGCGGGGGGCCCTTCGACCCTTTGCCGGAGCCCGGCGCGGAGGCGAGGCGGGACGCCGCCGGCGGCGCCGCCGGCCGCTTCGACGGCGATTCCCGGGGGTTTGCCGTCTGGTGGCTGTCGGCGGGGGCCGACGCTACGGCGACTGCGTACGCGAGCCAGAACACCCACACGCAGATCACCACGGCAAGGCCGGCAGCCGGCTTCTCCGCTGCGACGGCAAGGGCAAGGTGTGCGATCGCGGAGGCAGCGGCGCAGATGCGGAGGGTAAGCTGCAGCTTGAAAAAGCGGACCCGGGGCGAAAATGAGAGGGAGTGCCGCCGGCGCGTGAGCAGCAAAGGCGCGGCGACGAGGGGAAGGAGGCCGGCGAGGGCGAACGACGAAGACAGCCCGGGCAGGGACGACCGGTAGACGTCCGCGCCGACCACGCCGCACAGCAGCGCGAGGGTTTGGACGTTGCACGCGAGCGACGCTCCGGGGACGGACACGACGCAATACGCAAGCCACAAGCAGATAAAAACGACCACGGAGTGGCCTCCCGTCCAGCATTCAAGATCCCCATCTTGCACGTGGACGCGGACACCCGCCTCGTCCTCCGCGCAGGAGTACAACGCGGCGACAAGGCAACGGATGAAAAGCACCGACAACCCGGCGCTGGGCCACAGCGGCTGGAAGGCACGCACGGACCGCTCCGGGAGCAGCGACAAAACCAGGGGCTTCGCGCTCCAAAACGCGCAGAACCCTTTGTCCCGCTCGGCTCTGCGGGCGGCGGCCAGGTACGCGACGCTGTCGGCGTTGAGGAACCCCGCCGCGCACGCGGCGAGGACCACGGCGAGCCCCGCGCCGAGCAGCACCGGGTCGAACGCGAACAAAACGGCGCGCGCCACCCGGCTGCCCCTGAACCCACCCCCCCCGGACCCCGGCAGCAGCGCCAACGCGCACAGGTACACAATGTCGACCACCACGACGAGCACCTCGCCTGCTGACAAGCGGTCTCCGACTATGTGTGTGCCCAGTGGGGGTGGGTCGCTGTCCTCCCCCGGCTGGGGTTTGCCGGGTTCGGGATGGGTTTCGCCCCGGCGGAGGACGGTGAGCTGCCCGAGGACGTACCAGACGCCGCCCGGGCGGTGGTCGAGGGCTCGGTCTTCGCGTTGGGCGTGGACGGCGAGCACCTGGCGGTACACGGCGCGCAGCGGGGACACCGCCATGCACGCCGCGCAGAGGCCGAGGAGGAGGTGGCGCATGCCGTGCGAGAACACCCGGGCCGGCACGAAGGCGGCGGCGCCGGACAGCACCGCGAACACGGCGACGGCGGCCGCCGCGGGGCCGACGCCCTCCATGCCGAGGGTGCGGCACATTTCGGCCACCGGCCGCCCCGTGAGCCCCCACACCACCGCGAGCAGCCACCAGCCGCACTTCCCCCGCGGCGCCCCCGCCTCGGTCGAAGTGTGGCTGGTGCCTGCTCGCCCCGCCCCTCCTTCCTCCTGCAGGCCACTGAGTGTGTCCTCCAACTCCCGGGCTCCGTCGGGACTTTGCCCGTCGAGTCGGCGACTGTCCGGTTCGCCCTCTGCATGCCCTTCTCCGGATTCCCGGTCCGACGTGTCCTGGTACTCATCCGACACCTGCACGACCACCATTCGGTCGGGGTCCCCTTCTTCTTCCGCCGCCGCGCGGCCGTCCGCAGTGCTCTGCGCCGGGGACGGCGCCGGTTTCGCACCCTTCTGCGCGCTGGTTCCGGTGGAGATGGGTGCCGTCGGCGCCTCGCCCTCGCTCTCCGACGCTCCGGCCGCCTCCATGCGCCCTCCCTCGCTGCCGCTTTCGGCGGAACTTCGCGCGCTCTCGTCAGGTTCGTCTGCGTTCGGCGACGCCGACAACTCGCTTTCTCGCGGGCGCTCGGCTCCATCCCCCCGGTCTCCAGCTGAGCGCCGGGTTCCGCCAGTTTGCAGCTCGCCCGGAGGCTCAGCGGCAGCCGGGCTTGCCTCCTGCAGTGCGACCGTCTGGTGGGGCTCGGCGACAGACTGCGCCGCTATTGAATTCCTCCGTTCCTCGATGTCGCGCTGGGGCGGTTCGTTCTGCGAAGTGCCGGTACTGGGCGGATCCACCATTTTCGCTGGAAGTGGAGACGCGGCGCTCTGCGCTGTCTTGAGCGAAGTTCTACGGTCACCGGGAAGCCCAACAGCAACGTCATGGTGAGAGACAGCAGGTTGCGAAGCCTTGAGCGAATCTCTGCGCTCGCCGGAAACTCTGAGAGGAACGTTGTCGTTATACACAGCTTGCGAGGCCTTGAGCGAATCTCTGCGGTCGCCGGATACTCCAACAGGAACGTTGTCTTTAGACACAGCTTGCGAGGCCTTGAGTGAATCTCTACGCTCACCAGTAGTCCTTTGTTCTGTGGGAGCCACATGGGCAGCTTGGCGGGGGTGCGCCGTGGGTTTTGCAGGCGGCGAGTCTGCCCCCGCGCCGCGGTTTTGCCAGCGGCGCTTCTCGCGCTGCATGCGAGCCCGCTCGGCCTTCCACCGGCTCCTCTCCTTGACGAACTCTTCGTACTCCTTCGAATCCTTCTCCTCTTCTTCCCGCGCCCGCTCCGCCGTCTGCCACGCGGCTTCTTCGCGCTTGCGGAGCTGCACCGCCCGCGCGCTGTCGTACAACGATGTCCAGACGTCTACCTGTTTGTTCTTTGTTGTGAAAGAAGAGGAACTCGGGTTGAGAAGCTCATTCCCGAACCTTCCGTTTGCAGCCTCGGGCGTGCAAAGCAAGGTTGGGATGATGATGTTGACCAGAGCACAGGTAGGGATGGTCGACATCACTGCACAGAGATGAACAAACAAGTGTAGCAAATCTGCGAGGTGCATTCGCGTGAGGGGCACCAATTGAGAGCTCGACGAGTTGTCTCCCCCGGCGGATCTGTCGGTACTCGTCTCTTATTTGGGACGCATAACCTCTAATGTGCACAGTAGACCGCACACCACTCCAGCATTACGGCTACAACGAGCTGCAGGGAGCAGTTGTCGGGACCGTGTCCCAGCAAAAAACTGACTTCAGGCAACAGCTCAGAGCAGCTGGTAGCACGACACAAAACGAGAGAGAGACGAGTTAGAGTGCAAAACGATGATGCCGTGTGGCGGGACGCATCATGTAAGTACACTGATCACTGATTCCCTGACCTTTCGTGCAGTCTCTTTCCCCCAAGGCTCACAGCGTGTGCAAAGAGGCATACAGGGTGCTCCCGGGAGTACATGTCGCCGACCCAATGCGCGTAATCGTCTTCGTATGGTTTCGATAGGGATGCCGCGTCGTCGCCGGCAGTGGATCCGTCCACCTGCGTCGAGTGATGCTCCGAATTGCTGCGGTGGTACGTGTTGCACGTGCCCGCAGGCACCCAAATTGCCCTGGGGGATGCATGGCCATTGGTGCCCGGGTAGCTGCCGTACGGGTCGTGCTGGTCTCGAAGGCCGCGCTGGGTCAATCCGCTGTCTTCAAAGGAAGCTCGCCGGTGCGGTGCGCCTTGCTTCGAGCCGCCTGGAGGCGGCTGCGCACTGCGGCTTCGCTCGGCGTTTCCAAATAGCTCGTCGACGGCGGCGCTCGGAAAGCGTGCCGACGGGTACGAGTCCGGTGCAGCTTCGGGTCCGTCAAGGCTTGCTCCCATGATGCTCGATCGCCTCACCCTCTGCTGCGCATCGTTTACCGAGCCCCTCTGCAAGGTCGCCGGTGCGTCGTCGGCACGGCTGCTCGCCGCGTACACAGGGGCCGGGTGGATGAAAGTGGGCCGGGGCATTCGGCTCTCCCAAACATCTGTTTCCTCTTGTGGCCACCCCGACCTATGGTTTCAAGCGGTGGTGCAGATGCACTTTCTATGATTTAAAGATGTCCACTCGGCTTGTCGGAGAGAGAAAGAGAGAGCCAGAATTGATGACTGTGATCGTTCGCTCGGGTTGCCGGGGGGGCTCTAGGCTTGCGTGCGATAGTTACAGAGAGAGAGAGAGAGAGAGAGAGAGAGAGAGAGAGAGAGAGAGAGAGAGAAGAGAGAGAGAGAGAAGAGAGAGAGAGAGAGAGAGAGAGAGAGAGAGAGAGGAGAGAGAGAGAGAGAGAGAGAGAGAGAGAGAGAGAGAGAGAGAGAGAGAGAACACATAAAACAGGTCAAAGGGTGCGGGCCTCCACCGTCAGGTGGGCAGGCTAGTTTCGGGGTGGCTCCCTGGGAGGGACAGGGGCGGGGTTGTCACGCCTTAGCAGTCCCAGGGCCTCTCCCCTCCCACCTATATGTGTTCTCGCTGTCATCGCTACCGCGCTGACATTTCCGAGAGAGAGAGAGAGAGAGACGAGTTAGAGTGCAGGGACCATCTCTCCGAGGAGTATCCGGTCGCCCCACTACTATCCCGTACTACTACGGCGGGCGCAAGTCGTTGCGCCGTGGGCGCGGAGCGAGCCGTGGCCCTGTCAAAGATGATTGTTGCACCGATGGTGGCGCAGCCGGGGGAGTTACATATTAGCGCCTCGTCATCCCTCGCCGCCAGTCCTGCTTACCAGAAGTGGCCTACTTAAAATCAGGATTCTACGCCAGATTCTTCTTCATGCAGATACAGCACAGTTCCTGGAGAAACACTGCAGCAAGCAAGTTCCCCACTGTCTGCCCGGCTATTTTTCTACCTACACGGTTCCAGACTTCGCGGATTCTCCTGATCTTCCTTCATCTACTCGTTCATCTCCTCTAAAACAAAAACCGCCCAGGATCGGGCCGCGGAGACCCGGAGGCACTCAGTCCAACTCTCCGCGTAAGCCGAACTCATGCGCGGCACGGTGAAGGGCGACATGCGGGGAGAACGGAGGGAGAAGCAGTGGGATTCAATCGCCCCGACTCGGGTCCGCTCAAGATTGGGAACCGGCTGCGCAGCAGGCTGCGCGCTCTGGAGAAAGACCGTCACGCGGGGAAAGAAGGGGGGGGGGGGGGCAGCGCTCTTGTTAAGGATCAGCCACTTTGGCCGGATGGCCGGATAAACCAGACCCCCCCCCCCCCCCCCCCCCCCTCTACAGTGCAGTTGCCTTGGAGGCTGGGTGGTCAAATTCTCTAAGGTGAAATGGTCAAAATTCCCTGCCAAAAGTGGGCCCACAAAAATTTTCCAAAGTGTGGTATTTGGGGTATTTGGGGCAAAAAAAAAATTTTTTTTTTCTGACCGCCCACCGTGGTGACCACCTTAGAGTGTGACAGGTAGCGTCTCCCCCCTCCACAGTGAAAATAGCCTATGAGGGGGGGGGGGGGGGGGGGGGTGTGGGGTGTGGGGGTGTTTTATTTCTGAAGGGTTCGGTTTTGGGGTCGGTTTCGGGTTCGGTTTCCAAATCTAATTCTGGAAGGTTCGGTTTCGGGTTCGGTTTTGGGGTCGGTTTTGGGTTCGGTTTTCAGATTTAATTCTGGAAGGTTCGGTTTTGGGGTCGGTTTTGGGGTCGGTTTCGGGTTCGGTTTTCAGATTTAATTCTGGAAGGTTCGGTTTTGGGGTCGGTTTTCGGTTCGGTTTTGGGTCCAAAATTTGGGTCCAAAAATTTGGACCCAGAATTTGGGTCCAAATTTTTGGTCAAAATTTTGGTCAAAATGTTTGGTCGAAAAGTTCTGGTCAAAATTTTTGGTCAAAAATTTTTGGTCAAAATTTTTGGTCGAAAAATTTTGGTCAAAACTTTTAGTCAAAAAATTTTGGTCAAAAATTTTTGGTCGAAAATTTTTCCGACTACCAATTTCTGCTTCCCTGGAGACAGTATTTGTTACAGCTAAAAAGAACGTTGTTGGCAGCGGTTTAACCAGAACCCAGGTGTGTAGGTTAAATCGCACAAACAACAAGTGAAGTTAACCGTGCCTCCATCCATCAAGAGCTGCGCCTCAACCATTCTTCGAACCTTTCACTTGGAACGTGTAGTGCAAGGTGAACATCACGAACCCGAACCTGAAACGTTGCGCGCCCCCCCAGCAAACTAAAACTGGCTGCATGTACGGATCAGTCAGTTACCTGGCTCAGTACACAACTTTAGAACGAAGGCGCAACCATTGAGAAGCAATTCTCCATCGTCAACTTATGTGCTGAGGTACCTGGCTTTAGAAAACCCGCCAGATGACATCAAACCTACTCCAGAGCAAACAGAAACTGAACAGAGCAAACTGAAAATTAGTTTGTACTTTCTTCTAGCTTTCATTCGATACGTTTTGCAATAGTCCCGCAAATACACACAGCAGATCAAAGAAAGGGGGGCAAGGTGGAAAATGCAGATCAAACGGGAGTAGAATGTGCACACGCTTATCCGACTCTTGACTTACTATGCCGTGTTCTGAAAGCTGTCGAGGGGCCCCTCCATAGGTTCTCGCATGATTCGTTCGCCTTTGTAACACTATCCGTTTGTAGTACGCTTCGCAATTGTGTTCTTGCACTCTAGCCGAATGGCGGGTGGCGGATTTCCGCGCTCGGGCGCAAGACACAATTATGCTGCTTTTGCAGTGCAAGCCGAACCCGGTTCGCGACTTCGGTTGCGGTAAAGTGTTACAAGGTCTTCGGCTTTCAGATCCGGATACGCGTATGCAACAGATAGTTAGAGGTCACTTGAAGGATACCCGTGTGCAGCATTCGAAAGAGTTTGCGTATCTGGAGTCTTTTTTTTTGGGGGGGGGAACCCTTTTGACCCGATATTTTAGTGTTATTTTTTGAGAAGATTTTCGAAACATCCCGAAGATATTCGTCGTCGTCGAATCCTGATATTCGTCCAGCATAGTTGTCGTCCAGGTTACTGACCGTGAGAAGGGGTTCCAAGTACATGCTGTCAATTCTGTCTGAGTGCGCGACGCAGTTTACTGATAGCCACCGCGTGCCTTCTGTGCCAGGGGTCGGATACGTTTACTTGCTGACCGGTGCTAACGTTGTAGAAGGCCCACCTATCAGCCTGAGTTCAGCTCCACAAGGTTCGTTTCGTTAAGGCAACTCATGATCACTTCGGTGTGAGGGATTAGTCCTGTTAGAAACTACGTGTGGGCGCCTGCTCCGTTGCGTGGTCTTCTCTCCGTACAGCGTTCCACGTCTGGAAGGTCCTTGCGTTCAGTTCGCGCTTCCTGTGGGCACAAAGACAGTTGATGACTTCAGGAAGGAATCAGCCATTCTTGCGTGATGTAATGTGGAGCTGCAGATTCCGTCTGTTGCCACCTTGCCTTGGGTTGTTAGCCCCCCGGTTCTGGGTTCGGTTCCGAGTTCGGTCTATCGGGTTCGGTTTCGGTTCAGTTTCGGGTTCGGTTTTGGGTTCGGTTTCCAAAACTAATTCTGGATGGTTCGGTTTTGGGTTCGGTTTTGGGTTCGGTTTCCAAATCTAATTCTGGAAGGTTCGGTTTTGGGTTCGGTTTTGGGTCGGTTTCCAAATCTAATTCTGGAAGGTTCGGTTTTGGGTTCGGTTTTGGGGTCGGTTTTGGGGTCGGTTTCAAAACCGAACCCGAAACCGACCCCAAAACCGAACCCTTCCAGAAATAAAACACCCCGACCCGGGGGGGGGGGGGGGGGGGGTCAGCCGGCTGATGGATGGATGGATGGTTCTTAACAAGATGCCTGGGGGGGGGGGGCTTTAGGACGTTGTCGCGGCTAGTGCCCTGGGCAGCCCTCAGCCCTCAGCAGCCAAACTCTTCTCTACTGTTCCCGGGAACGAGATGCTTGGCCGCACGGTGCACAGACAGCGGAAGCCGCAGTACTTCACACGCGCGGCAAGTCTGCCTACGCGCAGAGGCGCCTAGCGCGTTCGCGATGCGAGGCGGTAGATCTTCGGCACAGTGCTTGGATCACAAGGACTGCCACGTCTGTATGATGTAGGTGCGTGTGTTGCGGACCCGTTTTAACGTGGTGCCTTCCTGTACGAGAGACGTCCACGTAGGTGTGTGTGTGTGTGTGTGTGTGCGTGTGTGGGTGTAAAAGGTCGAGTTATTGCCGACCTGCCGAAGCAGATGGAGTAAGCAGAACTTAACTTCGCACTTTCTTCTCTACTCTCACGTTAAGACCGGACCTGGGATGGTTGGGTAAGCGAGAGTAAGCAAAAGGAAGTGTCCAAACCACCGATCTTTCATCGAATAAAACGAAGGCATACCGAAATCATCTTTGCGGGATCGTCTGACCGCATGAGGGATGTCCCGACCAGGACACCCGAGGCTTTGAGGTTCTTGACGGCCTGCACGTGCTCCGACGTCGAGATGCCGGAAAGAGCGAGCCAGTGCACGCCCTTGAGCGCACTCGGGGGGTGCTTCGTCTCCGCGTAGCGTTTGAGGGCCCCCGTTCGGTTCAAGTCCACTTTGAACGTCTTCAGGTCCCTGTTGTTCACGCCGATGACCTTCGCTCCGGCGCTCAGCGCGGTGTCCACTTCCTCTTCCGAGACCACTTCGACCAACGGTTCCATGTCCCACTTTCTGCTGTACTCGATCAAGCCTTTTAAGCTTTCCCCGTGCTCTTCCATCGCGCCCATAGCCGCCACAATGAGGAGCAGACTGTCGGCACCGTGTTGGCGAGCCTCGAGCACCTGTTTGTCGGTCGAATGTACAATCTGCGACTGATCGTCTCGTGACTTGAGTGCTTCTTTGAGCATTGTTTGTGATTTAGGGGGCGGGTATCAAAGGTTTGCAGTTGACGGTAGAGGCTTCGTGGTGGGTGTTGGATCTTTCGGGGGCGGTTCCGAGCGAAGTTGTATGCGTCGTCGTCCGAAGCAGCCGGAGACAGCAGGCGCAGGGGGCAGGTCTTGCTTTACTTTTCTCTTCTTCATGGAGACCCGCCCCCCCGGCATCCCGACTGTCCAATTACTGTCGAGAAAGGTTTGCGCCTCTTGTGATGAGGTGGTTGACCAGGCCCCCACGAAGCCTTATACACAACACGGCTACAACACGAGGATGCAGCCCTGCTCAGGTGTGCACTCAGCCATCAGGCCATTGGCTGCTAAGCACCCCCCCACCGGTCGATTTGCCACTTTTGTGGCCGGGCGGTGCTGTCAGCCCTTGTTCCGCGTCGCATCAAGTACATGATGCTAGCGGTTGGGGGATCGGCGACCGCGACTCAATTAAGGTGCGGTCAACAGTGTCGCCACGTGAAGGCCCCCCCATGACACCTAAAAGAGCCTTTTGAAACAAAAAGAAACAGGTGCACACCTGATACTTCGAGAAGATGAAGTCTTTTCGGAGAATGGCCGGACGTTTTGCCACCGAGTCAACCTGAGAGTTGTGCGGATGTTCATGGTGCCTCTTCATTTATTTCATGATTAACCCACCACTTCAGTTGTCGAATGGTTCGGACGAAAGGACTGACGAATGATACAGAACTACAGAACATCAGTATCATTCGTCAGTCTTTTCGTCTGATCCATTCGACAACTGATGTTCTTCGCGTGTACACATCTCTGGAGAATATTTTGAACTAGTTCTGCTGCGGGTGCAGCCGTTGTGCAGAAAACTGTTCCCTTACGTAGCAGTACTGCGACTGTTTGTGCGTGCCGGGTGATCGTTTTCCCACTTGTATTTACCCTGTGTAAATTCAGGTAAGGAATTCTGATCAACCACCAAAACACGCTGCCTACGTCTTTTTAGCCTGCACAATACATTTAAGGGAGAAAAGATCCTTGAAAACGGCTGAAATCAAACGGGGGGCACACCGCCTGTCGCACGTTTTGCATGACGTCCAGCGAGCCTTGGAACCAGACGGGCTCTGTCAGCACGGAGATGACCTGCACGCCGGCTGTCGCGTACGCCTTGCCGAGGGCGACGAGGTCCGACGACGCGATGTGGCCCTCCGACGGCGAAGCGCGCTTGAGCTCGGCGCATATCCCGACTTTGCCGAGGGCGGCGTGCGCGTCGAAGATGGCTGCCAGGTTGAGGGTCGCGGCCAGGGCGCCGTCCCTGACGCGGGCTTCGAGGGACTCGAAAGGCAGCCGCAGCCGCGCCAGGTGCACGTCCACTGCCCGCCGCTTGATGATCCGGGCCAGGATGTCGGTTGACCGGTCCTTCGCGACCTGCGTGCTCGCCGACGCGTAATCGTCGACCAGCTTCCGGGCGGCGCCGTCCCGGACCGCGGCCCTCGCCAGCTGCATGCACTCGCCCAGCGTCCCCTTCCCGGCGACGTGCGCGAGCGCCGCGGCTTGGACGCACACGAAGTCGGCGACGACCCCTCGCCCGCCGTCCAGCACCGACAGGATCATCGCGGCGTTCTCGACGGGGCTGCCGCCGCCTTCGTAGTACAGCATCCCGGTGGTGTCTTCTGCGGAAGGAGCCAAGCCGAAGTCAGCCGGCTTCAGCAACGTGTACTTCGTGACTTGCCCCGACTCGACCAACCACGAGTGCGTGGGGACAACCGGCGATATCTTGTCGAGCCCGTCTTCCGAGTGCACGACGAGGACCTTCAGTGCGGTGTGCTTGCTCTTCCTCTCGAACGCGGAGACGATTAAATCAACTTTGTCTCTCTTCCCGACTCCCGCCAGCATGAAGCGAGGCCCTGCTGGGTTGAGGAGAGGGCCGACGATGTTGAAGACTGTTTTGATGCCCAGTTGTTTGCGGATCGGGGCCAAGCACTTGAGGGACGGGTGGAAGCACGGCGCGAAGATGAACGCGTAGCGGGTTTTGCTTGCGACGGCCTCGACTTGCTCGGGGGTCAAAGTCAGGCAGGCGCCGAGATGCTCGATCACGTCGGCGCTACCGCTGTTGGACGATGCGCTGCGGTTGCCGTGTTTCGCGACGGTGAGCCCCATGGCCGCGGCGATGAGGGAAGCCGGCGTCGAGATGTTGAGGGTGTTCTTGCCGTCTCCGCCGGTGCCGACTATGTCGCAGCAGTCGGGCAGGGCGCAGTGCGTCGCTTTCTCGAGCAACACGGTGCTGAAGTCGTCGACCATCGACGCGCTCTCCCCTTTGCACGCCAGCAGCGTGAGCACGGCGGCCTTCAACGTTGCATCCGCCGACGCTTCGAGCAACTCTTCGATGACCTTTCTCCGCTCGTCTGCAGTGAGGAGCGTCTCGAAGCCATCTGCATCAGGTGCAGCCACGAGCTTTTTCAACGCGGTCTGCATGGCGGCCATCGTTAACAGCCGCCTTTTTTGCTTGCGGGTAGGAAAAGATGCACTCCGTGGAGTGCTACTTCTTCGTTTCTTTACGTGTTTCCCTTGTGCGGGTGGGCTACGGCAGCTGCCTTTACGGTACTTTCAACCGAATCGTTAAACCCGTGTTGCTGGAAATGCGCCACAACTCAAGTGCAACTCGTTTCCGAGTCTACCTCCACAAATACTTTGCATTCGAATCCGACCGGATCGTGTACGTTGTTGGCAGTCTCTTGGTGTGTGCCTTGCTACGCCTTGTTTGATCGCAGTCGACCGGTGCGGAAAAGGAACGGCAACTTTACAAGGTTTGAAGGGGTACAGGTTTCAGAATACTTTCTACTATTCACTGGGTGAAGGCAAGAGAGAACGCGGCTGCACCGTTTGCCGAAAAGCATTGCAAACTGCGTGTGGGCATGGTCCCCGGAATCTTCACTTTGGACCGTGAGTCGCTGGCGGGTTGTCCCACTCAACACGGCGAGAATGAGCGCGCGTACGGCTTTGATGACGCTACCACTGTGACTAATATGCACGAAGCGCAAGCAGGCTCGGGTAACAGGTTTTAGACTTCTGCTTTGTTTGATGTCTTTCTCCTGCTGTTGCTCTTCTGATGTGTTCTGATGTCTGCAATTATGGGTACCGCATTTGCGTTCGAGATGAACAATAGTCTCTAGCTCTTTCTCGAGTGCGCATCCAGCGTGAATCGCCCACTAATTAATAATGACTGGCTGGGATCATTCATGGTATCAAGTTTTTTGGGTGGCGGTTGACTACATGCGCAGAGAGTGCGTTTAGGTCGAACTTTGAGTGCGTGAGCCCCTCAGTTCCAGGCTACTTAGCCTGGGTCTCTGGGTCGCGTCCCCCTCCTTCTCATGGTCGCCTGGTCTTGCGTCTTGCTGGTCCGTCCGGGCTGGTCGCTTCGCGCTTCCCCTTTGTCTTGCATCACCTCGTCTCCACTCCCTGCCGCACGAGCTTCTTCGGTTTGTGCCACCTGCGACGCGGGCCGCTTTACTGCTCGTCTGCGCGTCGACTGGTCTGGACTGCTCTGTACTCGTTGCCTTATCCGCGATTGCCGCGTCTCGTACCGACCGCGCCTGCCTTTCCTGTTCTGCCTTTCGCCTCTGTGGTCCGTCGGCCGCCTCGGCTCGGGCGTCCTGCTGTGCTACTCCTCGTCTTCCTTCTTACGTTGCTTGGCACTCCGTGCAAGCGGCGCGCCTCTTCAGAGCCGGTCGTCCTCGTGTGCGCTGTTTCGCCTTCGTATCCGCAGAGAGTGCGGTACTACAGCGCCATTCCCAGACTCGTTCACGCGCTCTTAGAATGTCTCGAGTCTGCAACTCTACGGTGAACCCTGTGCGCGACATCTACAACGCGCCCAGAAAAGCAAGAACCATGAACACAACGCCGACGACGAGAGCCAGGACAGCGGCGATGGCAAGCGACCTCCTGTCGCCTTCGTCTTCGCTCATCGATGAAACGGAGGCGAAAGTGCTCCTCCCCGGTGAGTTCGCTCGATCAACGCACGGGAGGGTCTGAACGGGGCCGAACGTGCCGTTCAGCGGGTTCCCCCCGCCGCCCAGCCGGTCCTGCGGACCGAGCCGTTTCTGCCCGTGACCCGGAAGCTGCGAGCTAGGCTCGCGGCTGCGCGAGCCGAGCACGGCGCCGATGACCGAGTCGACGGCAGCCGACCGCCCGCTGGCGGAGGACAGCCGGTGCGACGCCCGCACGGCGAGCAGCGCCGGGTTCTGCCCGCCGTGCATCAGCGCCAAGGCCCGGACGAGGCCTTCGTCGTCCCAGCAGACGGCCCGCAGCATGTCCCGCGCCTTCGCCGCCCGCGTCGGCGAGTGCACCCGCAGGTACCCCTCGACGCGCGCGACCCTCGCCGCGGCGTCGGCCGGCGGGCTGCTCCCGCGGCCATCGAGCTCGTCTTCGTCGGCAATCGCACTAAACGGCGGTGGCGTGCTGCAGGCACGCTGCGGTCGCCCGGGCCCCGGCTCGCCGGAACCGACCCCGCCTTGCCCCGCCGCGTCCGGCGGCGAAGGGACAGCGTCAGGGACTCCTCCCGACTCTTCGCTGCCTGCGCGGTCGGGAGTCTCCGTCGCCTCCCGGTCCGCGGCTGCGGGAGGCGGTTGCGGCGCTCCGGAAACGAGCTTCGGCAGGGCGCCGGCAGGCGTGTGCACGACCCAGTCGGCGCTGGGCAGAGGCGCCCACGTCGCGGGGGGTGAGTCGCGGCCAGAGGCCGCCACCACCGGCCACCGGGCGGCCATGGCCACGCTTTCGGGGTAGTGGAACCCCTGCTTCCTGGCGGCCGAGAGCGTCGCGTCCCGCTCGAGATCGTCGAGCAGAGCCGCCAAGCTGCCGTCCTGCGTCGGAGGCCCCGCGACCGGCTTCCCCGGGGGGGTCCCCCGACCGCTGGCGGCAGCTTGTGAAGGGCTCCGGACGGGGCGCCCCCCCTCGAAACCTGCGTGCTGGCTCCGCGGGGGAACCCAACGCGGTGAAACGTTCCCGAATGCGCCGTTCCGCAGCTCCACCATCGAGCTCGCGGAGTCGCGCCCGTTGCCGCCGCAACGAGGGTTGCCGAGTGTTGGCCCGGGGACCCCTGCGGGAATCGCCTCCGAAAGGTCCCTTCTCGCGCCGACGCCGCCGCGCTCCCCCCCCGCGGACGCCGGTTCCGGCGCGCTCCGCAGCGGAAACGGGTCCGCGCCGCCCGGAACGTCGCCGGCCCGCGGGCTGAGCCGCGCGGGGCTGCCGCCGCCGCCGGTTCGGGGCGAGAACGACAGCCCGCGCTCGTCGCGCTCCGAGAACGCGAAGGGCGGGGCCGCCGGCGGGTCGGCGGGAAGGCAGGCGCCGGGCGCGCTCTGCCTGGCCGCCGCCTCGCAGGGGTCAGGCGGCTGGGCCAGCGAGTCGTCGCGCGCACTCGACAGCACCTGCAGCGCCGTCGGGTTCAGGGTGGTGGGCGCGGTGAACCCGGTGGACCAAACCGGGGTCGATCCGGCGCGGAAGCGGTCGGAGCCGGGGCTCGACTCGCCGGAGGCTCTTCTTTGCGGAGTCGTGCGGGGGGCGATGGGCAGGGTATCAAGCCCACCTGCCGCACCAAGGGTTTGCAGGAGGGCGCTGCCGGTCACCGGCGGGGCGGCGGGGTGCCGAGGCGTTGGGTGCGGCGGGGAGCTGCGCGGCAGAAGGCTGGCGGGGTTGCTGGGCTCCGGAAGAGCGACCTGCTCGTGCTCCGCCGGCGGCGCGTCCCGAGGCGCCACGGGTGACACCAAGCTCTCGTAGCGCGTGCGCACCGGGGACACGTCGGCCCTGCGGATTCCCTCCTTGGCCCCCGAAATATCCAGAACGCCCCGGTTGATGGTCACCACGACCCGGGTGTCTTCCTCATCTTCACACGCACCATACATCCCGACGGCGAAGCCGACGCGCTCATTCCGCTGATGTACCAATTCCCATCCTCCCACAACTAATAAATAATCATTTTTTCGAGACAATCGTCACGCACAGACAGAAGAACGCATCGTATTAAAACTGAGACCGTGGATACAATGAAACCCCCACAGGACACGAAACACTTTCTGCTGTGGATCGCTGTTGTCTGGGTGCGAACAGGACGAAGCAGAAAGAGGACGGCTCTGAGGCAGTGGTACATCGCGAGAGGGAGCAGTTCCGAGTCCAGGTCGATGCGGTTGCCAAGTCTGCACGGCACCGTCACGGATTGCACCAAGATGGCTCAGCTCGGCGCTCCGCGAGGGCAGGGTTTGGTGGGTGTGACCTCCTGGACCTCCTGGGCTCGCCTGTTTCTCTCACCATTCGGCGGCTATCGGGGGGTTGCCCCATCGTATTTAGTTTCCTCCTTTTCATTGAGCTGAATCAGTTAAGATTATCAACGAGTGAAACGCACAAAGCTTTCCACTCGAAGGAACCGCGCAACAATTCGCGTTGATGTCGAACTCGATAAGTGCGGGGAAAAAGTGATTTCGTTTAGCCAGTGCCACATTCACACGAGCTCTCGGCGGGGCGCAGAAACATTTCGAGGTCAAAAATACTCGAGGGGGCTGCCTTGTGCTTACTTCGAACGAGGCTCGAGGGGGAGAAACAATACAACGACAAAAAGGGTCATTTTGGTTGAACGCTTACGCCCGCCACTATACCCAGATTCACCTGTGTTTCGTGTGGGCTACAGCACATTTACCCTTTGATCTTTTGCAGCTGGCAGCCTCCTCAAGTATTTCCTACAAAGCAGGTGCTTGTACAAAAACAAATATTGAACAAACGCGCAGGAGTTAGATTGTTTCCGCTGCTGGAGTCAAGCCGTGCTACATTCACACGAACTCCCGGCGGTGCGCAGACGTTGCAAGGTCAAAAGGAACATTGAATGCACGCAAGAGCTAGATAGTTCCCGCTCCGAGAGCACAGGACTTGCTGCTCGCTCTTTCACAACGTTTGCGGTCACTCTGGGCAAGGCCGAAAAGCGAGCTATTGGAGTGACCACACTCTCCATTTGTTGATTATGTGGACCCGGTTCTCCGGTACCGATCTAGAAAAAGGGTTGCGGAACCGACTCTGGTTCATGACGTACCTGACCCAAAAACCCGGAATTCCTGCAACGATGCAAGGATGATTATGATTGACACGCTTGCGTAACAGGGGGGTCGATTACAATTCAATTTGAATCAATGAGCGGTTTACCGTTATATTTTTCATCCTTTCTTTCTGGTACCAAAAATGCTGCAGCGACATGGGCGCCTCTTGGTGCGAAAGGAGCGAAGTGGGCACGTTCTCGCCGACAAAGAAGGACCGCAGGAAGTCGTGGTACGTGACGCGACCGTCGCCGTCCGCATCGAGGAGGGACAAGAACCGAGAGATTTGTTCGTCGCTGAGGGGCCACGCCGCAACGTCGCCGGAAACATGGTCGGGATCACGGCGAGTCGTCTCAACGGGGTTGCCCAACAGTTCGCGGAGGTCCTCGAGTTCTTGTTTCTCCAGCAACGACGATCGCGCGGTCATTGTGCACACAACCCGCCGGCGGGGGCAATGCTGCGAAGACTTCGTCACGCGGTCGGTGGCGGCGAGCAGGTCCTCCCTCCCCACCTCGCCGTCACCGTCTTGGTCGAAGAGGGTGAACGCCATCGCCGCCGAAGAGCAACGGAGCACCAAATCTCGCAGGCGGCACGCCAGCCACAAGTCCCACATGTAAAACGTCCTGTCCGGTACCCACGAGTCTTCCCCCTCGCCCATGGTTTCGCTTTCGAACGCGCTTCTGGCTTGCACAAGCTCGAACTTGGCGGCGCACTGCTGCTCTGTCAGACGACCCGTATCATCAGGCCCCAGGTAGCAAAAGAGATGGAACACGACAGCCGCTGGAAGCGGGAAACCCAACCATTCGACGATAAGCGCAAAAAAGTAAGAGTAGGACACGCCTTCCCATTCGATAGGGGTAGCAAGGCACTCGCTCATGCGAACCTGAAGGTAGCGTACAAGATACGGAGCCCACCGGTCGAGCACACGGTGTTGCAACGAGATGTTGAATTGCTTGAGGCATTGCAGGTAATTGATGCTAGCCACCCCTACAACCACGTCCCCCGGTACGTGTGCTAGAGCTTTTTCAGGGAACTCGGCGGGTGCCACGAGGCTCCGCAAGAAGGCCCAAGGCAAATCGAAACATCCTGACGCATTCCGAAGGACTGCCGCCCATTCAAGGCAACCAATCCTTCCTGGAACCCGACCAGGACCGTTGGTGTCCTTCGACTGGCACGCGTGCAGCAGCATGTGGCGGTGCTCGAATATGAACTCATGCAGCGTGCGCACTACCTTCACGAGAGCGCCGGACTGCTGCTTGGAGACCTGTGTTGACTCATTTTCGCCGACTGCTTCACGAATGCTGGACACAACCGACGCAACACTATCATCCCCCCAAGCTCTCCACGTGTCGAACCAGATCACCAGGTTGCCAAGCGCTACAGCACTGGAAGCCGAGGCGGCGGAGCGATGACTCAATTGATTGTCTTCGAGCTGCATGACTGCCACCGCCCCGTCATTTCGACGGGCGTCCGCATAGTAAGACGCGGAGAAGACGGTGTATACCAAGCCGCCGTGGTCCGTCGAAAACCCGGTCTCCGGCGCTTCGTGCGACCGTATCACGAACTTGAGGTCGTTCTTCGCCAGGAACGCGACCGTGTGCTCCTTCGTGAACCACACACCGCTGCCTCTGGCTTCGTTAAAAGTGCAGGTTCCGGGGCAATCGCGCCCCTCTGGAAGCGGGTCCGACCACGTCAAATCGGTCAGCACGCGCTCGGCGAGCGATTGATGGTCATCGCTTTCTCCGATGTGGGGGATGCTCCCTATGGAAGCGATGTCGAGCCGGTCGATCTCATCGATGGTCACATCATCCCTTGGGATCCCACCGTGCGCGACAAACACGTCATCGTTGACAACAGCACAGAGCGGCATATGGCGAAAGACGGCCTTGAAGATCGTATACCCGAGGACTCCGATTTTAATCTGGGCTTCTTTCAAAAAGCCGTATTTTTTGTTCATGTACTTATCTTCATGATTCCCTCGGTTGACGAACACAAAATCCGGATAAGCAAGGAGAAGCGAGAGCACTATCAGTATGACTTCGCACCCCTTCGGCCCACGATCAACCAAGTCACCGTTGAAGATGTAGAACAGCATCGGGCTTGGTAGACCGTATTCCTCCAGACATCGAAGGAGATCTGGTAGCTGCCCGTGCAAATCGCCGACGACGAGACATTTCCGGCCCTGACAAAGGGCAACTCGCTGCACTGGTGAGCGCTGCGTAAGCAGTGCTTGCGCTTGACAAAGGATGTCAAGGGCACAGTACCGGGGGATGCCACCACGCGCCGAGGCACAACGCATGATTGCGCGGAGGATGTCAACCTTTCGGTCGCACTCGTGTAGCTGTCGCTTTGGCCACTTCAAGGACATTTCTGCGCTTCCGACAACCGCAGACAAGACCGGCCCCGTTTCCGGTATCTGGTCGTTAGAGTCAGCAGCAGACGAAATTGCATTGGTGGGACTCGCCTGGCATTCAGGCGTGACTTCTTTCTCATCAATTGTGGCCAACGTCTTCCAGAATACAATTTGGCACTCGCTCACGTCTGTGGCTGCCTTCGACACCTGTTGGTTGTCACAAGTCGACACCTGTTGTTCGTCACAAGTCGACACCTGTTGGTTGTCACAAGTCGACACCTGTTGTTCGTCACAAGTCGACACCTGTTGTTCGTCACAAGTCGACACCTGTTGTTCGTCACAAGTCGACACCTGTTGTTCGTCATCAGACCGAATTTCACCGACGGTGGGGATCATCAACGCGTGATCACACTGATGATCAGATAAAACTTGTTCTTCATCGGGCCACTGCAAATCTTCGGGAGCAGTTTCAAAGAGATGTGGAAACGGGAAAAAACGCAGCTTTCTTTCGTGGTACTGAGCCTCCCGGCCGTCGGGCCGCAGTTGCCGCTGCTCGCGCCACTCGCCGAGCGCGAGCCACACCAGTTGGAAAATGGTGCCGAGCCACCGGCGGTACAGCAGATGGTGCCGCCACCAGCGCTGGATGCGCGCGGCGGAGTACGCCTGCGGCGAGCTTCGGCGGAAGCCGTCGAGGAGGAGGAGCTCGCCCTCGGCAATGAGGCAAACCGCTTCGTGGACGGGGACGAGCTTCCTGCCTGCCTCCGGCGCACCGGACCCTTGCGCGCCGGGTGCCGCCGGGGGCGAGGGGAGGGGAGGCTGCCGGGGCGGCGCCGCGACCCGCATCTTGCGCGGGCAGCACCCGAGCAGCGACGCGGAGACGCGCTCGCCGCAGCCGTCGCAGACCCGAGAGTCCGGCTCGGGCGACGCCCGGGCGGCCGGCGGCGGGGGGACCCGTTTCGCTTTCCGCGGGTGCTTCTGCTTCTGCTGCTTCGCGCTGCAGGCACCCATTTTCCCCGGGGGGGAAATCTTAGTTTCGTGTTCAGGCGCTACTTGCCTCTCATGGGGGGGGGAGTTGCCGTCCCCGAAGTCACCCCTGGGTCACCCGCTTGCCTGGTTTGTTTCGGGTATCATCGACGCGCGCGGTGCCAAGCATCACTCGCCTGGTCCCTGTTGCAAGTCCCAGTTTCCGAATAAGCTGAGGGATCGCGCATTCTTTCACAGGGACTTGCCATGCTGTTTGTCATATGCAAGTACCGTATGTAGCTGACACGCGTTTGACAAGGCGGGGGGTGGTGCACTCAGTGAGTTGGGCAGACCTTTTGGACAATCTCGAAGGTTGACCCAGGTGGCCAACCTGCCGAACATAATGACGGGCTCGACTCTGCCCAGTCAGGTCTGATTAATGTTTGTAACCGTTTGTCACCGTCAGGCTTGTACCACGACGAGTGCGGAAAAGTTGCGAGAGCTAGGTGCAAGACGACAGCAACCACCAGAAGCGGCGGAAGGGGGCTAGCTTAGTTGCTCTCGCAACTTTTGCATCGATGAGTTATGTGCTGTTTCTCAACTCGCTTTGCGCATAGAAGAGCAGACAACAGATGGCTCACCAATACACAGCGGCTTTTGGAGCTGGTACCGCCTGTTCTTAGCAAACGCGGCTCCCTGCTTATCTACTGCAACTTTGACGTTTCGTAGGTTGAATCTCGCGTCGCCTCGCGGTGTTGGACAATCTTCAGGATTGTTAAACCGGTTTTTGCCGACAGGCTTTTGTGTACGCCATGGTTAAGTGCGCAACTGCTGCCGGATCTTGTAAACCACCAGGCGATGTGGGGCGCCGCGCGCGAGCTCTGCCAAGCTCAATGCCGAAGACCTTGATGGCGATGGCACCTTAAGGATGCTACGCCGCATGCACCGCTGCTGCTGATGCACTACAGCATAGATGAACCGTCGTATTGCACCCACGTAGATACGTACCGTGTAGAGAGTATCTACGTAGCTGCTCCTTGGCGACGACGCGCCCACCTCAGCTACCTCCTCCCATCTTCTCCCGGGAGGCTCGCGTCCTGACGCAAAGCCGACTGCTATTTCGAAGTGCGACCGGTCAGAACAGGAACTTCAGAGAGAAAACACGACAGCGCTTCGGTTTGCTCGTGCGTGCCGGTTGATCGGATTCCCACTTGTGTGATCAACCACCAAAACGCGCTGCCTGCGTCTTTTTTAGCCTGCACTGGACATTAAAGGCAACCCGCAAGATTGTCAGTACTAAAAGAAGGCGAGGGTGAGGGCTGAGCGCGGGCGTTTTAGCGGGCGAGGGGTCCCCTCGCGACGACACGCCGCGCAACTGCTCGCATGAAAGCCGGCAAGCGGTCGACATGTGTTCGACGACCTGATGAGTCTCATGCTTCTGCAGAAGCAATTCCCATTGATTATCGCGTCTGGCCGCGGTCTTCATCGTTCCCAGAGCCAAGCCATCCACCGGTAAGTGACTAACACGTCTGGCCGCGGTCTTCATCGTTCCCAGAGCCAAGTGCAATTGATGCCACCCTCCATCAACACAGACTCAGAAAAGAGCCAATGTCCGCACCTCGATGCTCTCCCTGGGCGGCGCGTCAGCGGGTGCGTCTGGGACGGAAAACGCGGTATGGGGGGTGATCGAAGCTTTGCCGGGCTCCGAGTCAAATACCTTGAACACAAGCGCCTCCTCGCGTCGCATGTGCGGGAAAGAGTACCACCGGTGAGCCGAGTTGTACGTTAAGACGTAGGTTTGGCCGACACGGTGGGGAAATCGCCTCTCCGACACAATGAGGTCGCCGGCGTCGACTGTCTGCGCGTGGCATAAAGCCAGCGGATCTGACTCGATGGGTGCCCGGGTGGCCCGCCAGACCTGAACGATGGCAAACCGGCGCGAGGACGACAGGATTTCCTCCGCCTCCTCCGCGGGGAGGACGTCCCTGACCTTCTGCTGGGCGGACTTCGGCGTGTAGTCGTTGTGGACGGACTGCAGCGGGCCGCGGAGCAGCTGTGCTTTCTGCGCGTCGCCGTCGCCGGTGCGCAGCGTGTGGTCGAATACGACCACACGCCGGGCCCCGGTGCGCGCCTTCACCAGCTGCGCCGCCTCTTCGTAGTAGGCCCTGGTGATCTGGTCTGCATCGTGCAGGTCCGCGACCGCGGTCGCGTGGGGGACTAGCTCGAACCCCGCCTCGTCCAGCACAAAGGGTCCGGCCGTCCTGCCGTCTGCAATGACGACTTCCCTCCGCTCGTTGTTCCCGGTCTTCCGGGTGAGCGAGTTGTTCGGCCCGTACGTTTCGTGCACGTGCGGGACGCCGTCCTTTACCGCATAATTCAGGGCCGCTTTCATCGCCGCAGAGAGGCCCTTGCACAAACCCCCTCTTCCCTTCAACCCGACACTGCTAGGCTGCGGTTGCGGTTTTGTCATCGCTGTCTCCAAGGTCTTGGGGTGTGCGTGTATGTATGTTTGGAGGGCCTTTTGAAGGCCTTCTTTGGCCTTTCGAAGAGCAGCCTCAGTCGGCGCCGTGTGGGTGCACGCTCGTGCCACAGACATTTTTGCCACTTCTGGTAGGCAGGAACCGAGACGTTTTTGCCACTTCTGGTAGGCAGGAACCGAGGAGAGCTGGCGTCGGGTCATCTTGACGGTAGCCCTGGACATCGGAATTCGATAATTGTGAGCGGCGCCGAATGCAACCTATTAAACCTTTAGGTCGAGCCTAATCGTGGACCGCCAAACAGACTTCGGTCTGTGTACTGCTACCCAGGCCAAAGACTTGTTCCGTAGGAAATCCGCTCTGCTGTCCACGAGCATGGAGCCGAGGTATTTGTAGTCCGGAACCTCACGGAAATGGATGCTTGCTCTCCGATCCTCTCACTGTCGGCAGCGGAATAGTATCGCAAAGCCAGGTGTGTAGCTGTATTGGGAAATTCGTAGCGCCGGGTCCGCCAAGAAAAATTGCGCAATATGCTGGATGGCCAAAACGCAACCGTGCCAGACACATTGACGAAAACCACGTTAAACCAACAGGACCAAAATGTCTAACTGAGCCGGCCTGTGGAACTGCGGGTCCCCGCCGTATGAGTGACTGTTATGTATACTGCTGACCTCAAACTTGCTCACGGTCTATTATCAGGGATGCGGGCTTACCCAAGAGTGTTGAAGTATGGCTAAAGATAAAGTGGTGTCACCTGAGGGGGTAATCTCAGGGCCGTTAAGCAGCGGCTGCCGGCTTATCCCGTGACATAGTTGGTCATCATGAGTAGACTACGTTATAGAAAGAGTAGCGTTGGCACTCTTACAGGTTCGTTCCCTCGTAGCTCGCCGGGAACGGGCACTCCAGTGAAACTGGGTATGTTACCGTTTCAGGTTTGGATTTTGGGAGCATTGCCGCATGTGGATTCTGAGACCTATTTCGCCCACAGTCTACACGAGGGCGGTAGGCACCCCACTAGGTGTTGTGCCATCCTCATGTGTGATCGGGCCATCGTTGGTCTGCCGATCTAACGTTCCGGGTTCCGCGTCTGCGGGAAAGACTTTGCGAAGAAAGGCGTAGAACGGTGGGAAGGAGTGGGTGTGGCGGGGATGGCCGACGAAGCGAGGCTAGAGCTGCCGCACAGCCTAGGCACTGCTGGGCAACGCAACGACGTTTCTCCGACGAAGGCTACTGTCTGGTGAACATATTGGAAGCTAGGCGGGAAGGGAAGGTAGTGTCCGTTGATGGAAGAAGTCGGCGAAGAAATCGAGAAAAACGAACGCAAAAAAAGACAAGGCGGCAAAAAAGAAAGCGCGAGGAAAAAGAAAAAGGTGATGAAGCGTGGACTGGGCCGTTGGCCTCGCTGACCCAATTTGTTTGTGCGCGCTGGCTGCTTTGACACGTCTGCACTCCATGCACGCTTCCTCCCGCTTTTTGCAGTGGAGAGCTTTGAAAGAGAATCTCGTTATATAGATAATATCATGTCAGTGAATTGAGGTCGACTGCATTTGCACGGGAAGCCGGGACCTGAAGGGTGGGTTAGGTGGGAACGCCGGGGTATCAGCTGTTGACACATCTCTCTCGACTGCGAAGAGATGGAACCTGGCCGGAATGCCTCTGTACTCGTTGAAGGGAGCAGGACCAATTCACGGGCGGTTTTGCGAGGAAACATGAGAAGATCGATCGTCGGGCTAGGAAAAATGTGAAAACGTGCTTGAATTGTGAGACTGAGACGCGCTTCGTAAAGCGTCCGCAGGGCAGATCGGGTTCATAGTAACTAGGACTGTGTGCACGACAGTATCCCAACGGATGATGCCGGTGACGCGTGCAGGCTGCACATTAGCCTGGAAAAGGCAATTACCTATTGTTAAACTGGACTGCCGCAGTACACGAGGCCAGAAAGGTATTCCCAGCACCAGTTTTTTATCCAGCTGACAACAATGTTGCGTCTCCATCAGTGTCCGTGCATTAGCCTCTCCTCTGGAGCTGCATCACAGGCTGTCGATCGCGGTATGATCGAAGAGGTCCCAAGTGACTAATGCAGGTCATCGCCACAGATATTCTGCATGCACGTCTGTGCAGGCAATCGTCGCACACAGACTGTTCTCGCTGCATATCAAGTTCAAACAAACTACTACTACTTTGGCATGGGCAGTGGATCTAGCGGGCGAATCCGGCCAATACAACCTCAACGGCCGATTGCAGCTGGATATTGGTATCGGCTGGCACTGAAGTAGTGGTGCTCCTGAGGAAGGAGCTGCAACAGAAGGAAGCGGAAAGAAACAGGTGTATCTTCACTTCTTGTCCTTCTTCTTTTCTTTCTTGTCTTCCTTCTCCTTCTTTTCTTTCTTCTCCTTCTTCTCTTCCTTGTCCTTCTTGTCTTTCTTGTCCTTCTTCTCGTCTTTGTCTTTCTTGTCCTTCTTGTCTTTCTTCCGGCTGTCGAAAAAATCGTCGAGCGCTTCTTCGTTGGTGGCGACAAGTTCAGCCTTTCGCTTGGCCTCGGCCTCTTTGGCTGCTTGCTCTTTTTTGTTCTTCTTGGCGTTCATCCGCGCCATTTCCGCAGCGTCTTGGTCTTCGAGCTTCGACGCGGCCTTGTCGGCTCGCTTCTTCTCGGCTTCGAGTTCCTTTCTTTCGTCTTCCAGGTCGAGGATCTTGATCAAGTGGTCTCGGTAGTCCTCAAGATCACCGTTGAACTTGATGACGTTCTTTTGCTGTAGGTTTGTGTTTTTTCGTGGGTTTGTTGTTCACCTACTACCTGCGTGGTAGGCAGAACACTGTCTCGTCGGTGCTTGTTGCTGCGCTTGAGATTCCGGGGGGGTTCAGGTCTCCCGCCTTGTTTTCTGCCTCGGTTTTCGTCGGTGGCCCTTCCAAAGTGTTCGTGAGCGTCACTCGATCAAACCGTGTTCGGTTCCTGCGGTTCGAGCTATCTCGTGTTTTGATGTCGTCTTCCTCCGTCGGAGTGAAAGCTAGTTTAATTACCGTAATTGGATTAATGTTGAACCGGGTAAAACCTGGGACACCCAGCCCCATTTTTGGGGGTGTCCCAGGTTTTACCCGGTTCGGCATTTCTTTTCGGGGTTTGCGACTGCTTTGCAGAATATCACGACCCTGGTGCTTGCCCGCGCCTTCGGGTGCTCAATACTCAGCTCGACCCCTAGATGCCGCTGTCATAAGAGGCTGCACTGGTGCAGGCACGCAGGTGATTACGACCTGGGACACCCCCCGGGTGTCCCAGGTTTTACCCGGTCTGTCATTTACCCGTTCCAGCTTTAGACCGGTTCAACATTATTCCAATTACGGTAGTCCCTGTGCTGTTCCACTCCCGCACTGCCAGGGAAGGAACTTTTGTTTTTTTAACCACAACGAAAGAAGCAGACACACACCTCAACGACCCACAAGTCCGCGTCGACGGTTTGAATCAGGCGGGCGTCGTGCGTGATGACGAGGACACCGCCCTGGAAGGAGTTGAGGGAGTCGGCGAGGGCTTGGATGCTCTCCATGTCCAAGTGGTTGGTCGGTTCGTCGAGGAGCAGGACGTGCGGGATGCCGGCGGAGATGCCCGCGAACGCGACGCGCACTTTTTGGCCGCCGGACAGCGTGTTGATGAGCTGAAGGTGCGCTTTGCCTTCCAACCCGAACGCGCCGAGCTTCGCCCTCGCCTTGAACTCCGTCTGCATGCCAACCCTGCACAGGTAGTCGACGGCTGTTTGGTCGAGGGGCAGCTGGTCCACGAAATGCTGGGAGTACCTCCCGATGCGCACCTGCCGGTTGATCTCCACGACGCCGGCGGTCGGCTCGAAGTTCCCCGCGAGGAGCTGGATGAGCGTCGTTTTGCCGCACCCGTTGGGGCCGACCAGCGCGATTCGGCTATCGGTCCAGACCGAGAAGTTCACCCCCTTCGGATTTTCCGCCCCTCCGAAGATCCACGGGTGCTCAGCGCCATATCTAATAGTGGGGAGGGTCGTTGGAATTCGATAGTGGGCGAAGAAACCGAAGAAATCTCAGTTTAGTGCTCTGGGCAGGATGTTGCGTTGTCATAAACGTTTATACACGCATACAAGCATCCAGTCTTCTTCGCGAGAAAGCAAGGTTTTGTTTCATTTTTAGAGTTAGAGTTCGCTTGAAATTCCGGGGGTTTAGGGGGATTTTTAACGGGAAAGGAAACACGGGTACCTGAACTTCATGTTCTCTGCTCTTACGATGTATCCTTCACGTAGCTGAGCCGGCTGCTCCCAGGGGAACGTGACCTGGTATTCCTGCCTCTTCTTCGGCAATTGAGTGGTGTCCCATCCCTGTACGAGGAAGCGTGGTGTTATGTGAAGGACAAGTGTGAGCGCAGTGGTTCGGAGGTCATCGAATCTACAGTTCATCCTTCGCCCTCACGGTGGTGGGAGGAACGGAGCAATCAAACGAGTGGCGCGAGGCGGTTGCCTGGGGGGCGCTGATCCCGACAACGCGGTCCCGTGCTTCTTGCGGTAGGCAACCGTCGGAATTTCACATTTCCGGAGTTGGGGCTTGCACTGATAAACGAAGCAACGGACGATCAGCATCAACTGACCAAAAGGTGATGAAAAAGATAAGGCAAAAGTTTCTTGTTCTTCGCGTGTACAGAGTACAAACCTCTCTGGGGGGCACTTTTTCGGTGGCTTCGTTTTCTCTTTCATGTGCAACCGTTGTTCTGATGTGCAACCGTTGTTCTGGAAATGTTCCCGTCAGTACAGATGTACTATGAAGAAAAAAAAGTAGAAGCGAAGACAACACACCTTCTTTTGGGCCCTCTCTTTCAGACGTTCTTCGAGCTCCTTGTTCGACATGCCTTTGTTCTTCAGCTCCCTCGTCCACGTCTGGATCAGCTGTGCCTCCTTGTCCATAACGTTGTGATGCTGCTGCAACGACACCAAGAAGCGCTGGTAGTTACCCCTGCAATGGTTGCGTTAGCTAACTTCGTATTGTGGATCGTACCGCAAAAACACAACGGTTGTACGGGCTGGCTAACGGGGGTATGAAAGTGAGAACCGTGCAGGGAGCCGCCGGAAAAGTTCGAATCCTTCTGTCAGGAAAGTTCATTCGAGACTTTGACTAGAGAATTTTGAGGCGTTGAACGGTATTGCGGAGTCCGATGGACCGTCGAGGCTGGGGGTCGAAGTACGCATGTTTGACGCTAGCATCAAACACGAGGAGAAGTTGCGTGTGTCGGGTTCTCACCACGTTGTGAAACCGGATTGGGCGCCAGCTCACTGACCTTCAACTGGGGTGATTTCGATGTGACTTGTGAAAGAACAGCTCTGCCATGGGATAACAAGGGATCGATTATCTCGACTCTTTTTGTTGGTCTCTTAACCCCAGAAGGAATAATCAAAACGAAGTTCTTAGCGGTTCTCTTTTGAGTTTCGTCTAAGGCCTCGTTGCGTGGGATCAATAGGGACTGCCGGGTGTTGCTTCGCTTTTTTCACGGGAATCTGCCCCACAATTCCCGTCTGTCCCAACTAGGTTCCGAAATAATGAAGAGGTTGGCCAGGTCCCCCAGCAGCCTTCTGCGCAAAACGAGGATGCAGTTGGGTGTGCACTAAGCCATCTTAATACTTCAGATCTCGCCCATCTTGCTGGAAGGCAAAAAAAGTGTATCGAACGTACCTGTAGTAGTTGAGCTTCTTGTCTTCGATATGGACCGTGTCCGTGCAAACCTCCTCGAGGAAAGAAACGTCGTGACTCACGACCACCAGCGACTTGGGCTTCTTTCTCATCTCGTTGTAGACGGATGGGAGGTACGTTTCCAGCCAAATGACGGCGTTCAGATCCAAGTGGTTGGTAGGTTCATCGAGCAGCAGAACGTCGGGTTCCATGAAGACCGCACACGCGAGTGCAACACGCTTCCGCCAGCCTCCTGAGAACGACTCGACCTGGGTTGATTTAGTACTCAAATGGCCGGAGCGTTCAACACGCAGATCAATTGACATGCAACAGGGACCCACACCCATCACCCCCGTCCACAGTACCAGGTTTGCTTGGCTGGTCCGCATAGCAACCTTTTCTTTGGCGAATTTTAGCTCGCGATCAGCTCCGATGAAGAGAAGTGCACTCAGCCATAGGAGATAGAAAGAGACCACATCAAAACGAGTCAAAGGGTGTGGACACGCCTAAGCAGTCCAGGGCCTCTCCCCTGCATGTGTATCGAGAGGGAGAAAGACACAGGGACCATCTCACGGAGGAGTTCCCGGTCGCCGCACTCGATGCTGATGGAGGCCATAAGATGGCGAAAAAAGGTGGAGGATAGGGTTGATGTGCGCTCTGAGAGCTATTAACGCTCCACGGGACGCAACGCCTTCGCGGACAAAAATTAGTACGGCGATTTCTTTTGTTCGTGCGCACCAGCGGAGCTCACCTGCTGCTTCGGTAAGTTGCATGGCGTACGCTGCCAACTACTTATTCTCAGTGCCAACAGTGCTTTGTTAACTCAAAAAGAATAGGCGCGATGTTTGTTTGTACGTGCCGGGGAGGATTAGCCTGTTAGTGAGTGATAGTGAGTGAATATGATCGATAGGCTAAACTTCTCCCAAACACGCTGCCAGCGTTCTCTTTCGTGTTTACAATTAATTGTTATTACGAAAAACACACCTTTCGGTCCTGCCACTCGTGCGGGAACCCAAGACCACCCAGGATCTTGCGGGTTTTCGCCTCGGCTTGACTGGCGCCCATGGCCTCCAAGTCATCCTCAAGCTCCTGCAGGCGCTCCAAGTCTTCGCCGCTCTGCCGCAGCTCGTCGGCTTCTTTGAGCATCGCAATCCGCTTTTTGTGGCTCTGGATGACCACGTTGACCACCGTCTCGTGGAGGACGCTTTCGTCGACTTCTTGCTCCTGTTCAACCAGCAAGACGTCCAGCCCTTTCGGCACAGGAAGCTGGCCCTCGGCGAGGAGCTTGAGCACACTCGACTTCCCGCGGCCGTTCGGTCCGATCAACCCGTACCGGTGTCCGGATGTGACTTTGATGGTCGTGTTGACGAACAACTCTTTTCCGGGCACGTTGATCGAGACGCCTTCCACTTGGATATCGCGCGCGTTGTGGGCAATGTTCCAAACGTCGTCCGACATCTGCGGGATGGGTGTTTAAAGGAAGGGCGGCGGAAGGCTTCGGCCAACTGTTGCAATGCTTACCCTGGCAGACCTACGGCAGAGGCGACCAGAGGGTCAAAGAAACGAACGTGCTGCCAAAATGAAAAATTGGGGTGGGATTCCCAGGCCGCTTTTATGTCGTCGTGCAGCAACTGCCCGTCGAGCATTGCCGCCATAGTGCTGAAGACGTGGTGCGCCGAGGGCTGTGCCCGTGACCTGTCTGACAAGTCGTTCAAACACTCTAAAACAGGTGAAAGGCGCTGCGCGATGCGCTCAACTTGCGATGCACCATCTGAGTCCTTGAGCAATTCGGCGGAGTTCCTTGAACGAGGCCGCCGCATGCTGCCCCCTCGCGTCCAAATTCTGGGAGACAAACAACCGCAGGATGTGCATCCGCTCAGCGAGGTGCTCGTAGACACCAATTGAAGACTCGATCCGGGTGTCGTTGGCCGTCTTTTTCGCCCTTGGGGGTGATATCGCAACGGCGGCGATGTTCCCTTGAGCTTCTTCTCGACCGCCTCAAAACTGAGGGCGGGTGCTGGCTGGGCTGGTTGAGCGGGTGCAGGCTGTGCGGCTGGTTGGGCAGATGCTGGGACCGATTCTGCCTCGGTGTTCAGCTCGAGCAGAACGTCTGCGTACACAGCATGGCTGAGAAGCTTCTTCTCGAACATCAGCCTCGTCGTCAGCAACCTTTTGTGCAGCTTTTCAAGCCCGCACCTCACCTTCTTAGCTGGAGCCGTGTACCGCTCCTGCTGATCCGCCCATTGCGTTTTCCGAGCGGTGCACATTTCACCCGCGAACAGGTGAGAAAAAAGACGCGCAATGCGTCCCTTTGCGTCCCGCGTTGCCTTCTTGACGAAGTCGTTGATCGTGTTTTTTACAAAGTGTAAAATACACCTGATGAACAACGAAATCGCGCCTGAGCCGAGCTCACGCGAGAGGGCACCGTTGGCGGCTCCGCAGTCGGAGTACATGACACTCGGCCATGTACTCACCCCCACCTCCTGCAGCACTCGCAGCCCCACCACCTTGAGCTCCGCACCTGTCCAGGCTTTCCCATCGGTGTGTTCTTGTATGGGGAGGACAAACTGTTCCATCCCGTGGACAACCACGAGAGCCTCAACACACGACCCCCAAGTCCGACCCGTCATGCACAAGCGCCAACGACCGCGGGTCAACGGTTGCCAGTCGTGTTCGCAACGCTGACAGGGATGTATCAAACACCGTCTGCAGCAGGCGTTCTTTCAGATTGCGAACACGAGATGTTGCACGTGGCACAAAGTTCGACAGACAGCAAAGGATGCCATCCATCTGTTCCATCGAGATGCCGGTGTACGCCATTGCGGTCACGACGGCTGTGTCGAAGTCCGTCGGCACTTCCTGGAGGCTGGATTCAGGGGTTGCGAGCGAAACGCTGTCGTGGGGGAACCCTGCCGTCGGCGTCTTCGGTGACTTTGGCTGTAAACTGTAGCCATGCGTTACAGCATGAGAGCGCATGTTGCCCATGTGATAGGGATTCTTTCCCGGCATCGCCTTTTTGCACGCCAAGCAGAAAACGACTTGATCGCTATTCGTCTTGAAGACCGTCTTTTCTAGGCCACTGACGTCGATGGCCTCGGACGTCGTAGAACCCAGCCAGCCCGGGGTCGGTTTTCTTGATCCGGTCCATGAATCGTTGTGCCGGGCTCTTGCTTGGTGGTTTCGTGACAGGGTGAACGCTGGGGCCAGCCAAAAGGCCTCGACACGCAGCGTTTCCGCCACCTTCTTCCTTCCGCGTCGCGCCTTTGCAACCGAGGCGCTGCTGCTGCTGTTGTTGCTATCCGTACTTTCGACGCGAGGCCGTTTGCGCTGTGTACCTGGGGTCTTCGGCTGAGCTTTCGGCTGAGCCTTCGGCTTCGGCTGGACCTTCGGGGAGCTTTTCGCAGGCATAGTCGATATTCCCTTTGGAAAGACTAGTGTGGTTGAAATCGAAGCGGGTGGAGTTACAATGAAAGAAAATACTCGAGGGGCTACCTTGTGCCTACTTCGAAGGAGGCTAGAGGGGGAGAATTGACCTCCTTTGATCTTTTGCAGGGCAGCCTCCTCAAGTATTTCCTACAAAGCAGGTGCTTATACAAAAAAAAGGAAGAGAAAACCAGACCCTGATGCTGTACGGCGAGTCGAGGAACGAGCCGCCGGCGCCCTCCTTGGCGGCGGCCTTGAGGGATTTCTCGTACGCGTTGCGCTTCTCGGCTTCTCGCTGCTCCTTTCGGGAGAGCTTCTTGCCGGAGGCGTCGACGGCGGGGGCGGCGGGGGCCGGCTTCGCGGCTTCGGCTTTCTCCTCCTCCGAGCCGGAGTCGGAGAAGTCGTCGTTGCCTCTCCTCTTCTTGCCCTTCTTCGACTTCTCGCCCTTCTTGCCGCCGCGGTTCTTCTTGCTCTCCGCCGGCTTCTCCTCTTCGACCTCTTCTTCGGCGTCCTCCATCACCTCGTCCTCCGGAGCCACGATGGTCACGTGCTTCTCCTCCTTCTCCTTCGGTTGCTCCGGCTTCTTCTCGGGTTCGGGCGCCTTGGGGGCCTCTTGCTCTGCGTCTTTCATCTCCGCGTCTCCTGTTGAAGGGCGTGGGGTTTGCCGCGGGAACAACTTGGGGGCTCTATCAGGAGGGACCCGGCGCGATCAAACAAGAGGGTTGCCTCCGCAAGGAAGTGCAAGATTTTGGTATATGTGTGTGTGAGAGAGAAGTCAAAGGGTGTGGGCCTCCACCGTCAGGTGGGCCCCCACCGTCAGGTGGGCTAGGCTAGTTCCGGGGTGGCTCCCTGGGAGGGACAGGGACGGGGTTAGTCACGCCTTAGCAGTCCCAGGGCCTCTCCTCACCCACCTGTATGTGTTCTCGTGGTCACCGCTACCGCGTTGACCTTTCCCGAGAGAGAGAGAACACAAAACAAAAAAGAGATTCGGTGTCGGGGGGCTGGCTAGTCTCGAACCGGGTTTCCTGGGGGGGAGAGGGGCGGGTTTGTCACGCCTTCCCAGCCCGGTCCCATGTTTTGTGTTCTCGTTGTCATCGCTATCGCGCCGACTTTCCGAGAGAGGGAACACAAAACAAAAAAGAGATTCCGCGTGGGGGGGGCTGGCTAGTCTTGGACCGGGTTTCCTGGGGGGACAGGGGCGGGTTTGTCACGCCTAAGCAGTCCCAGGGCCCGGTCCCACCCTCCTGTCATGTTTTGTGTCCTCGTTGTCATCGCTATCGTCATGTCGTCGCTTTCGCGCTGACTTCCGAGAGAGAGGGAGAGAGAACACATAAAACAGATCAAAATGTGTGGTCCGTCAGGCGGCCACCGTCAGGTGGGCCAGGCTTCTGGGCGGCTCCCTAGGAGGGACAGGGACGGGTAGTCACGCCTCAGCAGCCCCACCTAGAGGGCCTCCCCACCTACACGTGTTCTCGTCGGCAACGCTACCGCGCTGACTTTACGAGAGAGAGAGAACACAAAACCAAAAAGAAATGCGTGCCAGGGGAGGGCTGGCTTGATTCGGACCGGGTTTCCTGAACGGGAGTTTCCGGTCTGCTCACTTCTCTTTTAATCCATGCCCGGATTCCCTTCCGAATACAGCGCGGGTAAGTGCGAGATCAAAAGCCAAACCTTCTTCGTCGTCTGCGCCGCCGAAGGCGCCAAAAGCCGCGCTGAGGTCGTCTTCATCTTCCTTCGGCTTCTCGGCCGCCTTCGCCTTGCTTGAGGTGGTGTCCTTCTCAGGAGCAGGCTTCTTGGACACTTCTTCTTCGTCCTCGTCTTCTGACTCGACTTGCTTGCCTTTGCCCTTCTTTCCTTTCTTCGGAGCGGGCTTCTTGGGTGCTTCGTCTTCTTCTTCGTCGTCGAGGCCCTCTACAAGCATGGCTTGGTAGTCTGCATCGGACATCTTGCCCTTCTTGCCTTTCTTCGGAGCAGGCTTCTTGGGTGCGACCTCTTCTTCTTCGTCGTCGTCTTCTACGACTTGCTTGCCTTTCTTCCCCTTCTTTGCAGCTGGCTTCTTCGGTGCCTCTTCTTCTTCTTCTTCTTCATCGTCAAGACCTTCGACCAGCATGGCTTGGTAGTCTGCATCAGACATCTTGCCTTTCTTGCCTTTCTTGGGAGCAGGTTTCTTGGGCGTGACCTCTTCATCTTCGTCGTCGTCGTCTGATTCGACTTGCTTGCCTTTGCCCTTCTTTCCTTTCTTCGGAGCAGGCTTCTTGGGTGCGACCTCTTCTTCTTCGTCGTCGTCTGATTCTACTTGCTTGCTTTTGCCGTTCTTGCCTTTCTTCGGGGCGGGCTTCTTGGGTGCTTCATCTTCTTCTTCATCGTCGAGGCCCTCTACAAGCATCGCTTGGTATTCTGCATCAGACATCTTGCCCTTCTTGCCTTTCTTCGGAGCAGGCTTCTTGGGTGCGACTTCTTCTTCGTCGTCGTCATCGTCTGATTCGACTTGCTTGCCTTTGCCCTTCTTTCCTTTCTTCGGAGCAGGCTTCTTGGGTGCGACCTCTTCATCTTCGTTATCGTCGTCGGATTCGACTTGCTTGCCTTTGCCCTTCTTTCCCTTCTTCGGAGCGGGCTTCTTGGGTGCTTCGTCTTCTTCTTCTTCGTCGTCGAGGCCCTCTACAAGCATCGCTTGGTATTCTGCATCAGACATCTTGCCCTTCTTTCCTTTCTTCGGAGCAGGTTTCTTGGGTGCGACCTCTTCTTCTTCGTCGTCGTCTGATTCAACTTGCTTGCCTCTGCCCTTCTTTCCTTTCTTCGGAGCGGGCTTCTTGGGTGCCTCGTCTTCTTCTTCTTCGTCGTCGTCGAGGCCTTCTACAAGCATCGCTTGGTAGTCTGCGTCGGACATCTTGCCCTTCTTGCCTTTTTTGGGAGCAGGCTTCTTGGGCGCTTCGTCTTCCTCTTCATCATCATCGGCTTGCTTGCCCCGACCTTTCTTGCCCTTCTTCGGAGCGGGCTTCTTGGAGGTGGTAGATTCCTCCTCGTCGTCATCGTCTTCGTCGTCGTCTTCGTCATCTGCCTGTTTGCCTCTGCCTTTCTTTCCCTTCTTCGGGGCAGGCTTTCGAGACGGCGCGGACTCGTCTTCGTCGTCGTCGTCGCCGGCGGCTTTCCCGCGGCCTTTTTTGGCCTTTTTCGCAGTGGGCTTCTTGGGCGACGGGACTTCGTCTTCGTCGTCGTCTTCGTCGTCGTTCGAGTCCTCGACATCTTCCACGCGGGCCTTTCCTTTGGCCGAGGGTTTCGCACCCTTTTTCGGGGCGGCCTCCTCTTCTTCGTCGTCGTCGTTATCCTCCTCGTCGTTCGCACGCTTCTTGCCTTGTTTTCCCTTCTTCGCGGCAGGTTTCTTGGCGGACGTCGCGTCTTCGTCGTCGTCGTCGTCGTTTCTGCCGCCCTTCTTCTTGTTCTTCCCCTTCTGTTTGCCGGTCGGCTTCGGCGTGTCTTCTTCTTCGTCTTCGTCGTCGTCGTCGTTGTCGGCGTTTCTGCCGCCCTTCTTCTTGTTCTTCCCCTTCTGCTTGCCGGTCGGCTTCGGCGTGTCTTCTTCGTCGTCGTCGTCGTCGAGGTCATCGGCCAGGTTCTTGCCCTTCTTCTTGCCGCGGGTGTTTCTCCCCTTGGCTTCTTCCTCGACCTGCCTTCCCTTCTGCTTCCCCCGCTTCGGGGCCGGTTTGGCCGGTGCGTCGTCTTCGTCGCCGTCGTCGGAGGACAGCTCCTTGCGGTTCCGCCCCTTGCCCTTCTTTCCGCCCTGCGCCAGGGCCCGCACCGCGCGGCTTTCGCCGTCGTCGCTCTCCTCGTTCGAGTCCTCGCTGGCGTCTTCATCGTCGTCGTCGTCGTCGTCATCTTCCGGCTCCGGCTTCTTGCCTTTGACCGACAACTTGGCCATTTTGGCGGTGACCTCTTCGACGTCGTCCGCGGTCGCCTGAGCAGTTCGGGTTCGCTTTTCCCATTTCGCTCTCTTGAGCCGTTCAACTGCCGCCCTCCTGAAAGCGACCTGAGCTCGATCACGCGGCGATTACCATCTCTCAAAAATCTCTTTAAAAAAGGGCATTTGTTTTGTCTGTACGTGCCGGTTGCATTATTCTTCATTCATTTTCATTTGCGTGGGAACTCTGAGCAGCCACCCAAACATGCTGCATTCGGTGGTCTGGCGTATAGAAGAGAGTGCTGTTGCACCACGGGGGACCCTGTAAATGTAACAGCCGAATTGGCGCATGTGTCGAAAGTCGATGGGGGGATGGTAAAGGGAGAGCACACACCTTCTTTTTGCCACCCTTCTTGGCCACGGGCTTCGACGGCTTGCCGTCGTTTTCGTCCGCCAGAAGTTCGGCCATCATGCGCGCCTGCTCTTCAGGATCCGCCGGGAGCTCGTTTCTTCCTTTCTTCTTACCCATTGTTAGCGTGGGTCAGCACCACCCGGGTCCCTCCCCTTGATCTACACACCAGAGGCGACGCGCGCCCTCTCACGATGTCCTGGCGGAGTGGGGTTCATATTTTCCAGTGTTGTGGTCCGTATTGCAGGAGAAGCATCAGGCGGAGGGTCATTTTTCACAGTGAAACGTGGCAATGGCGTTCGCGTGCGCGCGTAAACTCTTTTCAGGATGCCAGTAGGGTAGCACTGATTGATTCGCGCGGAAGCCTCGCTGTCTCGTAAGACTGGCTTGATTCGCGCGGAGTTTTGCTGTTTCCTATCACGGAGCTGGATCCACGCTGCTGCACCGGTATCTTCAGTAAGTCTGGGATAGTTTCGCTCTTCGATCCACAGCTTGCACTGCGGCCGGCCAACGCGACGCTAACTAGTATTGGTAAACAAAAGGGGGAAAGGAGGCAGGAATGTGTGCAAGCGTGAGACGGGCTCAAGCAGCGCGCGCAGAGCTTCCAAGATTCTCACGACAACGAATTGGCGACGCCCAGTTGTGTTAACAATGAGAGAGGTGCGTGAAAGGATCTCGCGAAAGATTCGAGATCTTGCCTTGATCAGTAGTAGTAGTAGTAGTAGTAGTAGTAGTAGTAGTAGTAGTAGTTTGAACGTTATGCAGCAACAATCTGTGTCGATAGACTCCACAGTAATAGTATGTGTCGGCCCATCCGCACCTTCAAGAAAGAAACGTTTGGTGGCGAGTCTTTGTTGTGGTTGGATTACGGATTTTCCGATAGCTAGAAGAGCAGCTATTCCAAGGTTGCTCCTGTTGCAACACCGCGCAGGTAGACCGTGCGGGTACCAGAGTAACCCGTACGGGTGGGCTGGCTGCCTGAGCTGAGATTTTCTATTTTGTGGAATATTTCCGTCCGGTCTCGTCAAAAACGACACCCCCCGAGCGTTGCCACAGAATTGAACCCTCTGTTTTGGATTGACCCTCGTTTTAGAGTTTATTGCTTGTGTTTGTTTGACTTTCTATTCTGGACTGGCGTCGTCGCTGCGCCCTTTTTAACGTTCGCAGAACTGTATTTAACAAAGCCCTCCTGGGTTGGTTGGGCATAAGCCTTAGCCAGGGATAGGCAGATGTCGGATGGCTACGAACCTCCTTTCGTCGCGGACGACTGGTCTTGACGCGTGTGTCTTGCGTGGCCTATGCACTGCCCTGCACGGCCTGTATGGACAGCCGCCGGGCCTCACACACCTCATTGAAGGCGGAACAGGTCGATGTACCCCCGCTTGCGGGGCGACAGGTCGACCAGGTAGATGAGGCGCAGCTCCGACGCCTTCGCCTCGTCTGCGGCCGCCCATTGGAGGACCGCCGCGGACACCGCCCGCCGCGCCGCCAGCTGCTCCCTGCGCTTGATGTCGGTGGTCGGCGAGTAGTGCGTGAAGATCCCGCCGCTCACCGCGGGGACGGCGCACGACCGCGCGCCGGCGGCGGCCGCCGCGGACAGCGCCCGCTTGACGGTCCTCCGGATCTTCGGCACGACGACGCCGAAGGTCTTGTCAGAGACCGGGTAGTCGCTCCAGATCGGGCCCACCGCGTGCACTATGTGCTGGACGCCCCAAGCAGCCAACCCGCCGGCGGCGGGTTGGGTGCCTGCAAACGTGGTCGGGATGCGGACGGTCTCGTGCCCTATGTGAATTGACAGCCAGATTCGTTCACACAACGCGTGCTTCACCCACTGAACGAATCTGGCTGTCAATCCACAGGGTTATCAAGGGTGTTTGCCTCTTTGACGGTGTTCGCCGGCGGTGCTATGCACTGCCCCTGCATGGACAGCCGCCGGGCCTCACACGCCTCTTTGAAGGCGGAGCAGAACAGGTCGATGTACCCCCGCTTGCGGGGCGACAGGTCGACCAGGTAGATGAGGCGCAGCTCCGACGCCTTCGCCTCGTCCGTGGCCGCCCATTGGAGGACCGCCGCGGACACCGCCCGCCGCGCCGCCAGCTGCTCCCTGCGCTTGATGTCGGTGGTCGGCGAGTAGTGCGTGAAGATCCCGCCGCTCACCGCGGGGACGGCGCACGACCGCGCGCCGGCGGCGGCCGCCGCGGACAGCGCCCGCTTGACGGTCCTCCGGATCTTCGGCACGACGATGCTGAAGGTCTTGTCGGAGACCGGGTAGTCGCTCCAGATGGGGCCTACCGCGTGCACTATGTGCTGGACGCCCCGAGCAGCCAACCCGCCGGCGGCGGGTTGGGTGCCTGCAAACGTGGTCGGGATGCGGACGGTCGCATGCTGTTCTCCGCGGTCGTCGACCCACAGCTTTGGCGCGCCGCAGACGTTGGCGGGGAGGCACGCGTTGCGCAGGGCTCCGGACACGCCGCAGTCCATCGGCGTGAAGCTCTGCTCGTTCGCCGCGTTGACGACGGCGTCGGCCGCCACGCGTGCGATGTCCGCCTCCGCCAGCAGCACGCGCACGTCGCCGACCGCCTCCTCCAGCAGCACGGTCACCGCCGCCGCCGCCGCATCGGCGCCACCGGCGACCGGCGCAGGGTCCCCTCCTTTCTTCGTCGCTCGCCGGAGCATGCCTGCGGACCCCCCCCCCCGCAGACACGTCTTCCCTTGCACCCTCGGCCGGGCCGGGCTGGGAGGTTGCAAGAACGTGCTTGGAACGGGTATGTGCTCAACACCGCACAGCAGGGGGTGTTTTGTGTTTCCGGCGAGATTCGCTCAGTCAGTTGCCGTGTGTGTGACGGCGTTCATTGAGTTGTTTGTATTCTGTTTTTTCTTCCTGAAAACGGGATGGAAGGTGCCTCGGGACCTCCGGCTACGAGGCAAATTCCTACCATACAATGCTATACGCTCTGGACCGACGTATATCTAAAATCGAACGATCGTCGGGCAGTTTCGTGCGCTCGGGGGGTGGCGTAACTGCATCGGGATGCCGGGCGCTGCTTTCCGCGGGCTCCGCGCAACGCTACTGATGCATCCGAACTAAGGTGTCACGTAATGGTTGCTTGCACGGATGTGCTGGAAGGACCTTTCGTTTGCTGGGCTCTCCAAATGTGCGAACGGGGTAGTATCCGATGCGTCGCTTTCTCCAGCTGGTGTCTGCCTAAAAGACCTGAGGATCCAAGAGCGCCCCATTGGCTTTGGGTAGCTGTATCGGCGTTCCCCAGCATGGTTTCCTAAGTGTAGCACCCTGGTGCCTGAAGAGCACGTTTGAGAGAGAGAGAGAGAGAGAGACGAGTTAGAGTGCAGGGACCATCTCTCCGAGGAGTATCCGGTCGCCCCACTACTTTTGATGAAATCCTAGCGCTCGGCGGAAACGAGGATTCCGATTCCTCTTCTGATTTCGAACTTGGCGCAGGCTTCCACACAGCAACCAAAAGGGTCTCACCTAGCGAAAGGTTAGCGTAGCGTACCAACTTGCGTGCACAAACGCCGCCCGGAGAAATTTTATGAAGCGCCGCCCGGAGAGCTATGATTTGAAAACCTCCCTCTTTCAAGCACAACAGCTGGATGTGAGGTGTGTGCCTCGGCACCTGAACAACGGCAGGAAGGCCTCCGGGCCTTTTTCAACAGCAGCAGCAACAAGCTTCGCAAGAGAACCGCTAGAAAGTAATGCGTTGGAAGCAACTATTTTTTTCCTATCGACAGCAAGTGTCAGACTGGCCCACCCGGAGGTCTTTGGCAGGCTTCCCTGGCGTTGGGTGTTGTTTGACCTCGTTTTTTCTTTTGCTTTTTTTTTTTTTTGTTTTTTGACTGCATCTTCTACTCGAAGCTGTGTGAAATGGATGAAGACTGTGAGTCTCTCGGAAAGGAGCAGCAGACGGTGGCTACAGGAGATGTCCAGCGCTGGGTGCAATCCCCTGTTACCGGCGCTGTGCTGTGGAGAGGTTGATGTCATGAATTTTCTGGCACAACACGAGCAGTGAGCATCTAATGTGCACACGGCGTGCCCCAGCACAGGGTGGGGGAGTGGAACTGTGCGGTCGATTTCGCGGGTGCAGCACATCCGCAAATAAACTCGGTGCGACACTCGCAAATCCAGTGTGACCACCTGTTTTTGCGGGTGTCCACTGGATTTCACACTAAATTTGTGGGTGTGCTGCACCCGCGTGCCCACGCCCACACCCGACACTTTGACCGCTCAGCCAACTCCCCACTCGGTGTTGGAGTACGCCGTGCACTACAACTGTGGAAGAGCAGCTAGTATGAGCCGGTCCATCCCCTCTTGATAGACCGAAGAATACAGCACCGGGCAATTCGATGCAGCTTTAGGGACTACGGATGGACCTAATAGACCGTGGTGGACCGTGATTCACTGTGATAAACAGCGGCAGGCACTTCGATGCAGTTTCGAGAGGGACGGACCGGCTCATAGCACCGGAAGATCGCAAGATTCAAGGCAGGCAAAAAAAAAACTCGCAGTCGCAGCAAGATGCGGATGCGAGAGACGTGCGGGGTGGGACGCAATTTGTGGGCCATGCCAAGCCCAGGTCCCGGGAAACTCAACCGCTTTTACTTTTTTGTGGTCCCGGCGACATTCGTTTTTGTGGGAGGGGGAGGGTGTAAGTCTGTCGTTTTCCTGAGGGCAATTCATCGGGCACGTGACGTCTGGATCTCTGTTGCTGTGTGCAGTTGAATTACCAACGGGAAAAAAGGCGAGGAAGTAATCCTGCGAGCTGAGTGCAGCATGTCGCAAATGCGAAGTACTCTACTGGAGATGGTTGAGTAACGTGTCGGCGATGAACGGTTGTCCGGGTGGACCTCTCTTCGACTGGATTATATGCTGACAAGTGGAATTGTTTGGGTGATAGAAAACAACATTTAATGTGGATTGTGGTGAAACTGTTTGGTTGGAAAACAAGAACACGCCCCGCCGCTTGCACGATAAAGAGTGAGTTCGCCGCTAGGGCCTGACGGCCGAACACTTGTTGCTCGTGTTGAGGTGATGTCTCACTCCGGTGCGAGCCTGGGTATGGTACTCTTTATCGTGCTGGTGGGGTGTTGTTGTTCTATACGCCAAATTGGTCGATACGCGCGAAGAGATGAGACGGTCCATCTTCTTGGTATCGTTTGACCGGAAACCCCTCACAAAAGTTGGTTGTAAGGGTTCCTCAAATAAGAAGAAATGCGTAGTTTTGTTGATGTGAAAAGCAACGCTGTGGCTTCTCTGACAATATCGGAACACCCTGGAAGCTTACAGTATTTTTTTTTTTTGATTTTCGAAGGAACCACTTTGCTGTCCTTCAAGGACAGTGCTGACAAGTGAAGCACGCAGGTAAAAGAATGAGAGGTACAGAACTATGTTTACCTCCAGTCAATTGCACGCAAATTGGACACGCGACGGCAACTTTCAAAAAACACTAGGAAAGCAGGTGCTATTTCAAAAAAGAAAAGATCGCAGTTTCGTGCAGGCGCGCGAAACGAACCGCTCGAGTTCGACGGCGCGCAAGATCTATCTGTGCCAATTGGATAACCCCAGCTTTTTTCGGGGAGCCGGCATTCGACGTCCGCCAAATACGGCACACGCAGATCCAGCACAGCTTCCCAGAGCGTCGACGGTGACTGCAAAGGCGCCTACTGCCGGAGCGACTCGGAGGTGCCGCCTGCAATCATCTCGACCGAGTCCAGGTGGGAGAAGAGCATTGCACCTCAAACTTGGTATTTTTTTCGAGTGAAAGTTCGCACTTAGACTCCGGGATTTGATGGTCGTCGGCGTGAACGGACACCCGGCACTAAAACAGATTTGTGCTTTCTGTGTGTGTAGGCTCCAGCATATTTTTTCGACTTTGCTGCTTGAGCCAATTTTGCGTTAGTGGGGAGTCATCGGCAATGCCGACGAGTACCTTCACTCTTTGCGATTTGCAAGTGGCGGCCTCTGACCTGTACGCGGTATTTGCATACCATTCAACAAAGAAATGAGAGGGCAACAGCAGCCAACGCAGACTCTGCCTTGGTCCACCCAGTCGCTTCCCTCAGAAACTTGAATTGCTTCACGACCCCCGGCCGTGACATTGTTTGTTGGTTAAAAGAAGCAGGAAAAGTAGCTTGGAGAGAACACTCCCCCACCTCGCACGAAACTCAGATTTGGATCTGTGTTTGTGCGGGCACATTTCCTCCTTTCGTACTTCGCAAATGGCTGTTACTCCGAATATTTTCATAGCAGACGCTTTTTCACGGTGAGGTCCAGCCTCAGAAGCTGGAGTTAAAGAGGGTGCCCGAGTCACACCCGAAAAGCGGGTGTGCCACAACCAAAACGCGGGTAAATCCACACCCCGCTTTTAACTCCAGCTTCTGAGGGCTGGACTTCACCGTGTTCAAGTCAAGGACAAAAAAAGGGGGAGGGGGGGCGCAAATGTGCTGCCTAAGAAAAAGCCGGGGTGCTTTGTAAAAAGCGTTGCGGCATTGAGCAGGCCGCGCAGACACTCACGAGGGATTTTGTGCTTGTGTAGGAAACGATGCCAAAACGGGGGAATCGTAGTTTAGTGCTTGGGCAGAAAGATTCTGGCGATGCTGTGCATATGCGGTATGGGCTCTTCCGTATTTCTCAGAAATTTGTATCTGAGAAAATGAGAAAAAAAAACAGTTCTACCCTGAGAAACAACAGATGAACCCCAGGTTTATTTTCGGACAAAACTTCACGGGTATTTGTGCACTTTGCAGATATCACCCACAACGCCCCACACCGACTCCACTACCCGCGGACGATGGTCCACACGCCTCCTCGACCTCGGCAAAGGCGGTACAGCTCCCGACGGGTCCTACCTGCATCCTTGCGTGTGGCAGACCTCCGCCATTTGTCAGGGCAAACTCGACCCTCGAGATACGACGTTCGGTTTGGGGCAAATGCACAGCACCGACTGCCAGAATACTTCTGGCCAAACCCTCCCATCCCTTCCTTTTTTTGGCATTCTCAACCATTGGTTGCATGCGCGACCGGAAAAACGGGACATTTTTTACGAGCAGATCCAGGCTTTTCTGCACTGCAGGCATCAGCGATGGCCGCAGACAGAGATTTGCCCTTGGATGTGATGGTGATGGCACTGATGGCCAATTCGATGATGAGTGGAACTTGCACTAACGGGTGCACGTCGTAAGTAGCGGGCTATCGTTACAATAGTGGGGGAATCAACGGCGCTAGGCTTTCGGAACATGCCACTGAATGGGTCACGTTCGCTTCGTTAAAAGCAGCGCACTACTGTGGAACGCATTCTGATTCGGGTTGCACTACCACGACCGATTCGCGGCCCCTGGTACTTGCTCCCAATTAATGCAATCTCCACAGGGGTTGCGCCACCGAAAAGCGCGCCTTCCGGTGCCACGTGACGAAAAGCAAACGTGCTGGAGTACTCTCTGGCGCGCCAATCTACGATCCAGTAATGTCTGTTCAACAGTTCGAGATGACTGCAGAAGCAAGCAGTGATTACGAATCCGAACTTCCTACCGAGAAGGGGCTTCCTTGTTATGTAACGAGAACCCTGCCCTCTTGGGCAGAAGCCAGTGAGCCGCGAAGCCAGAGCATTTAGCCTAGGAGGCCTATTGTGGTTAACGGTACGGTCTGATGCAAGAGAATGAGATCTCCCCTATTTTTGCCATGCACATCTACAAGACACCCTACTCTGCGAAGAAAGTGCAGCCTTTGGTCAACACTATCCCCGCGCGAAGCGTTTCTAGGGCCAACCCTTCCTTCAACGACTGCATCATCCAGGCATGTGGACGTGGTCAACAGGATTGTCAATGTGTCACCACTTCAGATCTCTACATCCGGGTTGCGGAATGTTCACGCATTCCCTTTCGGCAATCCTGCACGTCCGAGCAAGCTCGTCAGTGGCAGCTTTGAGGCGAGCAATTACACCTTGCCTTAGGACCGCCTGACCCGTGTCCAATTGCTGTTGACAGGCAAATTGGTTCAGAAGGAAACTATTTCACTCGGAAGGCGCTGTCGAGAACGCAGACGAGAGGTCTGGAGCTGACGCGGCTTACACGATAATGTTCGGACTGAAGGGCTTGTTCCCGATAACTATTGGAGACAGCACGGGAGGAGGAGTGCCGCGCGCGAGAGTATCCCCCCGGCGCGGAGGAAGGCTTTCACGGCGCGGCGGATCGCTGGCGACGTACCGGTAAGACGCGGAGCGCTGAGAAACAGACCGATCCCTTCGCGGTATGGATGGCAGAGCAGGAGGAGGCGGGGAAACGACTGGCAGCATGAGTGACAGGCTTTCTGTGTCGCCGGGCCGTGGGGTTATGTCTTTTCGGTATTCCCTGCTCCGCAGGTTCGCCGAGTTCAGAGATGAACGCCGCTTCACCGTCTCAAGCAGCGAGGCAGAAGCCGTTGGCAACAAGAGGGGATTGCTGTCCGACTGAGGCTCGCCGCCGTTCCCCGTGGCGTCCCTGCTCCCGCCGACCCGGATGCTCGAGTCGAGTGCGAGACGCTGTTTCGCCGCATCGGGCAACGCGCCGGTGACCGGCAGCAAGAGCGAGAAGTTGTCGGGCTGAGGTTCGCCGCTGCTGCTCCACGGGGCGAAGTCCGTCGGAGGCCCCCCCCTGCCGCTACTGGCGGCTCGCAGGCTCGTGTCAAGAGATGAGCGCTGCTTGTTGTCCAGCAGTGTTCCGGACAGGTGCACGCTGAAGGCTGTGCGCTTTTGGTTGGCACGTTCGCGATCGAGCAACGGGCTCGAGCGCGTCTCGGCGCCGCGGTCCTCGTTTTCGGTCAGAAAAGTGTCTTGGGAAAGGCAGGAGGCGTTGACAAACGGGAAGCTTGCGGCAGTTTGCGCTCTGTCTGTTTTGTCCGAGTCGTCGGACTTCGCGCAAAGGTCGCACAGGTCGGCGCGCTCACGGATCACTCGGTATGCTTCATCTCTCCGGGGAAGAAGCGCTTCAATCAAGTGAGCGAAGATCAGCCAAAGACTCCGAAGGAGGGCAAGTATCGCGGTCAAGATGATGCAAACGGAGAGGAAGTCGAGGAGAGCTTGACCGTCGCGTTTCCAAATGACGGTGGTCACCAGGAGTGAGACCAGGAAAAGGCCGCCAGCGACGGCTGAAAACGCCACGTTTTGGAACGCGGACGTGTAAGGCCGCAACGCGACGCCCGCCACGAACTGCCCGAGCAGTGCGGCGGTGACCAGCGTGTTCCGAGCGTTGCACTCCCAGGAGGAGTCGACTTTCCACACCGAGAGCACGGCGATCCACTCTGCGATCACCAGCTCCGCGATGGGGAACCCTATCCGACCGGGGCGGAGGCTGTCGAAGAAGCCGCCCGCCCGTTCCACGAAGCCTGACTCGCCGTCACTGGTCCAGAGGCTGTCTCCTAGCAGGAAGCGGTACGCCCTTTTGAAGTTCTCCGGCAGCTTCGCCACGCGGGCGGTGTCCCTGAGGAACACGTCGCCCTCTTCGGGGAGGTACGGGTCGTGCACGTACGAGCACCGGTTCCGGGCCGACCGCAAGACGAACCACCAGATCAACCCGGGGACCGAAACGCACACCGGCAGAACCGCCCACGCGAGGGCGACAACCCCCGGCGAAGTGGACGGGGAGAAGATCGCCTTTGCGGCCGCCATCGCGGTGCCAGGCGCCAGGAGGCTGACGGGGCCCCACATCAGCCCGGGGCCGTGCACGGCCGCCAGGGCTTCGGACCACGGCACGCGCCGTGCCGCGCACACGGCGCCCGCCGCCGCGAACAGCAGCAGCGCGCAGCCGGCCGCGACCGCCGGGTTCAGCAGCATCGCGCCCAGCAGGTACCGCTTGGGCCCGTCGCCGAACCCGACGCGGGTCGGGTGGAACACCCACGCGAGCTCTTCGGTGTCGTCATTTTCCGTCTGTTTTCGGGGGGGTCATTGGATACGTAGAATATCTGTAGCAATCGCCTGCATTTGCAGACCGCGATCGACAGCTAAGTAATTCTATGAAGCTCTAGGGATAGGCATGGATCTGATAGACCACGGTGTACCACGGCGCCTCCGGTAGATTTCGACCTTGGGGCACCCGCGATGGCTTGAAGTTAGAAAGCGGAATTCCGCATTCTGTACGCTCGATCAAATGGTCAGGGAAATCGGGAAGGCACGGGGGAAATTCAAATAAGGCAATCGAGGTAAGCCCGCAGCCATCATCCGAGGTTGACGTGCGGTCTGGCGACTTCCGACTTTTCTTGTCATCAACTTTCCTCTTCTGGTTTTGTTTCGCCGTTGTAGCCGCAACGTTCGGGCTAAGAACCAGCCAAAAGTCGCGAAAGGGGCGATGTCGCCGTCTGTATCGATCGAGTGTGCATACCTCGCAACCGCTGTTTCGCAATGCAGCGAGTGTAACCGCAGCGCTGCCGCCGGAGAAGAACGCTGCGGAGGCCGCGAACCCGATGGCCTTGGCCGTGTGGCCTTTTTGGGTGTCTGTCAACGCGCTGGACAGCAACACACTGGATGCCTGGGAAGGCGAAGCCTTTGCTTGGTCCGCGGGAGCCGGTGCGATGACGCGGTCTGGCCCAGGAGACGCCGAAAAAGGCAACGCTTCGCGTCCACCCGCAGCAGCTAACCCCAAGCAGCAGGCCAGAAGCCCGGCATTCCGCGCGGCGTGCATTCGCGCCCCAGCGTGCTCGTCGTGCGGAGCGAGCCCCTCCCTTTTTGTGTTCGTCGATTCTTGTTGCCGGTTGTCTACCTTGCTGTGGAGGGGTTTGCAGTATTCGGAAGAGTTGCGTCTAGAGAACTCATTCATTGAAACAGCGCAGTACCCAGCAAGAGTGGGCAGAGAGTGAGAAAGCGTAAAATCACCCGACGGAACGTTCGGTCCTCTAGACTCTCTCTGCTTGGTGAGGCAGGTCAATCCGAGAAACTTCCAGCGTAAAATCACCCGAGGGAACGTTCGGTACTCTAGACTCTCTCTGCTTGGTGAGGCAGGTCAATCCGAGAAACTTCCAAGCGCCGCTCTCCCTCCAATGCCTACCGAAACGAGTCCATCCAAGAGACTTCCGGGTCGCTCCATCTACCGACCGCGGTTTCGCTACCCGAGGAATGTGGTGGCATTTTTGATGACTCAGAACGAAGGGGGAAATGTCGGCGCAACTGGGAAGACCCGCAACGGGAACATGGCCACTCAAGCTAGTTTTCGGAAAACGGGCCGCGCAACTCCAAAGCGACGAGGCGCTTGACCTCAACAGTTAAGTGAATCGAACGCCATCCCGTGCTTGGAACCGTTTGTCGGCCAATTCCTTCTTCAGACGAACAATTTCGGGATCCGTTGCGGGCAGGGTACTGATCTGCTTGGTGAGGCAGGTCAATCCGAGAAACTTCCAAGCGCCGCTCTCCCTCCAATGCCTACCGAAACGAGTCCATCCAAGAGACTTCCGGGTCGCTCCATCTACCGACCGCGGTTTCGCTACCCGAGGAATGTGGTGGCATTTTTGATGTCTCAGAACGAAGGGGGAAATGTCGGCGCAACTGGGAAGACCCGCAACGGGAACATGGCCACTCAAGCTAGTTTTCGGAAAACGGGCCGCGCAACTCCAAAGCGACGAGGCGCTTGACCTCAACAGTTAAGTGAATCGAACGCCATCCCGTGCTTGGAACCGTTTGTCGGCCAATTCCTTCTTCAGACGAACAATTTCGGGATCCGTTGCGGGCAGGGTACTGACCGCTTGGGCGAGTGCATCCAGTTCGGGAGGTGATGCTGTCTGCAGGATCCCTGACTGCAGCATCCATTGTGCAAATGGCGTTGCGGGTAATCCGGCAACGGACGTGCTGCGCAGTACAACGGTCAAACGGCCAAGTCCAAGCTGCATGACGTTCTGCTGTGAAGACAACATGGTGGTCATTTTGCGAAACAAGTGGACTTCGACGAAGTGGAGTGTCACCAAGCTATCGAGGAGGGACACTGCGTCGTTCAGGTCCAGCCGCGAGTCACTGCGATTCGACGAGAAGGGCGCGAGCAGGACGTCGATGAGCTCTGGGTGGTGATACCGCAGCGAGGCCATCTGCTGGAGGGTGGACAGACATTCAGAAGCCCTCAACTCGGGCGGGTGGCTTCCGGGCTGTCCGGTGGCTCGTGTGACTATCTCGCGGGCAACGGTGTCGGGTAGGGCACTGAGTCGCATGCGGTGGCAGCTCAGGAGGATGGTGCCGAACGAACGAAGGGACAGCAGTTGCGCTTTTGAAGCCAACAGACCAGCCAGTCCGCCCAGCGACTCCGACGGAGCGCGCATCGACGAGCACGCCCACAGCGCCGAAACCGCCGTTTCCGCATCCCCGGCGTCCAGCACGGCTCGGACCAAAAGCGTCCTTTGCGCAGTTGGTTGCGGCACCGAAGTCTCGGCGTAGGCCCAGAGTATTCGCACGGCTTCATCCGACGACACTTTCGTCAGTGAGCAAGCTTCGTTGACGGTGCGCAGGCACTCGGTCGTGTTCGCGTACCGGGAAACCGCGAACGCCCACACAACCGCAGCAACGTCTCTCGGCTTGAATGCGGCACCACTACGCCGCATGCTCAGAACCACGCCTTCTGCAACGGCCTCCGACTTAAGGCGTAATTCAGCGAACCCCCACAGAGCTCTCACCTGCGAATCGACCAGATTCTGCTGGTCTCGCTTGGCCGGGCTACGCAGCGAGCTGTCGTTTTGCAACAAGCACTCGCAAAGCGCGGTGCTGCTGAACTTGATCTCAGCTGAGCTCCAGACGATGTCGGCCAACACGGCAGGCAGCTGCCGGAGGTTGCCCGCCGGGTGGTGCCCGTTGGTCTTCTGCGCCTCGTCGGCGGCGAGCACCAATCGCTCCACTTCGCGAAACAACGCGAGTCGCTGGCTGCCGGTGACGACGCCGTCAAAACGTGCGGCCGCGAAGCAGAGAGAGGCCACTTCGTGGAGGGAGCACTGCCGCACCATTCCTTGCAGACCGGCCTCATCTCCGCTGTACAATCCCTCGTCCAAAACGCCGCGGGGCACGGGAGGGGCGATGTCTTCGAAGGGCAATTTCGGTGCTTCTATCTGCAAGCGGAACACGTGCGCTTTGAAGGCGTACTGCGCGACTTGGACGGTCGCCTCGTCGCCCTTGTCGGCGCTCGCCAGCTGCCGAAGCAGCGCGCAAACGACCCTGCGGCGCGGCTGGCGCCGGTCGACGCCCAGCGCCCGGAGGTACCGCCAGGCTTCGTAGGCTTCGCGGCCCTTCGTCAGCCGCCGCACCACCAGCAGCTCCTTCTGCATTCCCTTCCCGCTACCACCTGCCTCCGCCCCCCGACCGCCTGGGGAGGGAGAACTACCAACGGAATGACACCACACCAGGCGTGGAGTACGCGGCTTAATTTGACTCAACACGGGGGATTGTTGTGTGACTAGGTGCAGGACGATCTCAAGGCATAGCCACAGGGACACTCGCACCCCGCAAAAAGGACGGCCGGTAGTTGCAAAAAGTGGACCTGCCCGACGTGGTCCCCTCTGCTCAGGATAAGACTTGCCATCTTTGGCACCCTCCCTCGACGCTCTCGAACAGCAAAATTTGGTTCTGGGTCGCCGCTCGGAGACCGGCTGGCAGGACGTGGACGTGCAGTAAAGTGGGCGAAGCAAGTACTCGACTCGAGCACAAAAGACATGCACGACTGGGGATGTTGAGCGACGAAGCGAAACCCGAGACAAGCAGCGACGCCAACTCTCAACGAAAGACTGTTGAACAAGGGCAGTGCCCCCGTATCTAGTCCCTGAAACCGAGACAAGCAGCGACGCTAACTCTCAACGAAAGACTGTTGAACAAGGGCAGTGCCCCGTATCTAGTCCCTGGTATCTACGGTTGCTCGATCGGACAGTGCCGTGATGCTACCCAGTGGGACCTTTTCTTCGCCTGCACATGCCGGACGAGCGGTGAATCGAACGTAAACGTCAAGTACGTGGAACACGAACGCGCAGTTAGCCCGAGAAAGGTACGCAAGAGCAGCCAGCCACAAAAAAATAGAAAAGCTGTGGGGGGGGGTTACCAGAAGAATCGCACAGGGTGTCTTTTCCTTCTGCGGGGTGGCGGTGCTTGTGGGCACCGCACAAAAGACACTCATGCAGCGAAAAAGCCGTTCCAAGGGACCAGCTCCACATACATGGAGGGAACCACATTTTAAACTAGAATGTGGTAGCCCTGCAGCATGCATAGTCGAGCATCGGAACCTCTTGCAGAGCTCCCTCCTTTTCTAAGTATGCCCTCCCTTCGGTTCTACAACAAAGGATCTTCGTTTGGCGCATGTTGGTTCAGACCGGGCAGGAAACCAGGGACCAGATATGGAAAACGCCACGTCGTCGCCTGTTGCGACTCTCGCAGGACTTCTCTAGGCGTCTCTACTTGACCCCATCGACTTCTCCTCCCGCAACGTGTGTCGCTTTTCCCCCGACTCGCGCAAGCGCGGTGTGTATCAGCAATTCCGGTCGCCTGGTGCAGTCCGGGGGCTGGCTTGTCGCTCACAACACGTAGCGACTTGCAGCGGACTCTCGTTTTCGGCCATTTCGCCGATGGATTCTGCCGTTCGGTCCGCTGCCTGAAGGAGCCTGTTGGCGCCACGGTCAATTGGGGCGCATTTGGCAAGTGTCTCCCTCCGCTGGAAATGCTGTCTCACACGACTCCACCTCTCCTTGCGGAGCAGGTTCGTACAGGTGTGGTTGCCCCGCGGCTCGTTGCTAAGAAGCTGGCGCAAAATGCTCTCCATCACCGGTCGAACCGGAAGCGGGGGCTTTGCATGAATCCAAAGTGCTGACCTGCCGTTTCGTCTCTCGACGCACGCACGTTTCGATCAGAAGAGATGCGGGAAAGCCAGTCTTTAGTGTTCCCGACAACCCCGTGGGACGTACAGATGGGTGTCTGTCGACCATTACTTTTTGTTTTTGTGCAGGAAAACGCGTCGCGGGACCCAGGACACGGGGGCACCCCACGCCTGCGTTGGCCGCTGGCGGGATCGGCGGGTGCAATCGAAGCACAGCACTGCCCCTCCCCTAGCTAGAGAGACCGCTCCTCGCGCGGACCATCATCTCGTAGTTCTTGACGGCGGCGTTGTCGCCGTCGCAGACGGCGCGCACGATGGTGGGCATGTCGGTTTTCATGTCGTAGGCTTCGGTGAGGAAGACGAGGAGGTGGAAGTCCGCGACTTGCTCGCAGAACGGCTTCGACCGCCGCTTCGGGTCGAGCAAGAAATTCTTCACGTTCTCCCACGTGGGCGGCGCCTCGCCGGGTCGGTAGATGCGGATGAAGCGGCTCCCGATGTTCGATTGGAACGACCCGATCGGCACGGGCACCGCGAACCACGTCGTGTCCACGTCGAACGTCGTCTCCCGAGCGACGACCGTTTTGCCGCCCGTCTTTTGCTGTGGGGGTTGTTCTTTTTTAGTACTAACAATCGTGCGGGTTGCCCTTCAATGTATTGTGCAGGCTAAAAAGACGTAGGCACAGCGTGTTTTGGTGGTTGATCAGAATTCCTTACCTGAATTTACACAGGGTAAATGCAAGTGGGAAAACGATCACCCGGCACGCACAAACAAAACGAAGCGCCTGTCTTTTTTGAGAAGGTTTGTCCGTGTTCTCGTGTTAACATCGATCCCGAGGGTCCATCCGTTGCTGCCTGGCGAACTCTTTGTACCATGGAACTGCCTCGAATTGTCTGCCGCTGTCTTTCAAGGGACGAAAATCGACACGGTACATATCGCCACAGCCTCGATGGCCGACCGTGTTCCCAAAGAAGTGCAGCGGACACGTTGAGGGCAACCCAGAGCAACGAAGCCAAAGATCCAACAATAAAAGAAACGATACGCACACTAACATACTATACCTTAACGACAATGTTCACCCGGAGACTTTAAAACCCCGGATCCCTAAGCGAACTTGCACTCTAAAATAGACTGCCCAAGTCACGACTACTCAAGGGAGTGTAAAGACAAATTGTCTCAGGGCTCCGGCTGTCCCGTGTAGGGCCTCGCGGCTGGATGAATGGATCTACCGGAACGACAGGAACACTGTCTGCTGTTTTATTACCCCGGCCAAGCCCCCAACTGCTCCAAACCTCCGTCGGAATAACGAACTCTTAACGATCCCTCTGTTCTCTCAACGCAAGCTTGTCGCCGCGGCCCTGCTGCATCTTCAGCCTTAGGCGTTTGTAGTTCTCCTCTCCCTACAGGGGGGGTCTGGCGGGTGAGTGACTCCTGCCCTTACTTTTGAAGTTGCTCGCGTGCAGCGAACAACAGCACTGTCTTGTTCGCCTGGGAAGCGTTGTTTCTTGTGCCACAGCGACAACAGTGGGTTGTTTGGGCGTGGCGAGTTGATTGATTTACCGCCGGTTTTGTTCCCCTCGTTCTCTTTTTCAGCCAGGAGCACTGATAAACCCCTTTAAAACATGCTGGCTATTTCTTATTTGCCTTCGCAACCTACCTGGAGAACCAACCCGCAAGTTTGTTGTCCTATCAGAAAGACGGAAAGCATGGCGGACCTCGAGCACTGCCTCCAGTTCCCTCGCGCTGTGGACGTTTTGCCGCTGGCTGCCGGGGGAAAGGGTGCCTTCTCGGTAGATATCGACCATCTGCTGCGAGACCTGATACGCCTCGGTGACCATGTCGCGCTCGCCCTCCATTTTCGGCCGCATTTGGATGATGCAGCAGTGCGGCCCGTACTTGGCCTGCTCCTCCGCGCAGAGGATCGCCTCTTGCCCTGTGATCACCGGGTCGGACGGGTTGATTGGTGGCGACGAGACGAGGAGCCCGACGCGCTGCCAGCCCAGGAGCGCAGCGAGGCCATCAATTTTGTCGAGGCGTTTGTCCGGGAGACGTTCGAAGTGGGTGGCATCGCCTGTTTGTTCAGGCTCGTAGACGGCGTGGCACCGGACGACGTTTTCTTTGTCGACAGTTCCGTACATCACCCCGTACCGGAGCCGTGCAAAGTTTGTCCTGACGAGGTATGATTGGAACATGCGAGCTGCATCGTCGTCGATCTCGATCTTCGTCACCAGAGCCTTCGCTTGCCGCTTGATCCGCTGGTACTTGTCGACGATGGCGTTGTATTCCTTCAGCGTGAACTGGTTCGGCGGATTCTCGAAGTACTTTCCGCCGATCACCTTTCCCTTCGGCTTCACCGTCTTCTCCTCGGACCCGCCGTTCTTCTTCTCTTCCTCCTCCTGCTTCCGCGCCCGCGCCTCGTGGATCTTCCGGATCTCGGCGAGCTTCTTATCCATAGTTGCAGCGCGCGCTTTCACTGGGCGATCAACCGGAGGGTGCTGCTAATTTCTGTGCTTCCTTCGACACGCGCCTCTCTCTTATCACGGGTGCGATTTTCTCTTTTTTGGCCGGCGGGGCTTCGTTTGTATGGCCCGCGGTGGTACCTCAGACAGTTGCCTGCAGTTGCCTTGTTTGGTTTCGATATCGGGCATTGAAAACGGTTGAGCGATCGGCAGTGTGCCGTGTCACTCTTTCAGTTCTGATTGCTGCAGAATGCAAAAACAAGGCGAAGTCACCTCCACAAGGCAATTCCTTGAGGAAAACCATCAGAACCAAACTGGGGTCGCCAGAAATCCAAACCTCGAAACCTACCACTCAAGATGCTCCGGAAATGCAGGAAAAGTGGTCGGACGCTCTTGTTTAGGCGAGAATGGCTGCAGAATGCGAAAAACAAGGCGAAATCACCTTACGTCTGCGCAGGGAGATGCGGAAGCCTTGGAGACGGTCAGAAGGCGGCGGAAGTCATTCGAACGGTACCCGGACGCATTGCCGTGGCATGCGTCCGAGACCGAGCCGCGAAGATGCAGAACAAGGAGTGGTACGGAAGGCAAGATAGTCATCGAACAACGGTGTCCAGAGTGTCTCGGCGAGCCCAGCGGGACTCGTTGCCGTCAGTATATGGACCCAAATTGAAACTACCAGACAATATCAAAAAGTGGGACGCTGGGCCCTGGCTTGGCTGTGCCTTGCGGGTCGCTGTCTCCGCTGTCAATATCAAATGGGGTTGGAGAATTGACTTCATGCAATAGCAGAAGCTTCTTGGTTGGTTAAGCTGTGATCATTTTTTCTCCTCTTTGGCTCTTCACCACTGGAGCTCGAGGGTGCGCTGCTTGCAGCACAGACAGACACGCTGCTAGCCTCAGCTTCCTTCAGGAGCTTCAATACCGTGGTTAAAGAACTCACTGTACACACATCGCAAAGCGTCTCCAATCGCCAGGAGAGTGACGTGGAGCTTGTCCTTGCCCCCGTGGTGCAGCTTCCGCTGAGCTTCATACAGTTCAGCAACTTTTCGCAGTTCGGCAACTTTTTGTTGTTGTCCTTGCTCCTTCATCTTGATCAATCTTTAAGTTGCCCCAGGTGCCGTCTCCCTTCTGTGTTCCAGCGAGCTGAGACCATCAACGGCACACTGTGGATTGAGACACGGATCCTCTCTTCTCTATGTCTCCATGTTGTCCGGAGCCCTGTGAACTCACGGCCGTGATTAACCCATCTGTACCGTATTCCCTCTCTTTTCTTCACTGCAAAAGAAGTTGGATGAGGTGGTGTCAAGTCGTATGTTGCAGCCCCGTCAGTAGAGTAGCAGAGTACCCGGAAGACGGATGGCGAGAAAAGCCGAGGCACGACCCGCCGTCCATCAGCTTATGAACCACAACCCCTGACATGCTCGCAGCATTCTTGCATCAAGTTCGTAAAAAAAAAGAGAGAAATAAAAGGTGGAAGAGCGCATGCTGTTCTGACAACGGTGCGCGTCGAACTCGGACTGCGCGCTGGGGTCCATCTAAGCTAGGTGGTCACTGACAGCCACATGGCACACGGAGCGGTTAGATACCACGGATCGAAGCATAATGCGTATGGCGTTTTGTGCACGACTTGCAGAGGAGGGGAGCAAAGAAGGAGAGGGAAGGTCGCATAAGATGAGCACCCGGGTTCGCCGAATACCACCACCCGAGCCAAACTTGGCCGTCGTGGCGAAGAAGTTGGTGAACTAGGGTGTTCTTCTTCGCGGACCCCATCCCCCCGCCCTCTCTTGCTCTCGCTGTTACGCGATGACCTCCGTGCTCGCATCTCGCCGTGCATCCGCCTCGTACGTTTGTGTTGGCGTCAGCACGTTTTGCGCCTCGTCTCGCTTGGGTTGGGTTGGCGAGACCAACCTGGAGTGGAATGCGGAGTATGTTTTGGCGATGGGCTGCATCAACCGCGGTCCGGGATGCTACACAGAGCCTTTTGCAGAAGCAAAATGAGTGAAAGGCAAATGATTTCCGACTTTCGAAGCGGGTTATGTTGTGTCGATGGTGGGGCGTTGCTTGCACTGTTATGATTTGCGAAATGTACTTTGCTTGCATTCTATGATAGAGCAAGCATTCTATGATAAGCGACGTGAGACAACTCGACGCAACACAGCGCGGACAGGCGGTGGTAACATCACACGGACAACGATGACTATTGTCGAAGGGATTGCAAGATCGGTACATCATCTGCGCCGTTCCTTGCACCGTGTTTTGGTAATTGAAACCACGGACACAACAAACGGACGCGGAAATCAATGGAGTCTTGATGCAGCGCCCGAATCGACTGCCTTCAATCCAGGTGCTTGAAGAGCGAGCAACATTTTTTACATTTTTTGTGATCGCCGATTCGGACGGCAGGCATGTCAGCTTTTGCGGTGGTTGGAGAGCTCCTTTCGAAACTCGGAAAGAAAGGAAAGGGTGTTGAACTGGACTAACGACTCTCTACAAGCACTGTCGTGTCGACCCACGAATCTCTTTAAAACGCAGACGTGTGGCCATTGCGGGGTATCAAGCCGAAATGCTTGGCGGTGCAAGTGAATTGCTTTGATGCCGGGCCAAGGGGACCACAGTGAGCTGTGGGCCGCCCAACCCGAAAAGTGGATATTCATGGCCATTCATGTTTTCCCTTTCTTGGTACGTGGTGTGGCACTATTCAGCTTCACGGTGGTTCATTAACCCGAACGCTTGCGATCGGGGCACCCACCTCGGCCGCAAAGTGGACACCACCGTAATACAAGCGTTTTCTGCCGCCTCACTTGCACGGGGGAAATCTTAGTTAGTTTGCAGAACACTGTCTCGTCTCCGAGCTTACCAGTGTGCCCGTGGTTACTGGTAACCACATGTCAAAAATTTCGACATGGTACTAAGAAGTTGCCGTGCAGTAAGGCGGTCGGCATGCAGCAGCATCATCACGTGGTACGTGGTACTTGTGTCTCAGGCAGCTTTGCGGGTCAGGGCGCAGCATTGCGGCGCGCATCAGCATCTCGTGAGCGCGCGCGAACTGTGGGCAAGCGGGCTGACACGCAAGACTGGCGGCGTCGGTGATATGTGTGCATTTCTGCCCCAAACGTTCTGGAAGACACAGCTAGCTTCAGTAGTGGTTGGTTGTAGCCGAGTCAAAGAACAGCGGTGCAAGGAAGACTTTGGAATTTTTGGAACTTTGTTGACGCCCTCCGAACTTCTAAAACCGGCAAAAAGAGCACAATTCTTCGTATTGGGTGATGGCATTAAATGGGAAGGAAGACGTGTCGGATGGGTGAGCCGGGGTCGGAGCTGAGGTCATCTCGCCTGCTGAAACTGCTTCTTCTGCTCTCGTCGCCGACCTGTGAGGGTGAAAGGTGAGGTGAATGTAAGGAGGCAGGTGGCGAAAAAGCAATCCAAGTCTAGAGAAGATGTGCTCGAACCGGGATTGTCGATGATGTAGTGAATCTGTGTTGCCGGGCGGTATTCTTTAAGATCGAAGGGATTGCTACGACAAAAACAACTCAGCCAAGGTGCGAAGCAGGAAGACACACCTGCCAGAAGTGCTCCACGGGGATCGGGGGTTCCGCGTACAACAAAAGCGAAGAAGATTCACACTCCGCGTCGTAGACAAAGAACGCGTGGAGGAAATCGGTGTACGTGACGCGACCATCGCCGTCCGTATCGAGAAGCGTCAAGAATTTGGACGCCAGGTTATCGCTCAAAGGCCACGTGTAAAAGGTGGCGACCATAACCCCGTCGGGGTCCATGAGGAGCTTGTCCGGAACACCCATCAGGTCCTCAACTTCCGCGAGCTCGTTCTCATAAGCCTGTGACGAAGGCTGGGATGAGAATTTGTACTTGACCCGCCGGCCGGGGCAGCGCAACGCAGACGTTGACAAGCGGTTGAGCACGGCCAAAAGGTCCGCTTTTCCGAACTCGCCGTCTCCGTCTTGGTCGAACAAGGTAAATGCCATGGTCGGAGAAATACAATGGCTGGCCAACTCTCGAAGGCGCTGCGCGAGCCACAAGTCCCACATGTAGAAGTCTCTGGCTTTGGTCCACCTCTCCTTCTTTTCCGTACTTTCGTCGTCTTTACCGACACTTCCTACGCCATGCTCGTTGATGGCGCCCATGAAGACGCCTTTGGATTGCACGAGCTCTTCCGTTGCGCGACATTTCTCCTTTGTTAGACACCCTTTAGAGTCCGCCCCGAGATAGCAGAAAAGGTGGAACACATAGTCCACAGGCAGCGGAAGCCAACAGAGGTCAACGACAGTCTCAAAAAACATGGCGTACTGCATTTCGACCTCGTCACGAAACGCGTCACATAGCTTGACTGAAGGCGGCAGTATACAATGGATGTAACGCACGAGATAGGGTGCCCATCGCTCGAACAGCCGAAGCTGCAGTGGGACATTGAATTGCTTCAGGTTCGCGAAGTAGCTGACGCTGCAAGTGCCGATGATGGTATCACCAGGCTTATGCCCGGGTAGTTTTTCCGGAAACACAGCAGAAGCGACAAGGTGTCGCATGAAAGCCCACGGCATGTCGGAGCACCCAGAGGCACTACGCATGATAGCGGCCCACTCTAGGCACCCGATAGCACCTGGTCGCTTCCGGTCCGCGTTCTGGAATGTGCTGAGCAGGACATGACGGTGATCGTGGATGAATTCCTGCAACACGCGTACAACCTGGGACATCGCACTTGGTTTCCGCTTGGGTGGACTCTCGGCCTTTTCGTTGATCTTCTTGCGGATACCAGACAAGATCGGCTCAAGGCCATTGTAGTCATATATCTTCCATGTGTCAAACCCGACGTTCAACTTCCCGACGGCAAAGTTGAACGAACTGTTGCACGAGTAATCGGTGCGCTGGCTGATCCTGACGTCGTCGCTGGTCTGTAGCACAGCAACTGCCCCGTCGTTTCGCATCACATCCGCGTAGTACGAAGCAGAGAAAACTGTAATCATCTTACCCCCGTGGGCAATCGAAAACCCAGCTTGCGGTGCTTGATGCGACCGAATGACACACGTTAGCTTGTTTTTTTCGAGGAAGGCTTGTGTATGCTGCGCTGTGAACCAGATACCGGTACCTCGTTCTTCGTTGAAGCTGAAGGGCCCGGTGCAGCTCTTGTTGCCCGCGGGCAGCGGGTCTGACCACAGCATATCCGCCTGCACGCGCTCCGCGAGCGATCGCGTGGAAACGTTGCCCGGGAAGACGTTCGCAATATCATGGGGAAATTTGAGCTTGTCAATATCATCGACCGTAACCTTGTCCCTCGGGACTCCCCCATGAACCACAAACACTTCGTCATTCACTGTGGTGCAAAGCGGAAGACGATAAAACACCTCGGCAAACTTTTCGTATCCTTCCAACTCGAATTTGCACGTCGCTTCCCAGTAAAAGGTGTAGCAGACGTTCATTTTGACGTCTTCGTGGTTGCCCCTGTTGATGAACACATGGCGCGGAAATGCAATCAGCAGCGTGAGAACGATGAGAGTCACTTCGCATCCCTTCCAGCTACGGTCGACTAAGTCGCCATTGAAGATGTAGTACCGTTTCGGGCCTGGCAAGCCGTAGGTTTCGAGGATGCGAAGGAGGTCTCCCAGTTGCCCGTGGATATCGCCAACGACAACGCATTGTTCGTCACCCCGAACGCGAACTCGCTGAACAGGCGTGCGCTGCTTGATAACCTCAAGCGCGTCGTTGAGAATCGCATGCGCGCAGACTTCGGGGATGCCCCGACGGTTTGAGGCCCAGTACACGATTGATCGCACGATGTCATGCTTTCTCTCATGCGAGTGCAGGGTCATCGGTTCCCATGCGACCGGCGGAGCGCTGCTTTCATCCACAAAGGTGGCGGCGTCGGCCATGAACAGCGAGGGGAAACTCGCTACAAGCGGGGATAATGCTTCCCCGAAGTTCGCCCCGTCAGCGCTTCCCACACTCTTGGCGGGGGTCTCTTTAGCGGACTCAGGTTGTAGTTCCCCCGCAGGGGGTGTCTCCCCCGCGCTGTTAGTTGCAGGCCGTGTTCCTGCGGGACTGGCCACAGTCACTCCTTTGAAAGCGGTGCCTTCCTCTCCAAAGTTCCCAACAGCATGTAGTATTTCGGCTTTGGAAGGCGTCTCTCCGGTGCCCCCATCCGCAAGCCGGGATTCTATAACAACAGGAGTCGGCGCATACTCTCCAATGAAGGTCTCTCGGGCGCTGCCATCAGCCGCAAGCTGTGTTCCAACTATGTGAGTTTCAACTAATGCTGGACTCGCCACGTGCTCATCGGAAGGGGCTGCCTCGCCACCAGTTGTAGGCCGAGATTCCACAGGACTAGCAACTCCTTCGGGAAGGGCCTCTCCCCCAACCGACGCTGGCCGGGATTCTGCTGCAACAGGAGTCGACACATTCTCTCCCACGGGGTTGTCATCAGCCGCAGGCGGTGTTCCAACAGCAGGACTGGCCGCAGTCTCTTCTTCGGCGGAAGTCTTTTCGGCGTTCTGCCGGGTTTCCGCCACTGCTGGTTCTTCGTTAGTGGCAGTGCCATTGGTTGTAGGCCGGGAGTCTGCGGGACTCGGCGCACTCTCTTCTTCGGAAGATATCGCAGTGGCGTTGCCATTGGGCGCAGGTTGTAAATCGCCGTGTGCAAGACCCGCGTACTCAGGAGGTGCCTCTCCTGCGCCACCGCCCACCGTTGCCGGGCAGTCTGCAGCAACTTCGTTCGCCCACCCAGGAGCCTCCGCAGCGGCTTGTTTGATGGCAACACTCGCTTCCAGGTCGATAATGATCGAATCAGGCAGGACGTCGTTGAAAAAAGGGGTCTTGCCCGCATTCTCCCCGTTAGCCGGAGGGACGTCTCGGCAGTAGATGTTTTCCGCAATGTCGTCAGCAACGCAGACGGAGCCGTCGTCACTTCGGGCGCTCTGCTTGGGAAGGCAGCCGGGTTTGGAGGGTCTTGGAGGCTCCGTGAAGCCGAAGCGCAGCCGCCGCCGCTCGCCCCATTTGTCGAGCTTTCGCCACAGCAACTTGAAGATGGTTCCGAACCACCGACGGTACAGCAAACAGCGCCTCCACCAGCGCTGGATCCGCACGACCGGGTACTCCAGTGCGGGGGAGCGATGCTTGAAGCCTTCGAGGGTCCTTGCCTCCTCCTCGAGCCGCTTGGCGACCACCTCGTGGATCGAGATCTTCGCCGACAACCCCCCGGCTTCGGCCGCGACGCGCAGCTTCAGAGGACAGAAGCGACACAAGCCGCCGGCCACTTTTTCCCCGCACCCGTCGCAGACCCGCACCCGCGCCTCGACGGCGGCGGCCGCCTGCGCGGAGGCGGGCCGGTGCGCGGGCCTGGTCAGCTTCCGCTTGTGGTGCAGGTGCGGCGCTTCGCTTTTCGACGCGCAACACCCCATGGCGGTGCGGTGGAGCGTTGCGCGTCGAACGACGACGCCTCACAGAGAGTTTTCCTCACAACAAAGCTTTTTGGATGAACCTTTTTCGGTAGGAGAAAAAAAGAGAGACAAAAAAGGTCCCCGTCCGAAACCAGACCGAATCCAGAAAGCAAAAAAAAAAGGCGGCGGACGAACGGCCACGCGCCTGTCTTCGATCGAGCGCGGGTCAAAAGCTAGATCGGGTGCTGCTTGCGTTGCTGCCCCTCGATGTCCAGGCCAGCTTCTCCGTTAGAAAGCCCGCAGTACTGCGTGCGCGACTTCGGGGGTGGACCCCTGAAGCCACGCTGATGACACGGAGGCGATCCCCGACCCCGGAATGATGTCTTACCAACCCCCAGGTGTCCTGATAGAGAGAGTTTTTGATTTACCATGATCAGCTCAGTACACCTACGCTGGTCGGTGAGGTTTGCGGGGAAGGCTGCCCCGTGATTGCATGCACTATTGGTTTTCCACTGTAAATGCCCTCGTGTTGACGTTGTCTTTTCTTTCACGAGCACAAGGCGATCGATCGCGATACCCAGAGAACGACGTCTTCTAGCGGGTGACGGGTTGTTCCTTCCAAGGTTTGCTGGTGCGGCCTGCATACCTGTACACCCACAACGGGTATGTGGTCCATGTAAGGGAACAAATCCTACGTAGCGACGTCCTGCTGTAGTAACGTGGTACCTGCAGTAGGACATCTACAAACTAGGTCTGATTGCTCCTCGCCCACTTTCTTCGCTGTGAAAACGCACGCTGCTTGGATATGCCTGTTCCCGTTTTGTGCGAGTTGAAACTCCGCAAACAGAAGCTACGTAGGAGGAAGCAAGGCGGCTTCCCGAGGCTATAACATAGGAATCCCAGCAGTGGTCCATCAATGTCGCAGTTACCTACTACGAAACCTCGTTTGGCGTGGAAAATCCCATGCAGATGAAGAGCAAGCGCTAGGCGTTTTTTTTTATATTCCAAATTTCGGAAAGGTAACAAAATATAGGCCGGGGAGGCTGAAAACGTGCAAAACAGAAAGAAACTGGAAGGGGGGGGCGGATATAGGAGGAGAGGGGAAGGCGCATTTGTGTGTGGTGTTAAAGAGAGGAATTGCAATTAAACCAAAAAACACAAAACAAAAATGTACGGGTTGGGGCGCGTTGTGAATTGTGTCAATTGCCTATTTTTTTTTTTCGCGAAGAAGATTTGCTACCGGGCGGCGTATTTTGCGCAAGGGGGTCAGCCCGACACCGCTAAAAAAAAAACAGTCTCAACAAACAGCTTGTTCTCAAATTGTTTTCACCGTTTTTTTCACCGGAAAACCAGTTTGTGTTTTGCGGCGAGTCACTTTTTTTTGCGGCAAGCTCGGCTGCACGTTGACAACCTCTCCTTCCAAGCTATGGTGGCCTCCGCCGGGTGGGCGCGCTGGGGGGGGAGACAGAAAGAAAGAGGGGGAAGAAAAAGCCAAACGGGCAGACACGCGCGTCGAGGGGCGAGAAGGCAAATGAAAGAAGAAAAACAGGGCTGGTGAAGGGAGTGCACTGCCCTGTACCTTCAGGGGGATGGTGCGTGTGCGGGTGGGGTTCACAATGCGTAAGAAAGGGCAGAGGACACGTCCACTGACAGCGGAAGGCGGTCAGGTGCTGTCAACAAGTGTGGGTGCGACCTTGAGGGGGGGTGGGAGCTCAGGGCTATGAAGGACTTACACAACACAGTTCTTCGACTATGTTCCCCCAGCTGCAAACCCAACGGTTGAGGTTGCGCTACAATATGTGCACCTAGAGCTCTCCCCCCTGATCCTACCGAAGCATTCGCAAAGCGAATTTTGTCAGCAAAGAGAGAAACGTAAAGAAACAGTGGAGTGGGGGTGGGGGGAGGCTGTTTGTCGTTGTTCGGCGGAAAGGGCGGGAAGCGTGTGTGTTGGGGGGGGGGCGGGGGGGGTTTCTCCTTTGTGTGTGCGCGTGTTGGGGGTGTGTGTGTGTGTGCGCGCTGTGTCTCCGCTCAGTCTCTTTTTCTCTTGCCTTACGCAAGATTGAAGCGAGTGGATCCGTGTCTACCAACGATGGAGACCAGGCACGTGAGCTGCAGGCGTAAGCAGAGTGGGGGGATACGGAGTTCGGCAGAAAGACTGCGGAACGTGGGCAGAAGGGTGGGGCCCTGGGAGGGGTGTTTGCGCAGGCGCGCACCCGCAATGAGGTACAATGAGTGAATGCCTTGCTCGGACAACAAACCGTTCCTTTCCCCCGAAACCCCCCGAAGCGACCGTTGCTGCGCCCGAGGCGGTCCGCTGGCGGGCACGTCCAGGCACGAAAACCTTTTTCTTTTTTTTGCGCAGCACGTGCGTATAAGTCGAACAGTCGAACCTTGAGTGCGTGAGCCCCTCCGAAGAAAGGTCCATAACACTTTGCGCAGCACGTGCGCAATTTCCTACAGGACGGCAAGCGATTCGCCAACCGTCGTTTGCTTCGCACCAGCTTCGTCGCACTGCGGCGCGCAGAGAAGTCGAAATCGAGTTGGGGAAAAGAGAAATGTTTTCTTGTCAATTCGCAGCAGGAGGAATTCCAGTCAGGAAAAAAAAAACCTATCTCGCAATCATAGAAGGAAAAAAAGGGGAGATGGGGGAGTGCAAGAACGTGCTTGGAATGGCTACGTGCTCGACATCGTGTCCTCAGGACAGCGACGTGAGTCTGGTACAGCTACAGCCAGGACCCACCCACCTACCCATGCTACGAGAGCTTAGGCAACGCCGTCTCGGGAGGACAAGGCCCCTATAACCAGTATCTGAGCGATCATTTATAAAGCTCAGGGCACCCGCCCTGTGACTGCGATGCACTCATTAGAACGCACTTACTTACTCTTCTTTTTTCGGGAAGAAAAAGAAAGGAGATACTTCCGATACAAATAAAAAAAAGACACACACACATCGGGTTGAAGGGAAAACGAAATCAGGAAGATAGCAGGGGTGCTTCTGGGAAGAGTTTGGTGGTGGGGGTCAAGACATTGCGTGGGGGGGGGGGGGGGGGTGAAGAAGGAAGGGCGCCTCCCTCGTGACTGTGCGCGTGGGCTGGCCAAACGACAGCACACGAAGCTGGCGCCGACCAGCATGGATGGTTGAGTTGCAGCTCTTGCCGGGTGAAAAAAAAAAAAGGCGACGGTTGGTTTGAGTCGCCGGACAATATCAACCGAGGTTGATGGACAGTCGTTAGTTCTTCGATTTTTGTCGCGAGCACCGCAAACGCAAGAGGTCACGTCAACCATTCCCCTGCTGGAGTTGTCGAAAAACAAGAGCAAAGAGGCAGCAGCATAACCGCAGGGTAACGGGGATCATGTTGAGAAAGGCAGCGCTGATAATGGCGGGAAACAGCTTTAAATGCATAGCTCGCTTAAAAACTCCGAGCCTTCGGCAAACCGGTCAAATCTCTTCATTTTTGCGCCGTGTCGGCGCAACGACGAGAGAAACATTCGCACACACGACAGTGTCGACGGCGGCCGTTGCCAGCGAGCTTTTTCTCCACATAACGACAGCAAAAGGTACGAGAACGAAGAAAACAAGAGGGAGGACAGAAATGGGGTGCGGGGAAACGGCTGCCTCCACAGGCCAAATAAAAAGGGGGCAAGGTGAAAACACAAAAAAAAGGGGGGGGGGGGTTGTTGGGGAAAAGACAATACGAGAGAGAAGTAAGCAAGATCCATTATTTCTCCTACACCCGTTTCTTATTGAGTTACTTTTGTGGCATCGTTGTGTTTTTTTTCGTTGCGTTGCTTATTTTTTTTCCAGACAGTTTCGAGTAGAGAGAGTCTTCGGTGCTCGATAGTCCAGTGGCAGCTTAAACTTGTTTCTTGTTTACGTTTCTTGGGTTGTCGATTATTCATTTCACGTCAGATCGAGAAATCGCAGAAAAAGCCCCATATCCAAAGAAGCACCAAGAGAAAAAAAACGAGTGTGGGGATGGGGGGGTTGGGACAAGAGCACTCTCTTAGTCGTAATCTTCGCGCTTGTTATTTTTTGTTTGGTTGAGTTACCTATCCATTTTCATACGTGTGTTCAATATTTTCTTTCACGCCGAAACACGGGTAGCAGTCATCGCGAATTCGTTGGGGACGCAGCAGCTGCAGACCCGATTACTGTCCGCCGGTCAGAAGAAGGTCGCAGGCCTTCGCTGCGTCTCCGCCCGCCTTCTTCAGTGCCTCTTCGGCCTTCGCCCTGGAGAAGCCCATGGCCATGAATCGCTCGATCTGCGAGTTGTGTGTTTTCGGTATTCTGCACAGGTACAACACGATAGAGCAAGTGCAAGCTTTTGTTTGTGCGGCACAATGCGGCTTGTGGGTTTGACACCCTCAGCCTCGCACACGTGCTACACTCCTTGGTCCGTGTTTCAAGACGGGTAGTAGAAGATCGCTGTGTCTGACATGTACTTTGTTCTTCGCTTACACCACCGTGTGTTGTTTTCTCACTTTGTCGTGTAGGGGTAGACCCGCACGACCTCACGTCCGTTCAACACGTGGTTCGGTAGTTACAGCACTTGGGATCCCTTCTGTTCTTTGTCGGGCAGCATCGTCGAGCATTTCCTTTCAAGCTGGCGCCTATGTAAAAAAAAGGGGAGAACAGCATGGGAAATAAAGCTACGCACCTGGTCCTTCGTCACCGGCTTCTTGAAGCTGCCCTTCACCGTAACGTTCTTGTACTTGCCTGCCAAGTGACCCTCAAGATCCTTCTTGATCTCGATAGCGTAGGCCTCAAGACGAGCCAAGTCCTCGGCTGCGAGTTTTTTGGGAGGTGATGACACTGTAAAAAGCCGAAGAAGAGCAAGAGAGAACGCATCAAACCAAGTCAAAGGGTGTGGACCTTCACCGTCGGGTAGATCCGAGGCTCCCTGCAGCCGCCCGAAGGAACAGGGACGGGGGGTAGTCTCGCCGTAATAGTCCCACGGCCTCTCTTCGGCGTAGTGAAGCAGTTCGTGTCCATGTCTCCTCACCTGCAGCATGCGCACAGCTCGCGACCAGCCCGGACGGACCAGCAAGACGCAAGACCAGGCGACCAAGAGAAGGAGGGGGACGCGACCCAGAGACCCGGGCTAAGTAGCCTGGAGCTAGTGTGATGGACCTTCCTTCGGAGGGGTTCACGCACTCAAAGTTCGACTTATACGCACAGCTCGCGCAGAGCCACAAACCCATGTTCTAATCGAAAAGAGGTACGTTGGTTGTACGTTGGTTTCTAGACCGTTTCTTAGCGTTTTGATTTGAGAATTCTCATTTAGAATAAAAGGCGTACCGATCTCGCCTTCGTCTCTTCCTTCTGCGCCCATGAGAAGGCTGAGCCTCTGGTTGACGATCCAGTTGCTCTGCTGGCTGAGGAGGACGCCCGCGAGGTTGTCCCTCTCTTCGACGGAGAAGCCGCACTCCTCCATTTGCTCCTGTGTTTCGTTTTGGCAAACCGTTTTGTTTCAGCGCCGGCAAACTTGCCTTGGTCTGAACCATCCCCTTGGCCTGCACACGAGCACGTTCGTTTGCATGTGTCGAGACAATCGAGAATCGCCTACGGACGACCTCTAAAATAAGCATAGACCCCCGCATGTGTTAAAAAACAAGCAAAGAGCGTTTTGACAGCAGCAGGGCAGTTGGATGCACTTTCAGGAAAGGGGTGGACTGGCTGATAATTACTCTTTGTGTGTGCATTCTATTCTAGTCTGAAGAGTAAAGAGCAGCGTATCGAGTAGCAGCTCGCTGTCGGATTGAAGGGAAGACATACGGAGGTGAGCTTGAAGACTTCCTCTCTGTCGGTGACACCTCTTTCGATGAGGGCCTCCTGCGTCGAGTCGCGGAGCTTGGCTTCGTCGAAGATGGTCTTGACGGTGACAGGGAGGGCATCGGAGACTCTTTGCTTCTGCATGTCGAGCAAGAAGTTGGTGACCTGTTGCGCGGTCTTCGCGTTTTCGACGACGTTGAGAATGACGGGCAGGTCGAAGTGGGGGAAGAGCTTGCTCATCTCCGTGAAGATCGCCGACTTCTCGTCCGTCTGGCCAGCAGCTGCAGACTTGATGTCGGCGGTGGAGTGCTTCTTCGCGTTCTTGATCTCCTCCTGGGCCTTTCTCCTTGCCTCCTCGATCTCGGCCTTCTTCTGCTTGTACGCCTGGATCCACCTGAGCAGGTACGGCACACACCTCGGCAGCAACCGGGACACCTTCTTGTGGCGGGCAATCTCGAGGCCTTCGTTGACCTTCGACTTGGTGAACACCTTCGTGTGACCGATGTCGAAGTTCGGCTTCGGGCTGCTCAGCACGAAGCACCAGTGTTCCGCGATCTCGCGGCACACGCCCGGCAGGTCCTCGGCGCTGGGGTGGGTGCCCGACGGGAACCTCTGGCGCACCTTCTTCGGTGCGACGATGCGGTATCGGAGCCAGAAGTCCTTGTGCTCCTGTCTGACGGGGTAACCCTGCCTCTTCATGATGATCGTCTCGATCACACCAGCGCACGTCAGCTGCGTCATGACGTAGGCGTTGTCGATCCTGCCGGCGCGCATTTGCGGGTTCGGCTTCACCGTCCTGATGAAGTGTGAGTCCGTCGACTGGAGCTCTTCCTTCAGCTCGTCGAGCTGCTGCTTGAACTTCGACGCCACCGTCGGCTTCTTCTTTCCTCCCTTCTCTTCAACGACCGGGCCGAGGAGGCCTGCAACTAACGAGTCCGACGACGCATTGACGCACTCTCTCATTTCGTCCTTCAGCGTGTCGGAGTTCTTCTCCAACCAGCCCTGGGTCATGTACGTCACGTCCGCGGCGTAGTGCTTGATTCCGAATCTGTCCGGTGTCGTCGACTTCGGCTGCGTGAATCGGTCGTGCTTGCCGTGCTTCTCCCACGCGAGCTCTGTGAACGAACCGTCAGTGGCCAACTTGAAGGCCGACTGCTGGTCCAGCAGCTGCATGACACCGCCCGATCCCTGGAGCATGTCCAAGCACGGCTGGTTGTCCGGGTACTCGACAATCGGGCACGCAATGCCCTCGGCCGTGCACTCCTCAGCATCCTGGATGAACGTGTACTTGTTGTAGTGGTTCTGCAGCGATTCGTTGGTGAAGTTGATGCCTGCGTGTTTTATTAGAGTTAAAGTTATTGTTTGTATTTACATTCCGGCAATTCCTTAAGTTTCAGCCTTGCGCATGTACTCCGCCCTGGACTCATACATCTTTGATTTCTCGTTCGGAGAGCCGTGGGAGCCAAAATGACTTCCCTCGATCCTGCATCGTTTACAGCAACGGGCTACGACGGTATAAGAACACGATGACACCATTCGTTGTGTTCTTGGCTTTGCTCCACTGGAAGAGCAGCCGGCAGGCTCAAGCCCTTGAGCGGCATACGCTGGGCGGGCAACACCTGGTTTTGGGGCCGCAGTGTGTAGTAGCCTTGATGGGAACAAAACCCTTGAAAACAAAGGGCATACAGAACTGCTCGAAGGAGTTGATTTTGAAGTTCTCGAACCCGAAGATGTCCAGAAGACCAATGTAGCGCAGCTTCTTCGTCTTCGAGCGCTCGTCCGGCTGGATGACGTGGTTCAGCTTGGCAACGAGCCAAGAGAACACGCCGGAGTAGAGACCCTTCGAGAGAGCATCACGCATGTCCATCGCTTCCGGGACATCCGCGTACGTTGAGCCAGTAAGCTGTTGTAATTTTGTTGCATTCGTGTGTGTGAGCCTTTGAAGCAGCAGGATGATGCCTCTCGCGCTGCTCCCCTTGAGGTTCCTGGTTCATGCCAAAGCGCCGCCGCCCGGGTTAAGGGGTTGCGGCATATGGCGTGGGCCAGGGACAGGGAGGCTGTTCGGAGGTCACCACCCACAATTTGTTGCATTAGTGTGAATGTCATGTTATGAAACCTCATAGCAAAGTGGGTCGTGTACCTAAATTTCCCAAGAACAGTCGAGTCGCAGCTCTCGACAAAGCATTACCTGCAGTACTCGCATAATATTAAGACGAAGACGGCTTTCGTTTCGAATTCGCTGAACGAAGGGGCAGGGCTGGCGTGGCAAAATGTGTACAAAGCGAAATGGGATGCATACCGCGGTACGGTTCTTGACCAGAATGCTGTCCGCGAATTGCGCTTCGTCGACGTTCAAGAGCTTGGACACCTTGGTGACGTTTTCCTTGTTGACGATCTTGGCCTTCAGCGTCTTCTCGTCGGTCTCGAATTTGACGTTCTGCAGGTGCAGGATGGCCGCGAGGATACTGAAGATGGAGTTCTGCTCCGCGTCGGTGATACCGGTGTCCTTGAACGCCTTGAGGAGGCTAACGAACTCCTCCTTGTCGTCCGTGACGCGACCGTTCATTTCGCGGATGAACTGGCCACCCTTCGAGAGGCACTCGTAGTCCTCCGCCTTCGTCAGGCCTCCATACTTGGCCTTCATCTCCGGCGTCGCTCCCGCAAGGAGCTCGTAGAAGACGTGGTACCCTCGCTCGCCTTCGTTCTGCGTCACGATTCTCGACTTCTCGAGGAGGTAGTGGATCATCTGCGCTCCCATCAGGACACCGGAGTCCTTGTCGAAAAAGAGCTTGATGTACTTACCGAAACGCGACGAGTTGTCGTTTCTGAGGGTCTTGGCGTTACCGAACGACTCAAGGATCGGGTTGGAGGCCTTCAGCTTCTTGTTGACCTCATCGGCGAGCTGCTTCTGCACGGCGTTGCAGCTGTGCGCGTACGACATTTGACCGAGGTAGTCGATCAAGGTCTTCGCGGTCTCGGTCTTTCCGGCACCGGACTCTCCGGAGATCAAGATGGATTGGTTGTTTCTGTCCATGACGATGATCTTCTTGTAGGCCTTGTGCGCGACCTCCCAGGTGTGCGGGTGGTCCCACTTGCCTTCGGTGTGCTTGGCCATGGCTTCGGGAGAGTTGTATGGCTTGAACTCGAACGGGTTGACGGAGATGATGATCTCACCCATTCGGGTGAACATCATTCCGCTCTGCTCGTAACGTGCCTTGAGGCAGAACAACAGCGTCGACTGGTGAAGGTCGCCCATCTGGAACAGGTCGTCGAACCTCTTGTCGTACGACCCTTCGGTGTGTGGGTGCGCGTCGTTGATGGCCACCGCGAACGTTTCGCCATTGTCATCAACTTCGATCTTGTCCGGCTTGCCGCTCGCTCCCTTCGCGTAACCCTTGATGGTACCGATGGCCCATCCGGTCGTCGGGTTGACGTAGAACGCGCTTTCACCCGGTCGGAAAAGCTGTGAGATTTGTGTGTGTGTGTGTGTGTGTGTGTGTGTGTGTGTGTGTGTGTGTGTGTGTGTGTGTGTGTGTGTGTGTGTGTGTGTGTGTGTGTGTGTGTGTGTGTGTGTGTGTGTGTGTGTGTGTGTGTGTGTGTGTGTGTGTGTGTGTGTGTGTGTGTGTGTGTGTGTGTGTGTGTGTGTGTGTGTGTGTGTGTGTGTGTGTGTGTGTGGGATCCTTACTCCGTTCTATGGACTTGTCGACGTCTCTGGAGGTCTCAGCTCCACTGGCCACGACACTGGCCGGTTGCTTCGCGCTGGCGTTCTCCAGCGGGTGCACGTCCTCGCAGCAACTGCGGGATGCAGGGCAACAAAAGGAAACGGAAACAGGCAAGCTAGAAAGGGCCGAAAATGGCACAAGAAGAGAGAGGGAGGGGAACCCAACCAAAGGGGGGCCAACACCCAGCCTGCGACGTGTGTTGGATTGTGATCCCTCCCGTCCAACCTCGTAACGAGTGGGGGATGCATTGCCTATCCACAGAACGTAGTGGATCCCACTAGACGCGCCTTCGGCGCTCAAGCAAGCTTGCTAGTATGTGTGTGTGTGTGTGTGTGTGTGTGTGTGTGTGTGTGTGTGTGTGTGTGTGTGTTGGAATTCAATTTCGGGTAACCCCTGAAGCGGAGTATAGCCCACGTTGTCAACATCCTCACGTCACAGCTGATGGTCCTGCCGGCTGCTCGTGGTGGCCACGCTCTGATCTAAACTGCAGCCTCGTTTGGTTTAGGCTCCCTGCTCCATGTCCCATGTGCTGCTGGTCGCAACACGTATCTGGGGGCAATCGCCTCTTCTTACACGCGGTGCAGCGGGGTTCATCATGTTTCGCGCATCGTGCCGTCGCATTCCTCGCTTTCCTTGCTGTTGGTCGGGATCGCTGGCTGCTTGCGCCCCTCTCCTGCTCTCTTCCCTTCCACTCCGCCTCCTCCTTCCATGTTGTACTGTAAAAGTGTTCCGGGTGCCTGCTCGCTGCCCATGCCTCATGTGCCTTGACGAATGGGCTCGCGGGTGCCGTCGCAGCTGTGTGTGTGCCAGGGCGCGGCTGACTCATTTCCTGCAACACTGCTTCGGTCTGCGGGGCTAGCTCGGCTCGGCACGAGAGGCCTAGCATTACCCCTCCGCCTAGCGCTGTGACGCTGGTGACATTGGAGACGTGCCCACAGTGCCACGCTACGCCACAGATTCGTGCTACCGCGCTGGTGACCGCTCGGAAAGACTGACCTTTCGCCAGTGCACTGCTCTTGAACTCCTCATACTGCGCCCGTATCAATCCTACTTGCGCGCCCGTCTCTGCTTGCACCCTGTCCATGGCCGCGTTACTTAACGCGTCCGCATCGACGTTCCTACTCCGCGGTACGTGTTCCAGACTGAACTCAAACCGCGGTGTCAGGTCGGCCATGCTCGCCCTCGCCTGCAGAAAATACGGTCGTAAGTTGGGTTTGCACATGGCCGTCCCGTTTACTGGTCCTATTACAACTTGTGAGTCGCCCCTGACTTTTACCGGCCCTTCAACGTCGCCCGGCTGTTCCCCGAGCAGTCGTATCCCCGCTATCAGGCCGTTGTACTCGGCCACGTTGTTGGTGGTCCGACCCAAGGGAACTGTTGTCTCCGCCAGCTTCAGCCCATCCTTGTAGATGACTGCTCCGGCCCCAGCCACCGCCAGTGCAGTTCCGTTCTGCCTTGAGCCGCCATCGAAGTACATGCATAGGCCCTCGGTGGTTTCTCTGGGGGGGAGTACGGCTCGGGCCGACGTCGCCTTGGCTTTCGAGGCTGCCGGCGGTTGGATTCGCCGATTTGCCACTATCGGCAGCCGCACGCCCGTTGTGACTTCGAAGTCTATGGCCAACTCCAAGAAAGTCACTGCGTGTTCCGATCCAACGTGCGCCCATCGAAGTCTGTTTAGCCACCAGTGCATGGCGTTCCACAATTCGCCGCCGTGCTTCCACTGCTGCGTGATTGTTTCGGCCTCAATCTTTGGAATGCAGACCCGCCTTGGACTCGTTGTTCTCCACCCCCACGGGTATTGGGTCAGTCGATGGTGGCGACTTGTCTCCTGCTCTCTCTCATCCCTTATCTGCCTTGCACGCAGTACAGCCAGGTAGTATCGCTGTAGCCTGCTTACAAATTGGCAGGCTTCACCATGGTCGAGTGGTACTGGCTGCAGGGCGGGGTCCGTGCCGTGTCTGTACATGGGTGCGACTCCGCACATGCTCAGGCAATTCGGCCATGTTGTCCTGTCCACGGTGCCCATGCCGTGCTCCTGCCGTATACCCCTCCAAGCCTCACACTCCCACCACAAGTGCGCCACAGTTTCCCTTTCGTCCTGGTTGCAATATGGGCAAGTCTCGTTTTTCCCCGTTCTGCCTGTAGTTGCCACGGCCCCAGCTATTATTGATCGTAACATCCCCTGTTGGTATCCTGTCAATCCATTATCGAGAGCTTCGAGGAGATGTCGGGTTACGCTTCCATCCACCCCGTGCGCACATCCTCGCAAGTCTTCCCTTCTGTTGCACATATTTGCCAATTGTTGGCGTCGTAGCGCCTGGCGCAAGTCGTGCAGCATGATTGTCGTTTGCTTCTCGTTCGCATCGTCCGTGTTAAAAACGACCTGCTCTCCGATCTCATTGGTATACCCGATGGTGTCAGGGGTTGTCCACGCCCACTCCGCCTGGCTTAGAGCATCCCACATCAACCTGTGCGGAGAACCATCCGGTAACGTCTCTTTGTGCGCCCAAGCCACACCCGCCAGTGTCCTGATGTGCCGCCACTTCCGCATTTGTCGCACCATGTGTGTGTGTGTGTGTGTGTGTGTGTGTGTGTGTGTGTGTGTGTGTGTGTGTGTGTGTGTGTGTGTGTGTGTGTGTGTGTGTGTGTGTGTGTGTGTGTGTGTGTGTGTGTGTGTGTGTGTGTGTGTGTGTGTGTGTGTGTGTGTGTGTGTGTGTGTGTGTGTGTGTGTGTGTGTGTGTGTGTGTGTGTGTGTGTGTGTGTGTGTGTGTGTGTGTGTGTGTGTGTGTGTGTGTGTGTGTGTGTGTGTGTGTGTGTGTGTGTGTGTGTGTGTGTGTGTGTGTGTGTGTGAGAGAGAGAGGGAGGGGAACCCAACCAAAGGGGGGCCAACACCCAGCCTGCGACGTGTGTTGGATTGTGATCCCTCCCGTCCAACCTCGTAACGAGTGGGGGATGCATTGCCTATCCACAGAACGTAGTGGATCCCACTAGACGCGCCTTCGGCGCTCAAGCAAGCTTGCTAGTATGTGTGTGTGTGTGTGTGTGTGTGTGTTTTTGTGTGTGTGTTTTTGTGTGTGTGTTCTGGCGATATTTGCGCTGTCAGTTGCCTAGGGCGAACCGGTCTCGAGGCCCCGTGCAAGTATTGCGGCTCGCAGGAACGAGAAACAGTCGAGCACCTTTTCTGGAGATGCACGGCGTGGGCGCAAACGAGGTCGGAGTACGCTAACCTGGAGAACGTCCAAGGAACTTGGCCGCCGTGTCGACGTCTTTGTGGAGTAAATATTTTGGTCTGCGAATCTTCAACTCCGAAGCCTGCTGAAGAAACCTTTGTTTCAGCTAAAAATCTTGACAGAACACTGCCCCTCATGCACGTTTTGATGGCATCCAGTCTTCGTTTGCGGGGGGAAAACTTAGTTTAATGTTTAGGCAGAACACTGCCTCGCATGCATGTTTGATGCTAGCATCAAGTCTTCTTCGAAGAAAGTGTAAAATAAAATAGGGGGAAGGGAGAAAGCGCACACCTCTTTGGACGCCATTTTTTTGTTGGTGGTTTATAAGTGGGGGGTGGCTCGGGGTTGGTGCTCTTTTTTTGTTGCTTGGTCTTTTAGCGAACCACCCACTCTTTTCCTTTTTTTGGCTGCATTTCATTGTGTGTTGAGGTGCGCTCGACATACGAACAACCAAGGGGTACTGCCCTTTCAGTCGTAGCCCTTTACGGACAGGCTGTTAACCTGTGCCATCTTGCCGTCGTCACAGGCTCTTGATTTCGGGGAGCAACCTGGCTTGTCCGCCTTCACCTGCCTAACTATGAACCTACGAAGAAAAACAGAGTTGCGCAATGGAATCGACAACTCCTCCATATGGTCAGCCTTAACGTCGATTTCCATATAGCCGACCTGTTCTCTCTCGAGTCCAGGCTGATGGGCAGACACATGTGTATGTCGAAACCGTCAGGACCAGGACCCGAGCTGGAATTCGGACATTGGGCCACCAGAGCAAAGGCACGTCAAAAAAGGACGTCACTGTTGTCCTGCTCATTCGTACCAAACAAAGAATTGACGCGCATCTGTAGATGAAAACCCCATCGATCAGCGCAGAGCCCGGGTTAAATTGTGTCATCGACGTAAGTTTGTGTACGGGATTACTGTAATGTGATGTGCTACGAAACCTTTCCGAGGTCCTTCCTGGGGGAGCACCTCAGGTGTTTCCCATTTTGGAGTCGTAAAACTCTCAAGTTTGCCCCACAGATCCCCCAGAAGGCTTTATGTGCCCCTGGACAACCTCCCACCGTCCGTAAGGGGCCAAAGTACAAACGTCGACCGTTCTGGTAGGTACGAGTGAGAGAGTCAATTACAGAGAAGTTGCAAGACCCCAACCTCACGAGGCTGTAGCTTCCCAGCATTGGATGAGTAAACGCGAGGGTGAAGTCTCACAAATCATTTCGAAGCAGTCTACCGTCGCCCTATTGCGCTTGTACAATTTCCTACGGCGGTAGCCACCAGGTGGCAGTGGTCCCGGGATGCTCCGTTTACTGAAGAGTTTCGCTGGTGGGAAAGGTCGAAAAGCGACAAAAGCATCCGATCCTCGTTGACAGCCCGCTACGTGCTTAAAAAATGTACTACGAAGCCTTGGCGCGCCTAGGCTGAGTGGTTTTTGCGCCATACAACCATCTTTTACCACCGGGGCCGCGAAACAAGCCCATCGAGTCGTGGCACACCGGTACAACGGTGGTTGCCCGATACTGCCTTCGTTGCGCATTCGAGATTCGGTACGGCACCATCAGCAACAACTTTTGGCGGGTGATGCCAGTGAGTCGGCGCGGACCAACTCCGCTGGGCGCCTTTGAAGAACGTAGGAAAGTGAAACGATCGAAGAACCGTTGCTTTTTTTATTCGTGGGATTCTCCTCATTTTTTTTGTTTTTCGTGGCGTCTAGAAACGCCCCCGGACATCCTTCGTCACCGGGATCAAATGAAAGGAACGGCTTGTGGCGGAGCCCTTCTCCTTGACACCGCTGCAAGTCCGGCTAGACAGACGTCGGAGGTGAAGACTTGGCCTACTCCTTCTTCGGCGAGCTCTTCTTCGGCGACTTCGAGGAGCTCTTCTTCTTGTCCTTCGACTTCTTGTCCTTCTTCGGTGCCTTCGGTGCCTTAGGTTTCTTGACCTTGCCGCTCGAGGCGCTCTTCGTCTTCTTCTTGCCCACCATCGCGCCGTGCACCTCAGACACAACACCACCACCAGCAATCGTCACCTTCGACAAGAGAGCGTTCAGCTCCTCGTCCTCCCTCACGGCCAAGCAGATGTGACGCGGCTTGATGTGGTGCTTCTGCTTCTTCCGGCACGCGGCCTCCTTCGCGAGCTTCATCACCTCCTTCGTGCAGAACTCCAGAACGGCAGACAAGAACACGCCGGCCATCGGGCTGACTCTCTTCGCGTATCTGCCTCTCTTCAGGGCTCCGGTGATTCGTCCGGCGGGGAATGTCAGGTTGGCCTTCTGGGCAAGCGACTTCGATGCCTTCACCATTGTCTTTTCGTTACAGTTAGTTTCGGGTTGCAAAGAGCTGCGTTCGAAAGGGATGGTTGGTGTCTTTTCGGTACAGGCATTATTTGCATACGAATTCAAACTACCGCAGTGCAATGCAGGCCATCGCCACTAATCCAAGCTACCACAGTCTATGTCAGGCTAAAAAAGACAGATTCGGTCGGGTGGACCGGCTCAGTTGACCATGCCTGGTCCTCGCTTCCGCGTATTGACCCGAAGACATCTCTCCGGCAACGTCCTTGTAGCACCGTTGTGGCTTGGCGTGGTTAACGCTCGCAGGCTCACGTCAGACACACGCGTAGCCGCGATGATAGGACCGCCCTTGCTCGTGGCACCCGTGGCAACCGAGCAACGTTCACCTCCGGGGGAACGAGCCATGCTTGCACGCTTCGCAACATCGCACGCGTCTCTCTGCATTTTCGGTGTAATGCGGCGGGGCTCCACCAGCCGCTCCCCGGCAGCGAGCCAGAAGAATAGCACAAAGGATACGGATAAGCTACGGATCCGAAGACCCTAACCCCACAAGGGAGCAGCTGCCGTCTTCCCATCATCGGATAAGTAAAGCGACAACAAGAGTAGTGGTATTTCATTGTTGCGGCCTCCCACCTATTCTACACCTCTCGTGTCACTGCACAAAGTCAGACTAGAGTCAAACTCAACAGGGTCTTCTTTCCCCGCTGACAGTTTCAAGTCCGTTCCCTTGACTGCTGTTTCGCCAAGCACTCCATCGTAGAGTTGACGGTATACGAGGAGATCGAGGCGGTCGGAGGGAAACGGCCCATGATGTCGCGGAGATTTCATTTGCTTTGCGGCCAGCGAAGAAGGTTCCCGGGTGTGGTCGTTGTGTGGCATCTGGCAGACCCGCTTGCGCTCAGGACGACGCCGCTCTGCCCCACGTTCGTGCGAACGCTGCTCAACAGGCAGAAGAATTGTCTCGCGGCCTCGCAGTGGTAAAAGGGAGTAAAAGGCGAGAAAAGGGGGTTCGCAACGACTTGGTCTCTCTGTTGTTAATGCGTGAGCGTTTTCAGAACTGTCAACGGGCCGAGGGGGGTATAAGGGGGGCTGACATGAGAGACAAAAAGTAGAGAGAGAGAGAGAGAGAGAGAGAGAGAGAGAGACGAGTTAGAGTGCAGGGACCATCTCTCCGAGGAGTATCCGGTCGCCCCACTACTATCCCGTACTACTACGGCGGGCGCAAGTCGTTGCGCCGTGGGCGCGGAGCGAGCCGTGGCCCTGTCAAAGATGATTGTTGCACCGATGGTGGCGCAGCCGCGAAAAGTATGGTGTGGACCCAGCGGGGGTACTCGAGAACGTGCTCGGAATGGATATGTGCACCACACCGGTGTGCACCGTCATCGAAACCTGGGTGCCTGCAGACAAGACAGCAGTGTGTGTATGGTTTTCCAGACGGCTGATAGTCGCTCGTCACACCCGCGCAATCAGAGCCCAGGCTGATCCGTCTGAGGAATCCCCACAACCGTGTCTGAGCAATCAGTCAAGAAACTCAGGGCACCCGGCCTGCTGGGTGACTGCGACTCGCAAAAGACGGGGTGTACCTCACGGGGCTTGGGCGTAAGGCGGAAACATAGTGACCACTTTGCGTTCGTTTTCCCTTTTAGCGACGGTTACCCGACTGCGCTATTTTGGACGACCGAGGTGTCTCCCGCCCCCTTCCCTCTCCCCCCGGGTTTTCAATGCGACCCACTTGTTATGGGTTTCACACGGCATATAACACGGGACGTCACATGCGAAAAGGCGCGACATGTAAGCTCTACAACAGGTGGGTTTGGGTGCGCTCTTTTTTTGGGCTGGCCTCCATGATGCGCTTTCATGGTACGTTTTTGCCCAGCGCTCCCCGAGAAAGGTTGTTGATTGCGGCTCAGTTGCACTCCGTCCGGCGGAACCTTCGACAGGAGAGGTCGTCATTATTTTCTTTTTCGACACTGGTACCCCCGGAAACCCCGTTCGTGCGGGGTTTGTGAAACGGCGAGGGCTACATTTTATAAGTGTACTGGACTTTCTTTGGCCGCAGTGGCGCGTAAAACAAGCCCTGTCAGGACCGTTTAGACACTCAGTTAGCCGCCAGCTACATGTGGAGTATCAAAATGTAGCCCTACCCCGTATTGCGTAGGTCCTATTTAATTCGTGCGGGGTTTGTGAAACGGCGAGGGCTACATTTTATAAGTGTACTGGACTTTCTTTGGCCGCAGTGGCACGTAAAACAAGCCCTGTCAGGACCGTTTAGACACTCAGCTAGCCGCCAGCTACATGTGGAGTATCAAAATGTAGCCCTACCCCGTATTGCGTAGGTCCTATTTAATTCGTGCGGGGTTTGTGAAACGGCGAGGGCTACATTTTATAAGTGTACTGGACTTTCTTTGGCCGCAGTGGCGCGTAAAACAAGCCCTGTCAGGACCGTTTAGACACTCAGTTAGCCGCCAGCTACATGTGGAGTATCAAAATGTAGCCCTATTGCGTATTTCCTGCGTAGAACAGGAAGGTGGGAGTTCCCGGACTGGCACATTTCCTCCTGGCTTCGGTGTCGAAACTTCACGCTCAACCGTTGTTCTGGACAATGTAATTGTTTTTCAGTACAGGTGCCGTATGCTATGAGTATGTTGTTCGTCGGTTATGATTATTCTGCTAAGACTAGCGTCGTGATTGGCGCTGGAATGGCAAGACCCTATTTCCGTCAGCTGGCCGGAAGACTAGCTCACAAGAAATGGCGGGTGTTGCTTTGAATTCGCTTTTTCCCCCCCGACCAGAAAAGAACGCGCCATCTGCGCCCCTCTGTGCAATGACTGCACCGTGAACTTGTGTTCGTGGTAACAAGGCGATGTTGGTACTAAAACGAGCAGTCGGCAGCGCACCATGCAGCTTACCAAAAGCAGGTGGCTCCGCTACTGCGCACAAACAAAAGAAAGCGCCATGTTATTTGATTTCCTGCTGTTGGATGTTTTTTGCTGCATATTTATCTTATGTTGGTACGTATGCTGCTCTTCGGGTAGCCACATGCTTTTGTGTTTAGAGCACAAAATGCGCGCACAAATGAAGCTACCCGTAGAGGTTTGGCCGATCAGATGGCACTCTTTCTCGTGGCTGGCGGTAAGAAACCACACCTCGTAACATGATATCTTGCAGGCTCATTTCCTAAAACGGCATGGAGTAATATCGGGGTTGTATCTTCTTTGGCACGGGTGGTACACAGGTTGTTGAGCAAACACAATGGTACCGGAAAGTAGGTGCAAGATCAGGCAAACGTTGTGCGCTAGCTTCGTTCAACTTCAATGATGCCCCACGTATGCCGAAAAGAATCTTCTGGAACATCGACTGCAGCGGAGGCAGAGGTCTTCCCCACCCCGTTGCCTCATGTTCTCCTCGATGAGTCTTGCCTTTCTAGGCTATGATTGGTGAACGGGCACCAAACTCTATACACACAAAGAAGCGGCGCAAGTGAGAGCTAGTACGTGCATGCTAGCAGTATGCACTGTTCCGTGGGCCAGTGTTCTTCTGCTCTGGGCCTCCCGGATTCATGTAGAGGGAGTCGGCTGGCGAAGAAGAGAGTCAGAGGCAAAAACGCAGCAGTCAATCAGCTTGATCGGAGTTGGCACAGTGACACAACTTCCGCCGTCCTTTTGCGCTCACTACTGGCTCGTTGGCACAGATATAATGTACCGCCAGGACACCTTTTTCCCACCGGTCCGTCTCCTGTACTCTGCAAAGATCTCGGTTACAGCTAGCGCGGTCAACAGCTGAAAGCTCGCCGACGGTGCTGCAGAGCGGCAGGCCACGTGCTCCAAGCGCACGCTCGCCATCGAAGCAAACTGCCGACAAAATGCAAACTGCGGGGTTTCCTCCGCCGTTTCGTCCAGGCTGGATTCCAATTGCCCCCGGGACGCCAGACGGCTGATGCATCTTGGAATCACATAGTTCGTCCGAGACTTCGGAGCGGTGCTGACGACCTCCGATACCCGACATCGGCTAGAGTAGCTGTGAGGAGGTTGATTTGTGATTCGACGACCCCGTATAGGCGTGCGTATATGCATCGTATCTCCGCTAGACTCTACGCGCCACTGTTGTAAATTTGTTGCATTAGTGTGTGGTCCTTTTTAAGAAAGATTGTGTCTGGCGCTCTCTCCCGTGGGGTTGCCGCCCGAGGGAACCGGCTGTGAGCCGAAACTCGACGCCGGTCTCTCCGGATTGCACCAGGAGAGAACTTCGCGGTGGATCACAAAGCACCCGCCCTGCACGAGGCACGCGCCCAAGACCTGTGCATGGCTACCGTAGCACCGCACCTTCCTCGGATGCTACGGTCGGGAAGGGGCTTCAAAGTAGTTGGGAAAACACGTTCCCCTTCCCCGCGTTCTGCGTGTGGGGTTGCCACCGGGCAACTGCCGCAGACCCGATACGTCCTTCGCCCTTAGCTCACTTTCGGGAGGTGTCGCTGCTCACCTACCAGTGTGTTCCTGGTTGTTGTCCAAAATTGTCGCATTAGTGTGATGGTCAGGCCTTCGACTACCCTGAGCAACGCACTATGCACACTCCGTATCTACGTTACAGCAGATGGAACGCGTCTGTTGCGCCGCCGCGGGGGATGACTCCTCGCTCGTTTCTTCGCGTTTGTGTCGGTTCGCGCGCCGGGTGGACGCAACCGGGGCTGCGTTGCATTGGGCGGCGTTCGCCGGGCGGGGGTGCTGGCCCGGAGTTGCGGCGTCGGCAGTAGAGCACCGGCACCGGGTGCGGGGGACGGAAGGGTCCCACTGTTCTCGTTTCACAACCGTATAAAGCAACCCTCGTCAACTCGTTCGCAAGCTCGTCAATTTTTTGTCGTTGTGCGGCCTGGCTTTTTCAGACTAGTCGTCCAATTCCAAATCCGTAAAGAGGCTAGTCTTCTTCCTGCCCGGCCCGTCAGGAAACTGCAAGGAGACGACAACACGAGGAGTAGTTTGAACTTGTTATGCAGCAACAATCTGTGACGATAGACTAGTTCCCGGATTAGGACGACTGCGTCGTCCTAATCCGGGAACAAGTCAGGGAGAAGAACGGAGCAATCTTGACAAACAAACGACAGTGACTTACACGAGGAGAGAAACAAACAAGAATGGACCCGCAAAACCCCCCTTGAACCTGCAAAGAACCCCACGGTGTGCTGGCGCGCCTCTCCTTTTGCTTCCAACAACTTCACAGGTCAGTATTTGCCTGGCTATTGAAACAGTAGCCGCAGCTGTCGAACAAAAACGATACCTCCGAGCGACGGTTTTCTCCAGACGTCTGATGACTTTCGGCGAACATTGACGGTCCTGTGGTAGTGGAGGTTGTATTTCCGCGCATTTTAGCATTTGCAAAGGAAGAACACTAAGCGGGCTGCTTGCGATGTTGTAGCACTGCGGGCTGCCAACTCAGCACTGCGGGCTAAAGCTAGAAAGCGAGAAAATAAAAGTGAGAGAGCAGGTCTGGTTGTTTGGACAATAAAACCATCTCACAAAAAGCTCGCTACGCTCGGTGTTTGCTGCCTCAGAGAGTTCACTCGAGAACACTCCGAGGCGTTTAAGTCTCCGGGTGACCATCGTCGAACGGGGTTGCCAAGGGTTGGCAATGCACAGTGCAGTGTGGGTGCTTTTGCAGTCTGTTGCAGTCTACCCTCTTTTTTGGAGGGTGAGAGCAGGGTGCGCGCTATCTGCCGGCTTGCCGGCCGATTAATTTCGAAGCGGCTTTTATTTTCGGGCCCGGGGGTTTTCAGTGTACATATTTAGTTAGGTAGGGCTGCCCTACCCGGCTGCCCTGGCATGACAGCAGCGGCCCCGGAGGCACGGCGGCAGACCTTCTAAAAGTCAGCCGGCCGCCTATCGGCCGTTTAGTTGAGAATTTTGGGGCTTGGCGCTCGTGCTGAACATAAGCTCGTCGAGACGGTCAGCCGCAGGGCAGAGCGGACGGGGTTGTAGCACTGTGCTGCCTCCGACTCAAGCGTTGCAAGCTGTGGTTGACCGTCACGTTCCTGGACCAGGAGCGGCCTTATTCTTCTTCTTTCTTCCAGCCGAAATAGGCCGCCTTTTTCCTTGGCGCTGTGAACACTGGGCGAGAGCAGAACGCAAACCTGCCTTCCTAACCCGCACTCCTCTTTTCTCTCCCCCCAGGCCCCCTCCCTATTCGTTCTATTCGTGAGAGGAAGACGAAGAATGAAGCCACACTCCCTCTGCGTTCTGCCAAAGAGGGGCAGTATACTGACCCGGCTTCAAACCCCGGTCCAAGAGACGGAAGGCCGCCCCCTGGGTGGGGTTAGCTAGCGACCCGATGATGACGAGGGGGAAAACCTTCGTTTAGAGTTTGGGCAGAATCTTGTCCCTCGTGTCTGTTTGATGATAAGCGCCAGCGTACCTGAAAAGCTGCGGTGACTCAGTGGGGAAGCCGGCTTTGGACAGCCTGCGCGCAACATCTGTGAGGAACTCTCCTTGGATGACTGTTTGGATGATGTGCTCTGCGACGCGGACTAGGGATAGTTTGAAGTGGTAGACGGCTTCGACCAGTTTCGAACAGCGGACGACTGCGTCCGGGTTGCAGAGGTGGTTGTGCCGCTGCGGTTGCTGGACGTTGACCAGCTGGCCGAAGGAAGGGATGATGTCGTAGTAGTCGAACTTCTTCTTGATCGGGCTGTTCTCCCGGTAGCAGCACCCGCCCATCAGGTTGACGAAGACTTCGAACGCCTGCGGCTCGGCCATCTTCGGCGTCTTGGTGACGGTCAACCGCACCCACATCAGCACCTGCGTCTCGGTGATGATCTGCTTGAAGTCGTTGTGCTTCTTCGCGGTCGGGAACGACTTGAACTCGACGTCGACCCCTTTTTCCTTCAAGTCCTCCCGATTTTCTTTGAAGCTGTCGTACACCGCGGCGAACGCCTCCCGCGAGCAGTTTTCCGTCACGTGGATTTCGACCGTCACGTTCCCCGGCGCCGGCTTGTCGCCGTCGGAGCTGCTGACGATGAGCGACTCCTTCAGGATCGACAGGGTCATCCCGATCCCGGTCGCGTACGCCATCGGGTCGTCTGCGGCACCCTCGTCGGACGCCGACGATCGCCGGCTGTCGGTCGGCGGCACCAGCTGCTGCTGCGGCGGCGGCGGCGGCTGCTGCGGCTGGTCGGAGTCGGCCGGCGGCGCGGCGGCGGCGGCGGCGTCGTTGGAGTCTCTGAGCTTGTTGAGGGCGTCCTCCTTGAGGGGCGGGGCGAGGGGGTCGTCGCTCTCGGGCGTCTGCTCCTCTTCGAGCTTCCGCTTCTTCTTCTCCTGCAGGTACGCCTCGATTCCTTCGTCGACATCGGTCCACATCGCGCCGAGCAGGTGCTCTCTGAGCTCGTCGAACACCGCCTCGATCGCGGACATCTTCGAGAAGATCTTGACTGTGCTTGCCGGGTCGACGTCCGCGGACCAGTCCTCGCCGTCGGCGACGTCAGCCATCTTCTCTTCGTCGGAGTCGTGAACGTCGCCCGCGGTGTAGCGGGTCTCTTCAAGCATCGCGAAGGACACCCGCATGTTGCTTTGCCCGTGCTTCCGGGTGTGCGACGCACTCAGGTGCCGCTGCGAGTTGCCGAGCATCTCGGGGTCGCTCGCGAGGGCGAGGATCCCGCTTCCGTCCCTCTGCTCGCCGGCCGGCGGCGGCGCGTGCTGCGGGCGGTGGCCGGTTGCGCCGCCGCCGCTCGAAAAATCGCGCTTCCGCTTCCGGCCCTCCTCGATGAAGTCCGCGAGGCTCTGCAGCGGCTGGGTCGGCTGCTCCTGCACGATGGCCGCGACGCCCTCGTCGATCATCTGCACGATGCCAGTGTCCTTCAGGTACTGCGTCGCGCCCGGCAGGTCGCCGGTGCCCTCGTAGCGCAGCCGGTTCGCGACCCACTGCAGCGGCTGGGGCGGCCGCTCCTGCGTCAGCTGCGTGGTCACCTTCCCGACCAGCACCGCCACATTGTGTGCCTTCAGGTACTTCAACGCCGCGGTGTGCGCCCGGCTGCCCGGTGTGTAAGGTGTCGTCGGCGACGTCGGCGACGTCGGTGCCGACGGCATTTGCGCGCGGTTAGCCGCTCAAGGATCCCAAGCACGGCAAAAGAGAAGGCACACAAGGAACCTTCACACCAACTGCCCCAAACCTGACACTCGCCGGGGATGTCGTGCTGGAGTCACGAGCAGCTCGCGCCCGGGAGGGTTGTCTTCTGCGCCGCTGACGCAAAAAACAAGGAACCTCTCCAGAAGAAACAGAGTAGGACTCCTCGTCTCACCCGGAACTCCCCCCGCAGCCGGCAGCTGTAGCTTCACAGCGTTTTCCGACGCTGCGTATCGACTGCGCTGGATGCCTCTGTTGGATGAGGCCACTCGTTTTTCACTACAGGACAAGCACGCCTGCGTCCCTTCCTTTCGCTGCAAGCGCTCGGTCAGTTGCCGGCGACTGCGTTCTTTTGTGTAGCTGGCGACCAACCGAAGTTGATCTGCTGCGTGCTGTTTTCGGTTTGCTTCCTTTTTATCCTGGCAATGTTAGAGTCGCTGGGTTTGATAAAGACCGTCTCCGGTTGGCCGCGCAGGCTTCGTGAAACTGGATTGTCCCTGACAGGAGCTCCTTGAGTGTGGGGTTACAGGCGCTAAAGATGGAACGTTTCGTCCTCGAAACCCCGCGTGCCTATGCCATCTGCGCGACGCGTTCTCGTTAACCCCTCACGGGTTAACGATGCTAGTTCTGCCGGGTCAACTTGCGTTGATTGAAGTCGCACTCTCAGTGCAACCTCTCGCCTCTCCGTGCAAGGCAGCACACCACCTTCACTTTTCTGCGCCTGCATGAACTTCCTTGAACTAGCGCTTCCTTGAAAACGCGTCGCCAATTTTTTTGCTTTCTCCCGTGTTGTATCTACGCATATTGCGGACAGGCACGCCCATTTGCGATGCCTCAGAACTGTCCTCATGGGGCAAACAACCAGGTCGCTGCTGGAGGATCTAACCAAACTCCAGGAAAGGGCAAGAAGAAAAGGGGGCTGACGTGAACTGCATCGGTTACTGGGCCATACGGAGGGACGAGGACGGAAAATCGATGCTCGGCGGTGGGCAGGATACAACACCGTTCGACCGAAAAGGAAATAGCTAGGTTCCGCGTTTTCTTCGTCACGAGCGGGGAAGCTCCACGGCCCAGGTTGTCGGGGGGTAGGGGGGGGCAGGAGGAGGAGTACAGGTCACAATAAACGGGAGAGAAGGAGAGATTAGGATCGAGAAGGCAAACTGGAACAAGAACAAGTACAGCAGGGGTTGCGAGGGGCGGCCAACGAGGCGTGCCCCCGACGACGTTTGTAATACGGGCTCGCACGGAACCGAGCCGCAGCCGGGTGCGGCTTTGACGATCGAGGCGTCTTTTTCGGGCGACTACACGTTTGCACGCGATTCTCCGATGACGGGTGGACTGGTTCAACGAACTGCGGCCTGGAAGATGGCGGAAGGCAACAGGGCGGGTCGCAAAATAGGGACCAGTCCGCGTTGGGCACATTGCACGCGAAGACTAGTCCCTCCTTGGCACTTTTCTCAAAAGAAAAAGACAGGCGCTTTGTCTGTGCGTACCGGTTGATCGGTTTTCCACGTATTTACCGTTTCATTTCCAGGTTTAGAATTCTGATCAGCCTCCAAAAGGGCGTCTTATTATCGTACACAATACATTTGTAGGGCGCAAACCCGCACTGGAGGGTGCCGACGAAACCAGGAGAAGAAATGTTCGGATTCGCTGGCCTGTCGATGTTGCTGCCAGTCGACTTCACTGCAAACGCGCAGACGAGGGGCGCGACACTTAAAATCCGGAGGTGGAGACGAATGCTCGGGCTCGCAGGTGTCGATTTTGCTGCAGAGGCGCAGACGAGGGGGCGCGCTAGACGATGGGGCGCGGGCGGGCCGACGCAGACGGCGACACGGAGGACAGGTCCGGCGTCTGCTCGCGGTGGGCCTGCGCCCGGCGCCGCGACTCGAGCGCCGCCTTGTTGAGCGCCTCTGCCCGCTTGCGCAGGTCCTCGCACGACGCCAGCGACACGGACGGCGACCCGCCGCGGGGCCCGGCGCTCTCGCTGCGGCCGCCGACGCTGCCGGCCCGGTACTGCTGCTGCTGCTGCTGGTGCGGTGGCGACGCGACGCCCCCGCCCGCGTACAGGCCCTGCGCGCCGTGCGGCGACTGCGGCTGCGTCACCGGCGCCGCCACCGGGCTCCGAACGACGGCCGGCGGCACCGACGGCCCGCTCTGGCTCGACATCAGCACGTGCCGCTGCGCGGCCTGCACCGGCGACACCGAGCCGCCGCCGTACAGCCCTTCGTTGTACAGGGCGTGGTACGGGGAAGTGCTGCTTGGCAGGCCGCCCATCCGCTCTCCGCCGATCATCGGCGACGGCAGAACCCCTGGGCTCGCGTGCGGGAGGACGGTCGGCGTTCGCTCGTCGAGGCGCCTCAGGTCGCGCCCGAACCGCCGCTTGTACGCCTGCGCCCGGTTCCGCCTGAGGACCTGGTCCTGCTGCTGCTTGTCGGCGGCGGTCACCTCCTTCTCCCTGAACGGCGCCCTGCCGGCGGCGCCGTCCCTCCACGCGGCCTTCGTCTCCGCGTTGACGTCTGCCGTCTTCGCCAGCGATTCCGCCCGCCTGTCGGCAGTCGCGAGCCCCCACGTCTCGAGGTCGCCGGGGACTTTGACCCGGGGGGACTGCGCTACGGAGACGCCTTCTTTCCGCTGCATTTCAGCCACGTACGCTTCGGTCGGCGCGGCGTCGTCCATGATCGCGCCCAGGTGGTCCTGCAGCCGCGCGACCTCCAGCTCGGTCTGCGAGAGGCGGTCGGCCACCTCCTTCTCGAACCTCTCGACGCCGGCGCGCCCGGCCGGGTCGAGGGTCATCGACGAGATCTTCTGCCGCCACTGCGCGGCCTCCGTCGCGGTTTCGAGCTCCTCCTTGCGGCGCTGCTCGGTCGCCAGCTTGTCGCCGACGCGCTCGCAGAGCGCCGAGTACGTGGCGTAGTGCCGCTTGCGCTCGATGTGGGCCGTCCGCTCGATCACCGCCCGCCCGGCCTCGACTTTCGCCTCGAGCTTCGCCACCGTCGCGTCCGACGACCGCGCGAGCATGTCCTCCACCGCACGCGCGGCCTGCACCTTCAGCTCCAGGTTCCGAAGGCACGCCTCGTGGAACGCGACCTCCGCCTTCTCCCGGTCGGTCTTGAGCTTGCACTCCCGCTTTTCCGCCTCGCAGTCCGACAGCTTCCGCAGCATTTCGGCCCGGTCTGTCTCCAAGTCGTTGAGCTCCTTCAGCAGCCGACGGATCGCGTCTGTCTTCGCCTGGATCCCCTCAGCGTTCTCCTGCAACGACTCCGTGACGGTGTCCTCCGCGCGGTCGATCCGAGTCTTCTCGGTGCGATACGCGTCGTCTAACGAGGAGGCGGTGGCTTCGAGGGCCAGGACGTCCGCTTTAATGTCGGACTGGACCCCGGCCAGGTTCGCCGAGCAGTGCTCCAGCTCGCGGTCGAAGTCCCTTTTGTGGCCCTTCGCGTCTTCGAGCAGGGACCGCTCCAAGTTCTCCGGCACGTCGATCAGCGACAGGCGCTGGAGCTGGAGCGTGAACCGGTCGAAGAGGACCTGGCAGAGGCTCGCCAGGTGCCGCTCGGCGGCGAGGAACTCCCCGCTCTTCTTCTCCTTCGCGTACTGCTCCTCCAGGGCGGCCGCGGCCTTTTCGAGCTCGCTCAGCACCGCCTCGGACAGGTGCAAGTCGTCCAGCGTCGCGGGCACTTCGACGACGTCCCTTTTACAGGCGTTCGCCAGCTGGATCCCGGTGGCAATCACCTTGCTGTAGCAGCTCCGGTCCGTCGCCGGCATCGTGGCAAGCTCGGCGCTGTTTTCGTTCGCGATGTACTCCGCGAGCCTGTGGAGGAACACGTAGTCGGAGTTGGCTTCGCCCTCGTCGAGGCTCTTTTTGAGCATCTCGACCGCGTTCGGGTGCAGCTTCAGGTCGACCGACGTCAGCACGCAGCAGCTGGTGCCGCCGCCGCCGGGCACCATGGCCTCCATGTTCTCGCAGATCGGCGCGGTCACGTCGCGGATGACCGTCTCCCCCTGCTTCAGGTGCAGCGTGATGGCGGAGCATCCCGCCGTCCCGTCGGCCACAACCTTCCCGACGAGCTCCTTACCGGCCAGCGTGTGCTGCGTCAGCCGCTCGACTTCCGGGAACGTCGGCATCGCCTCTCCGGCAAGCCCAGCAAGTCAACGCGGACTCCCTGTTCGCCCCCGCGATCCGACCCCCAAAGATGGGTTTCGGGGGAAAAGGTGCGGTTCGGCCCCTATTTTTCCTTGTCCTGGGTTGGCCGTTGGTGCTGGTTGTTCTGGGTTGCCCCTGGGTAGGAGCCAGCTGCCTCGCAGCGCGGCTGCGCAAGTGTTTTGACCGCTTTTTCTACCACGGATGGCTGGCCCTCCTACGTTTGGATGGCCCTCCTACGTTTGGACTCCGTTCGCACGCTGGAACGACTACGGTGCCATCCGCAGTCCTCGGGACAGCGCACAACACATGGACGTTTCCTGGAGTTCACGCACTCAAACCTCGACTTACACGCATCATGTACAGGCGTTTCACACTGTGATTCTGCCCTTTCAGACAGCAGGCACGTCCAAAAGTCTCGCCTTAGTAACCAATCATCAAGCTCGAGAGGAGGAACGAATGCAAAAAAGGGTTGGTTTTGGGGCCGAAAGGCTCGGCCGCGGGTGATGCGGGCTCGCTTGCTTTTTTTTTTTTTTTTTAAAGGTGTTTATTTTTTTTAGAGCGAACGCCAACCGGTTCTTTTCGGTTTCGGCTGGGGTTTCGCTTCGAAATACTCGGAGGCGCGCCGGCTGGTGCGTTCTTCGACGGAGGCTAGAAAGGGGGGTGGGAGGAGGAGCAACAGCACGCCCGCGAATGGGTCGTCGTGCCGACAATAGGTTTCTCTTTTTTCGAACACTGCCCACCCCACGGCCCTGAGCCCAGATCTACCTGTGCTTCGTGTGGGCTACGGCACATTTCCTTCTGCTGCAAATGCTCCGAGTGATTCCCTGCAAAGCAGGTGCTTGTCTCAAAAAGAAGTTGTCGCTCTCTTCGCGCCCGCCCTCCTGTTCCCCTTTTTGGCGTTGTTTGTTGCGGCAGACCAGGCTGGATTCGCGCGCGTTAGCCGCCGGGTACTCCTGAAATGTACCGATGCAATATGCGCGCATTAGCCTATCGTCTGGAACTGCACTCGCATTGCCTGCCGCTGTCTATCGCGGAGCACCACGCTGCTATTTCCTGGAGCTATGTGTAGTATTGCCTGATACTGCATCATCACGGTCTATCAGGAGGGGTGGACCGGCGCAGCTCAGGGCAGGGCGGCTCGACACGTGGGTCTTGGAACAGGGGATCAAAAACCGCTGGGTCTCGCCTGCCGATTACTATGTAGGTCCTCGAAACCGCGAGAGCGGCAAGGACTATTTGGTAGGAAGTTGCCTCGGCATCTTTTTTCTTTCCAGCTCGCGGCACGCGCTCAAACGGTTCAACGCAGTGCATTCTGTCGAGACGCAGCCGACCGAAGGAGCCTTCTTTTTGCGGCGAGCGGAAAACTCTTCTTTCGCCTTCTTTTCGTTTTGTGTTTTCGTAGCAATTCGGAGTTGACTGCAGAACTGTTTGGCGGTTTCACCAAAGAACTGCGTCAAGATGGCGCACGCTGAGGGTCTCATCAGAACAACCCCAAAAGGGTACTTGCGGTGTTGTGTTCGACCTGTGCATGCGTCACGGGAAAGAGGGGGGTCAAGGTAGAGAGATAGATAACGCACGGCTTTGACTAGCCTGCGCGTGTGTGGTTTTGCTAGCGGTCGTAGTTGGTCGGGTTTCCTCTGTGGCTTGAAGGCCCTTGCGAAAAAGTGTATGTGGCTCGCGCACGCAGGCTGGAGAGGGGAACCCCAAGCCTACTACAAAATGCATGTTTTGCGCCCGAGCATGTTCCACATGCTTCGTTTAGAGAAATGTCGTCCACACAGTGTCCCTCTCCGTTCCAGTCGAGACACTGTTAGTCGTGCTGACTTTTGGGGTTTGAACGCTCGACGGGGGGGGCATCACCGGCCGCCCGTCCTGCCTGGTTTCGTGCGCATTTCAGGACCGTCAAGCAAAAAAAAAAAAAAAAAAAAACGTTTTCTTTGTATTGCTGTCGCGGGGGGCAGCTGCGGCGCCGGATCAGGCAGGTGAGCAGCGACACCCTCCTCCTCCTCCTCCTCCTCCTCCTCCTCCCCCTTTTTGCGAGCACAAAACCCCATGCTCCCACGCACTCGGCAGCTCTAAGCCGGTCCATCCCCATCTCCTGGAACTGCATCGAATTGCCTGCCGCTGTTCATTGTAGCGAATCGCGGTCCACCACGGTCTATCAGGTCCATCCCTGGAGCTGCATAGAACGGCCCGGAGCTGCATTCTTCTGTCTATCACAGTCTGTCGGGAGGGGACGGACCGGCTTAGGCTCTGCGGAGCCGAGGGCCCGCGGGTTCCCGGTCTCAAACCAAGGGCGTGGCGCGCCTTGAGGCGTTGGCGCTTGCGCTGAGCAAGAGCCCGCAGAGACGGTCAACCGCGGCTCTTCGCCAATTTATTGGAGTGGAATTGTGCCCGTACGCGGTCGCCAGAGCGAGGGGGGATTGCAAGAAACGCGCTTGGAACGGCCAGACGTATGTACTGCACAACATCACCGAGTTTCGGTCCTTGACACAATAGGCGGACAGGACAGCGGTATGAGTCTGATTTGTCCGGCGGCCGTTCGCAGGACCACCCATGATACTACAGCACAGGAAAATCCGTCACGGGGAGGAGGCCCGCAGAACAACCTGTGCGGAGACCCAGCTGGGCAAATCCTCCCTTCGCGTCCAAGCCACTTCTGCCAGTGTCCGTATGCACCGCCACTTCTGGACTTGTCTTACCCATTCCTTGATTCGCCAGTAGGCCGGGTCAGTGAAGGGGTCCAACCGGTGCCCGCGGTGAAGTACCTGCATGACTACTTCCACTGCTCGTCGATTGGGGCAGGTCCGCAGGGCTGTATATGATGACAACCGGCGTCTGAGCGATCAGCTAAAAAACTCAAGGGGAAGAGGAAGGTGTCGGAGGTTGTTCTTTTTCCTGCGCGATTCGTCGTCACACACGTGCTGCGGAAGGACGAGAGGAGCCGAACCGCTATTACTCTCGTGGGATTGCTTGTGTGTAGTGAGAAGCCAAAAACAACATAAAACGTGCGCCTCATCGGGGAAACGGCGTCGGTACCCAGACGCCTTACCCGAGCAGTCGGGGGGGCTAGGGGACGGGTGAGAGAGAGCGCGCGAGTGAACTGCGCGCGAGTCGAGAGGAAACGGTGGACGACATTAACGCCACCGCTGCGGAACACAGTGTGGGGGAGGGGGCTCACTCATCGTGCCCCCCGGTGTGCGCGCACGCAAAACGGGGGAAAAAGATGAAAAAAAAAAACTGAGAGGCACTTCGTTTGTGTGTGCACGGCGGACTTCCCCCACCGGATGGGCGAGTGTTTGTGCGGTCGTTTGTGCGATCGGGGTCACTCCCGTATTGCGGGAGCCCCACTCCCGCATTGAGGCATTCACTGCCCCAACCGGAGGGGAGTCCGCCGTGTGTATGTGCCGGTTGACCGTTTTCCCAATTGTATTTACCCTGTGTCATTTTTCAGGTGAGGAATTCTGATTGCAAGTGACGCAAGGCAGCCTCTTGGGCGGCGACGACGCGAGCTCGCAGCAGCAGTGACGCGTCGGCAGCCACAAAAACGGAAGCGGTTCATCCCGCGTGGGCAACAGCACGTTTCTTTTGAGATTTCGCAACTGGCAGCCTCCTCGCCTACTTCATACGAAGCAGGTGCTTGTACAAAACCCCCAACAGGCACGCGCAGGCACGGCGTGCCTGCCTGAGCCCTTTGGAGCGCGCAATCGTTGCCCCGGAGGTTTTCGCTGCCGTTCTGAACACGCCGGTGGACCTTTCGTCGGTCCTCTTGCGCGCGTGCAAAAAAGAAACAGACTTAGAGCTTGCCCTGCAAGCCAATGAGCAACGCGACCACGCAGCACGTCATCAACGACGCGGAGAAGCTGCTCGACGAGCTGGACAAGAGCTCAGATCGAAGGTCCGCCACCTGTATGGTTTGCAGTAAGATCCGTATGGAATTGGACGCCGCTCTGGTCTGCGGAGTCATAAGATACCGAACGCAAGCACAGCTTGCACTCCATTCCCGTATCCGTGTGAACAGTTCTGGGCGCGGGTGCTAGTCCGCGTTCAAAGGTTACAACACGATACGCTGTCAACCGGTTCCATTTAACAGTGACGAACGTGTTTGTTATCTGTCTAAGCGCACTTCCCTCAAACCTGTCATCCAACGGGAGCACGGATAGTACGCTGCCATGGATCGGTTTTTGTTCTTGTCTCAAATTGCATTTGATAGACACAAACAACACACCTCTTTCTTCAAATCGCAGATGGCATCCGTAAGCTGCACGATGCTCTTCGCGTCAACTTCTTGAACGGTGCCTTTGGGCGCGTTGTCGAGGGCGGAGATACCCGGAAGGTCCTTGCCTTCCAGCAGCTCAAGCGAAGCTCCTCCTCCCGTGCTCACGTGTTTGATCGAGCTGGCATATCCTGACATTTCAGCCGCTGACGCCGAGTCACCGCCTCCGATGATCGTCATTCCTGTCGTGTTGATAAAAATCGGGTGCTTTTTTGGTTCGTGCTTCAAGGCGGGTGGTAGATGATTGCTGTGACCCCTGCGAGCGTTTATCCGCGTTAGGCGCACGATAGCAACGATCTTACAACGAGCTTACAACGATCTTGTCGACACTTATCCTTTACTGATGCCGCAGGTCTTTCCTACCCTGGTCGACGCTTGCCAACCAGAGCACAACTGAGGCCGGCTTTTGGTGGCTCTCTCGAGCTAGCTCTTCCAATGAACGATGGGACCTACATGAGGACTCCTCCCTCGGCCTCTACCTACTTTCTCTGGCAAGACAGCAGGTAGCGGACTTCAAGATAGAACTGCCAGCGGGAAACACAAGATCCGGTTGAGGATTGACTGGCAGACGAGAGGGAAAGCTGTCCGTCGGGGGCTAAAAAAGCTTGAGGCCACGGACACACACCTTTGCACTCAGCCAGCGCCTTCGCGACGTCGAAGGTACCCTGGGCGAACGTTGGGATCTCGAAGACTCCCATTGGTCCGTTCCAGACGACGGTGTTGCAGCTGATGATGTTTTGCACGTACAGCTTGCGAGTGTTCGGGCCGATGTCGAGCGCCATGTGGTCGTCCGGGATGTTCTCGTCCTTCGTGATGTTCGGCGTGTCCGTAGCTTTGAACTCGGTGTGCGTCACGTGGTCGATGGGCAAAAACAACTCCACGCCGGTCTCTTCGCACTTCTTGATCAGCGCCAATGCCATTTCCTGGACGGTGTCCTTCTGCTCCCCGTACTTGTCGGTGAAGGACTGGCCCTTCTCGCAGAAAGACTTCCCGATCTTGAACCCCTTCGCTTGGAGGAACGCGTAGGCCATTGCCCCGCCGATGAACAGCTTGTTCACCTTCGTGACCAAGTTCTCGAGCACTTTGATCTTGTCCGACACCTTCGATCCCCCGACGATGGCAGCCATCGGCCTCTGCGGGTTGGTCAGCGCCATCGCGAACGAGTCGATCTCCTTCTTCATCAAAAACCCGGCCACGCCGTGGCCCAGAATCTTCGGTATCCCGGTGATCGAAGCGGCGTCCCTGTGCGCGGTCCCGAACGCGTCGCACACGTAGTAGTCGCCGTAGCCCGCTAGCACGCGCGCCATCTTGAGCCGGTCCTCCTCGTTCTTCGAGTTCTCGTTCTTGTAGAACCGCACGTTCTCCAGCAGCAGCACGTCGCCGTTTTGCAACGCATCCACCTGCGACATCGCGTTGAGGCAGTCGGGCGCGAAAGCAACCTTCTTACCCAGCAGCTCGCCGAGGCGGTGGGCCACGGGCTCGAGGGTGTTCTCCTCCTCGTACCCGTGGTACTTCCGCAGGAACACGAAGTCCTTGTTGTCCTTCTTCTGCTGCGCGGTCCACTTGTTGAGGAGGTCCGACTTGACGTCTTCGGACAGGTTCGCGAAGAAACGCGTCTTCCCCTGGTCCTGCTCGGCCGGGATGGTGCCGTTCCACTCGGTCGGGAGCTGCGACTTCGGCAGCTGGTTCAGCACGCAAATCTGAATGAACGGCGATGGAGGATGGCGGTGGCGATAGGGGGGGTGCAAGGACAGTTCGTTCAACAACTACTCTGACGCCCAGTACGGAACGCCAGCATTTTTCGCTTGAAATTCCGGGGTTTTGGGGTCTCCGTGTGACCGTTCATGAATGGGTTTTCTTAGAGCAAGAAAGGGCTATGTGGTTACGGGTTGTATATTTAGTGCACGCTTTCGTTATGGGTTATGGCTAGCCATATCCGGGACTGTTTGTGACCGACACCAAGTACATTCCTTCGTGGAGTGTAGTCTTGGGCCCCCCACGTTCTACAAGTTGAGCAGGGGTTGCCTTGTAGCCCGTACCGGTCTGTTGTCCGCGTTTGTATGCATTTTCTCGCAGTTTTTGGTTGCAAAATGTGGACTTTGCCCCAACAGCTTCGTGCTGCAGTCACCCAAAAGCTGAAGTACCAAGAGAGTTTGCTCATCGGTGGGGAAAAGAAATGCAAGAACCACCCGCCACCCTCTGTATAGTGGTAGTCCACGACACATGAGGCGGATCTGCAGTGTCGGCAGAAAAAGACTAGCGAATGCTTTTCAGCTTTTTTTTGTCCTCTACGAGAACACAACTGTAGCTTGCGGACTGAACTTTGACCGCCACAAACAAGAATGCGCATAACCTCTACCAAACTCAAGGCTGTTCGCAAGAGGGAGGTGTTCTTGCAACACAATAATTCACGCTTGAGCACGGAATAGCTCGAGAATGACTCAACAGGTTGCTCTCATCCATCTCCAGGTTATCTTCGCTAGAACGTGTGCTGGCAACACAATAATTCACGCTTGAGCACGGAATAGCTCGAGAATGACTCAACAGGTTGCTATCATCCAACACCAGGTTGTCTTCGCAAGGACGTGTTCTTGCAACACAATAATTCACGCTTGAGCACGGAATAGCTCGAGAATGACTCAACAGGTTGCTATCATCCAACACCAGGTTGTCTTCGCAAGAACGTGTTCTTGCAACACAATAATTCACGCTTGAGCACGGAATAGCTCGAGAATGACTCAACAGGCTGCTATCATCCAACACCAGGTTGTCTTCGCAAGAACGTTTTCTTGCAACACAATAATTCACGCTTGAGCACGGAATAGCTCGAGAATGACTCAACAGGCTGCTATCATCCAACACCAGGTTGCCTTCACAAGAACGTGTTCTTGCAACACAATAATTCACGCTTGAGCACGGAATAGCTCGAGAATGACTCAACAGGTTGCTATCATCCAACACCAGGTTGTCTTCGCAAGAACGTGTTCTTGCAACACAATAATTCACGCTTGAGCACGGAATAGCTCGAGAATGACTCAACAAGCTGCTATCATCCAACACCAGGTTGCCTTCACAAGAACGTGTTCTTGCAACACAATAATTCACGCTTGAGCACGGAATAGCTCGAGAATGACTCAACAGGTTGCTATCCTCCAACACCAGGTTGTCTTCGCAAGAACGTTTTCTTGCAACACAATAATTCACGCTTGAGCACGGAATAGCTCGAGAATGACTCAACAGGTTGCTCTCATCTCATCCAACACCAGGTTGTCTTCCCAAGAACGTGTTCTTGCGACACAATAATTCACGCTTGAGCACGGAATAGCTCCACAGGCTGCTCTCTTCCATCTTCAGGTTGTCTTCCCAAGAACGTGTTCTTGCCACGCAATAATTCACGCTTGAGAACAGTAGTAGCTCGAAAATGCACCAACCTCCATTGCACTGCGAGAAGTTTTATTGCAACACAATAATTCACGCTTGAGCACGGAATAGCTCGAGAATGACTCAACAGGTTGCTCTCATCTCATCCAACACCAGGTTGTCTTCCCAAGAACGTGTTCTTGCGACACAATAATTCACGCTTGAGCACGGAATAGCTCCACAGGCTGCTCTCTTCCATCTTCAGGTTGTCTTCCCAAGAACGTGTTCTTGCCACGCAATAATTCACGCTTGAGAACAGTAGTAGCTCGAAAATGCACCAACCTCCATTGCACTGCGAGAAGTTTTATTGCAACACAATAATTCACGCTTGAGCACGGAATAGCTCCAGAATGACTCAACAGGTTGCTCTCATCTCATCCAACACCAGGTTGTCTTCCCAAGAACGTGTTCTTGCGATACAATAATTCACGCTTGAGCACGGAATAGCTCGAGAATGACTCAACAGGTTGCTATCATCCAACACCAGGTTGTCTTCGCAAGAACGTGTTCTTGCAACACAATAATTCACGCTTGAGCACGGAATAGCTCCAGAATGACTCAACAGGTTGCTCTCATCTCATCCAACACCAGGTTGTCTTCCCAAGAACGTGTTCTTGCGATACAATAATTCACGCTTGAGCACGGAATAGCTCGAGAATGACTCAACAGGTTGCTATCATCCAACACCAGGTTGTCTTCGCAAGAACGTGTTCTTGCAACACAATAATTCACGCTTGAGCACGGAATAGCTCCAGAATGACTCAACAGGTTGCTCTCATCTCATCCAACACCAGGTTGTCTTCCCAAGAACGTGTTCTTGCGATACAATAATTCACGCTTGAGCACGGAATAGCTCCAGAATGACTCAACAGGTTGCTCTCATCTCATCCAACACCAGGTTGTCTTCACAAGAACGTGTTCTTGCGATACAATAATTCACGCTTGAGCACGGAATAGCTCCAGAATGACTCAACAGGTTGCTCTCATCTCATCCAACACCAGGTTGTCTTCCCAAGAACGTGTTCTTGCGATACAATAATTCACGCTTGAGCACGGAATAGCTCCAGAATGACTCAACAGGTTGCTCTCATCTCATCCAACACCAGGTTGTCTTCCCAAGAACGTGTTCTTGCGATACAATAATTCACGCTTGAGCACGGAATAGCTCCAGAATGACTCAACAGGTTGCTCTCATCTCATCCAACACCAGGTTGTCTTCCCAAGAACGTGTTCTTGCGACACAATAATTCACGCTTGAGCACGGAATAGCTGCTCTCTTCCATCTTCAGGTTGTCTTCCCAAGAACGTGTTCTTGCCACGCAATAATTCACGCTTGAGAACAGTAGTAGCTCGAAAATGCACCAACCTCCATTGCACTGCGAGAAGTTTTATTGCAACACAATAATTCACGCTTGAGCACGGAATAGCTCCAGAATGACTCAACAGGTTGCTCTCATCTCATCCAACACCAGGTTGTCTTCACAAGAACGTGTTCTTGCGACACAATAATTCACGCTTGAGCACGGAATAGCTCCAGAATGACTCAACAGGTTGCTCTCATCTCATCCAACACCAGGTTGTCTTCCCAAGAACGTGTTCTTGCGATACAATAATTCACGCTTGAGCACGGAATAGCTCCAGAATGACTCAACAGGTTGCTCTCATCTCATCCAACACCAGGTTGTCTTCCCAAGAACGTGTTCTTGCGATACAATAATTCACGCTTGAGCACGGAATAGCTCCAGAATGACTCAACAGGTTGCTCTCATCTCATCCAACACCAGGTTGTCTTCCCAAGAACGTGTTCTTGCGATACAATAATTCACGCTTGAGCACGGAATAGCTCCAGAATGACTCAACAGGTTGCTCTCATCTCATCCAACACCAGGTTGTCTTCCCAAGAACGTGTTCTTGCGATACAATAATTCACGCTTGAGCACGGAATAGCTCCAGAATGACTCAACAGGTTGCTCTCATCTCATCCAACACCAGGTTGTCTTCCCAAGAACGTGTTCTTGCGACACAATAATTCACGCTTGAGCACGGAATAGCTCCACAGGCTGCTCTCTTCCATCTTCAGGTTGTCTTCCCAAGAACGTGTTCTTGCCACGCAATAATTCACGCTTGAGAACAGTAGTAGCTCGAAAATGCACCAACCTCCATTGCACTGCGAGAAGTTTTATTGCAACGCAATAATTCACGCTTGAGCACGGAATAGCTCGAGAATGACTCAACAGGTTGCTCTCATCTCATCCAACACCAGGTTGTCTTCACAAGAACGTGTTCTTGCAACACAATAATTCACGCTTGAGCACGGAATAGCTCGAGAATGACTCAACAGGTTGCTATCATCCAACACCAGGTTGTCTTCGCAAGAACGTGTTCTTGCAACACAATAATTCACGCTTGAGCACGGAATAGCTCGAGAATGACTCAACAGGTTGCTATCATCCAACACCAGGTTGTCTTCGCAAGAACGTGTTCTTGCAACACAATAATTCACGCTTGAGCACGGAATAGCTCGAGAATGACTCAACAGGTTGCTATCCTCCAACACCAGGTTGTCTTCGCAAGAACGTTTTCTTGCAACACAATAATTCACGCTTGAGCACGGAATAGCTCGAGAATGACTCAACAGGTTGCTCTCATCTCATCCAACACCAGGTTGTCTTCCCAAGAACGTGTTCTTGCGACACAATAATTCACGCTTGAGCACGGAATAGCTCCACAGGCTGCTCTCTTCCATCTTCAGGTTGTCTTCCCAAGAACGTGTTCTTGCCACGCAATAATTCACGCTTGAGAACAGTAGTAGCTCGAAAATGCACCCATCTCCATTGCACTGCGAGAAGTTTTCTTGCAACACAATAATTCACGCTTGAGCACGGTAGTAGCTCGAGAATGACTCAACAGGTTGCGTTCATGAATCATCCATGCTGTGCTCGCGTACAGCACGTACAATGAAAGAAACGCGTTCAGATGAAAGACACACCTTATCTGCGGCCGAAAGAACTGCGAAGTACACCGTCTTTCCTTTACCCTGCTCGGACACCCAAGTGCGCATCAACTCTTCGTGGTACGCTGAACTCACTTCGTCCTTCATGGGTACGCCTGTTTACAGAAAAAGCGGATTGGGTCTTGAGCCATAGAAAAAAGCATGAGCTCGGCAAGGACCTGAAAGCAGTAGAGCGGGCACAAGGAGGCTGCAACGCCTGCTTTTCTTCGCTTTAATACTCGAGGGGGCCGGTTGCAAACTACAACATGGAGAACAGCGTCATAAGCTCGCGGGAGAGCGTTTGCCAACGCACGTGCACAAGGCCGGACGCTTGGCAAGAGCATGCGTGACACAGCCGTGCCTTAAAAGTGAGATGGCTCACCTTGTCAAAGCACAGTACCACCTCCCCCCACAACTGTAGATGGGGGGCATTGGCTCACTCTATCAAAGGACAGGAATCGCCCCATCACAAGTGTTTGGAAGCGCATACCCGTCGGACGTCCCATGTGGCTCATGATGACGCATACCCCGCCCTGGTCCGTGATTTTCCGGATGGTTGGGAGCGTGCTTCGGATGCGGTAGTCGTTCTGAATTTCACCGTTCTTGATCGGCACGTTGAAGTCCACGCGGACCAGCACGCGCTTCCCTTTGATGGGCCACAGTGCATCCAAGCCTTTCTTGAGTTGCAGCGACATGATTTCTTTTTGTGTTTTCGCTCAGTCGGTTGCCTGCGACGGGGGTTCCTTCGAACTTTAAACTCCACGGACGAATGCGCTTACGCGGGCACCATACGCATACGGGTCGAGCAACGATGTTACTTTGAACGCACCCAGCGTGCCCACAGCGGGCGTTGATTCATAGATAAATTCATAAATCGTGGAAAGATGAACTGATGCGAGCGCATTCGCCTAGGATGATAATTAAGAACGAGAGCGTGTGGATCGATCCAAGACGCTGATACGCCGCGTGGAATACAACGCCATGAACACGGTGAAAGCTCGGGAATAGCTCAACCGGTTGCTCGCAGGGAGGAGGCATCCAGCAACCCAATAACGTAGGAATTCGGTAGCTCGGTTCCACCGGGTCGGGAGTCTCGAGGAGTCCAATCCGCCCGTTCCTGCGTGCACAGTAGTGTAGTGGACTACCGTGGCTGTAACGGGTAACGGGGAATTAGGGTTCGATTCCGGAGAGGGAGCCTGAGAAACGGCTACCACATCGCGACGCGGCACGTTCCGCCTTCCTGACCCGGGTCCATTCTGCTTGGGTTTTGCGCCTCGAAAGGAAAGGGGAAGGCTGCACTGTTCTCCCCTCTGTTGCGGACGGTCGACCGGGCGCGTTTTCTTCTGCGCGGGAACGAAGGCAAGTGGTAGCGTATGCGAGAGGGAAAAAGCTTAAAGACAGGTGCGGGGGAAGAGAGTGGAGAGAGAGAGAGAGAAAAAGAGAGAGGGGTTGTCGCTTCGAGCCCGCCGGCGCTGGAGTACGGAACTTCATGAACGATTCGCACTACTGGCAACTCCTATTTTGGGGTATGGGTAGCTTACACGGCGGAGTCCAGCCAACCGAAAATGTGCCCGGGACATACCCGACCCGAAAGCGGGTACGCGACAACCAAAATGCGTGTGAAGTACACCCGAATAGTGGTGGGGGAAGCCTTCACTGCAACTTATGAGGCTGGACGCCGTTGAACACTTGGTCGGAGGGCGAGAGCGAGCCGCGATCGGAACTTCGGCGGGGGAGAAGCCCCGTTTTCCGCCGGTGGTTCGTTAGCCGGAAAAAGCATGAATCTTCGAAGATCCAAGGTCATTTTTCCGGGGGGAAAATGTTTCTTGGGTTTGAAGAGCGCGTGGTGCTTGCACCACTGAGGCCAGGTTATTTAACCGCGGATTTAGTGAAGGATTGTTCAGGAAACGGTCGCGAGCGAACCCCGACCAGGTAACGACCATTTCACTGTCTTCTTTGTTTTGTGATGCGAACATCACGAGGTGCTGTCCGAAGACACCGCCCACGTGAGCACTGTTAAGCAGCGGTTGCCAGATACTCCCGTAGCCCCTATTCACGGGTTTGCAGGGGTAAAAAGGAAGCCCGGGTTGGGGAGGGTGGTGGGTTTGGTGCGTAGTATTCTTCTTTTTTGTTCTTTCTCGGTTCTGGTGGTGCTGCTCCTTCCTTCTCGTCCTGTGTTGGGTTACGACTTTTTCGAGACTGGAGGTCCTATGAACATGCAATGTGAATAGCCTCTATTCGAGCCAACCCGGCTTTTCTTGCAACAATTGAAACCGTATTGTTTTTGGACTGGATAATAGTTCAGAGCAAGCTTTTTCCCCTTCTGGGAAAATGCGCAGGGGTGGCAGAGTGAGCGGGCGCCGGCCTTCAGGCCGGTCGGCCCGGGTTCGAACCCCGCCCGTGACATTTTTCCGGTCGGGGATTGTTTTCGAGGTTTGCTGCGTTCCGGGGTCTAATGTGCCCGAAATTTGCGTTTTTTGCGGAGTTTCTCAGTATCTCGCGGTATTTGGGTCACCCCGTCGCCCCGGGAGAGGGCCGGCGGGGGGGGGACGGGCGGGAAAAGGCTGCCGCAAGGGTGCGGCGGGGCCTCCCGGGTACGAGCGCCAAACTTTACCCGTGCTCGGTGGGTCCGAGGGGTGTCCCCCCCGGGTACCAGCGCCAAACCTTTCCCGTACTCGGTGGGTCGGGGGGGTCCGGGGGGGGTGTCCCCCCCCGGGCACGAGCGCCGACCTTGACTCCACCCGGACTTTACCACCCTGGCCGAACTTCGCTTCGTGCCCGAACTTTTTTCAGTACCAGCGCAGCCTGAGCGCTTAGCACCAGAACTTAGCAACGCCCGAACTTAGCATCACTCGAACTTAGCTTCACCAGAACTTAGCATTGCCCGAACTTAGCTTCGCCCCGAACTTTACCTGCTGCCTCCAGTCTCGCCACGCGCCGGCCTTAGCCGAGCGCACGTACTTTTGTTCTTTGTCGGTTCTGAGCGTTTCCATATGCCTTTTCCTGCTTTGACATGCAGTCCCTTCCAAACTGTACCTCTCTTGGTGTTCGGGGGTTGGGCCGTATGGTAACGTCTCGGGAAACGAAGTTTGTGGCGTAAAAAAAGGGGGGGGGGGGGAAGGATTGGAAGAGGGAGAGATATGCCTCTTTTTTCAGCTCGCCGTCCACTCGACGCCAAATTCCCGCGCATGGTCGGTTTCTTTTGTTAAACCAAGGTTGACGTGCATTCGACGTCGGGGGTGGTAGTTCTGATATCCTTTTTCTTGCGCCTGACGGCCTCCTGTGAGTATTTCTGACAAGGCTGGCGCTTTAATAACAAGCAAGGGGTGTACAGCAAACCGGATGCTGTCGAGCTCTACTAGTCTCTAGGCCCCCCCTTCACATCCGTGTTGAGGCCGAACTTTTCCTATGCACTCCGGATGCGCAGCGTTGTTCACCACCTGTTGTTTTCTTGTTGCCCATTTTTTTCCTTGCAACCCGATATTTGCCGGCTGCTTCTTGGATTGTTCTCCACCTCCCACTACAACGGCTTCTCGAGTCAGCCGATGGGGGAATGAATGTTGTACAAGGTCGAGTCTCCGCGCCCGGAGCAGCTAGTGTATCCCGGCACGTCGCGCCCGCAGCGCCTTGCGTGCACTTGGACGCGGCGTGCCGCTGGGAAAAAAACGTGTTTAGTTAGTCAAAGTTCGGGAGGGAGGGTGGTGGGGGCGGGAAAAGGGAAGAGAAGAGGGGCTTCCACGGCGAAATGCGTAATTTCGTGGCATTTTCTTTGCTTGTTGGTGGTTCGACAACACATTGTGAAACGTGAAACGAGACGAAGTGTCGATGAATGCCCGCCTCTGAACAAAGACATGCCCGGCGACACACCCCGTTTTCGAGGTACGGACAATCCCGTCCAACTTCTTTGGCTGACCTTACGTGGCGGACGTCCGACGAAGACGGCTACGCGTCATCGAGGACCGCGATGCCTGGAAGGTCCTTGCCCTCCATGAGCTCGAGAGAGGCACCGCCGCCCGTGCTGATGTGTTTGATCTTGTCGGCGTATCCGGACTTCTCAGCCGCCGCAGCTGAATCTCCACCTCCAATAATCGTGAGCCCTGTGTGCGTTTCACGGGAACGGTGGCGGGGGAATAATTTCTCGAGCATGAAAAGCGTTGGTGTGGTGTTTACACTAAGCAGACCAGGTTGTTTTAACCACGAGTGTATCGAAGAATTGTTCAAGGGAAGGTGGCGCTGCTCACCAGTCAGTCTCGCGTCTGACTGCTGCCCGCTGGTGCAAAATGAAAACTCGGCACACCGTCGCACTCTCCCAGAGCCTTCACGATGTCGAAAGTACCTTCCGCGAAGGCTTTGATCTCGAACACGCCCATCGGCCCGTTCCAGATGACGGTCTTGCACTTTTTGATGGCGTCGACGTACAGCTTCCGCGTCTTCGGCCCGATGTCAAGGGCCAGGTGGTCGTCGGGGACGTTCTCGTCGCTCGTCACGTTGGGAGAGTCGGTGTCCTTGATTTCGGTGTGCGTTACGTGGTCGACAGGCAGGAACAGCTCGACGTTTTGGGCCTTGCACTTGTCGATGAGCCCCTGGGCCAAGTCGAGGATCGAGTCGTGCTCTTCTCCGTACTTGTCCCGGAAGGACTGGCCCTTCTCGCAGAACGATTTGCCGATCTTGAAGCCTTTCGCCTTCAGGAACGCGTACGCCATCGCCCCGCCGATGAACAGCTTGTCGACGCGGGCGAGCAGGTTCTCGAGCACTTTGATCTTGTCCGACACCTTCGATCCGCCAACTATCGCAGCCATCGGGTGCTCCGGTTTCGACAGGGCCGCGGCGAAGGCGTCGATCTCCTTCTTCATGAGGTACCCCGCATACCCGTGGCCGAGGATCTTCGGTATCCCGGTGATCGAAGCGGCGTCCCTGTGCGCGGTCCCGAACGCGTCGCACACGAAGCAGTCGCCGTAGCTCGCGAGGACCGCCGCCATCTCGGCGCGGTCCGCCTCTTTTTTCGCGTTCTCGTTCTTGTAGAATCGGACGTTCTCCAGCAGCAGGACGCCGCCGTTGCGGAGCTCTTCCACCTGGGGCAGCGCGCAGAGGCAGTCGGGCGCGAAGGTGACGGGGTGGCCCAGCAGTTCGCTGAGGAGGGGCAAGACGGGGGCGAGCGTGTTCTCGTCTTCGTAGCCGTGGTACTTCCGCAGGAACTGGAAGTCGGTCCGCTCCTGCTCGTGCTCGGCGGTCCATTTGTTGAGCAGGTCCGACTTGCCGGCCTCGTCGAACCCGGCGAAGAACTTCACCTTCCCGCTGCCCGCCTCCTCCGGGACGTTACCCCCCCACTCCTTCGGCAGTTTGTCCTTCGCCACGTTCCGCAGGATCCATGCCTGTGCGTGTGTGTGTGTTAGATTTCATGTTATGGGTAACCCCGGTTGCGGAGTATGGCCCAGGCCGTTGCTTCCTCACACAGCTGACGCTCCTTCTTGCTGCTCGTGTCCGGAACTGTAGCTTTGTTTGGCAATGGCTCCCCGCTCCACTCGTGTGTGTTGTTTGTGTTGGAATTCAGTCACGGGTAACCCCTGAAGCGGAGTGTAGCCCAAGTTGCCAGCATCCTCACGTCACAGCTGATGGTCCTACGGACACTTTTGACTAAAAACATAGGGGGTTTTGCCTTCTCCCTTGTGGAGGAACGCAGCAAAGTTGAGTTCATGTTGCGTGTGCATGTGTAGAAGTACTCGTTCAAGCTGTTGGGTTCAGTTCACCTCTTCCAGAAAGGTTTAGGCCACGAGGCGGGGAGCCAAAGGGTGAGGTAGCGGTATTTCCGTCAGTTTGGTTTCCGCCGTTTCTGACAACTTCGCATGTTCGTTTCTCGTCTATTCCGAAGCCGGATGTGCTCACGTTGCCAGCGGATCCTTTGCTTCTGACTTTTTCCCGAGGGGTTGCTCATAGAGCGAGGACACAACGCAGACCTTGTCCTTCGGCGGCAAATGGGCGAAGTAGTCCGTTTTGCCAGTTGCCTTCTCCGCAAGCCAGGTGCGCATGACCGCTTCGACGTGGTCCTGCTTCGATGAGTCGACACCCATGGGTACGCCTGCGCAGTTGAGGGTTGTTTTGATGTGTTTTGAGCCAAGAAAAAGACCCACGGGGTTCGCTTGGAAAGGAGTTTGGCCAAAAACTCCTCGCACCCGCTACGGAAGGGGGTGTGGGGGGGGAACTTGGATTTGTGGGATTTCCATCCATCGTGTGAGATCGTGGGAGACAGAAGTCCTGTACCAGTACGCTATTTAACCCCTTACCGACCGGGCACCCTCGACTTTTTTCCGGGGGTATGGGTCTAAACTATGTTTGCGAGCCGATTTCGAGCTCGTATGCTCTCGGCGAGCCTTTTTTTTTTTGAGCACAAAACGCTGTTTTTTCATAGATGGCCGGTTGATAACGTTAGATAACGTTATATAACGTTATATAACGTTATATAACGTTATAGCGGTGATAACGGTATATAACGTTATATAACGTTATATAACGGTCGAAAGCGCAAAATAACGGAAAAATTGACGCAAATAACGGTTTTTAGAATTTTTCCGATTTTGGCCATTTTCCAGATTTTTGTCATTTTTTCCTCATTTTGGTCCATTTCGGCCATTTTTTCCGATTTTGGCCATTTTTGCCACATTTTGGTCAATCTTAGCCAATTTTTTCCGATTTTGCCGATTTTTTCAGGTTTTGGCCATTTTGCCGATTTTTTCCAGATTTCGCAATTTTGAGATTTTGGCCACTCTGGCCGATTTATCCAGATCAGTCAATTTCGGCCATTTTTTTCCGATTTTCCGATTTTCCAGATTTTGGTCAATTTCGGCCATTTTTGCCAATTTTTCCAGACTTTTGCCGATTTTTTCAGGTTTTGGCCATTTTGCCGATTTTTTCCAGATTTCGGCAATCTTTGCCGATTTTTCCAGATTTCGGCCATTTTTGCCGATTTTTCAAGATTTTGGACAATTTTGAGATTTTGGCCACTCTGGCCGATTTATCCAGATCAGTCAATTTCGGCCATTTTTTCCGATTTTTCCAGATTTCCCGATTTTCCAGATTTTGGTCAATTTCGGCCATTTTTGCCAATTTTTCCAGACTTTTGCCGATTTTTGGATCCCGGTCACAAAAACTGTTCGGAAACAAACCCTGGTCCGAAAAGAATTCGTAGTAACCGGTCCTCAGGGGTCCGTATAGCCCCTCCCCAGAGCTTTTTCTCTTTTACTTATTTTCTTGCGGACTTCCACCCAAGCGCGACAAACGCGATCCTTCCGGATTCACATGACTCTTTCACTGTGCGATGTTGTTCTTGGGATGTGGATGTCTGCAGTTTTGGGTTTCCGGCGCGTGTCCCTCAGTCGGTGGCCCGTAACGGTCGTTTGCAGTGTCCTTCGTGAGGCAGCAGATGGCAACCGCACAGTGTTCGGTAGCGTGTGTCACCAGCATGATCCGGCCACTGGAGTCCAACTTGTCCAAGCTTGTCCACTCGGCAGACCGTTGCGTACTATGCCAGTCAGACAAGGGACCAGTACCAAATATGGGTGCATGATGAGCACAGCTGGCGCTTCCCGTAGAACCCAGCCAGCCCGGGGTCGGTTTTCTTGATCCGGTCGATGAATCGTTGTTCCGGGCTCTTACTTGGTGGTTTCGTGACAGGGAGAACGCTGGGGCCAGTCAATGCCAGGTCGCGGGACAAGGCCTCGACGCGCAGCGTTTCCGCCACCTTCTTCCTTCCGCGTCGCGCCTTTGCAACCGAGGCGCTGCTGCTGCTGCTGTTGCTATCCGTACTTTCGGCGCGAGGCCGTTTGCGCTGTGTACCTGGGGTCTTCGGCTGAGCTTTCGGCTGAGCTTTAGGTTGAGCCTTCGGCTTCGGCTGGACCTTCGGGGAGCTTTTCGCAGGCATAGTCGATATTCCCTTTGGAAAGACTAGTGTGGCTGAAATCGAAGCGGGTGGGGCGGTACACGTGTTTTTGTGTTTCCGACGATCCCGAATGGGCGTACAGATTGGTGTCTTTCGACCTTTTTTTTTTTCCGCGCACGGACTGCCTGTTCGAGCTTGTGCGGGTTTAAGAAACTCAGACAAGAATAGCTCTGGTGAGGGGCAGGGCATAAATGACCAAAACCCTGGAAAAATCGGCAAAAACGGCCAAAATGGGCAAAGTCTGGAAAACATGGCAAAACTGGCCAGAAATGACCAAAACCTGGAAAAATCGGCAAAAATAGCCAAATTTTTGAAAAACATGGCAAAAATGGGCCAAAATCTGGAAAACACGGCAAAACTGGTCAACATTGACCAAAATCTGGAAAAATTGGCAAAAATAACCAAAATTGGCCAAAATCCGGAAAATGTGGCAAAAATGGCCAAAAATGACCAAAATCTGGAGGACAGTGTGACCTCCCATGGACTGGTAAAAAACCGTTATATAACGTTATTATAACGTTATATAACGTTATTCCCGGAGTTATTTGTTACCCCCCCCCCTAAATCCAGAAAAACCGTTATTGACCGTTATAAAACCGTTATTTGCCATTTTTGGTCGAAAAATAACGTTATATAACGGCCATCTATGTTTTTTCTGGAATTTGAAGCCCCAGGTAGGGTAACGCCGGTAACGCCTGTACAATGACTTTGACGCAGCACCCACGTATTATTATGTCTGTGTGTATGTGACCCACTTTAACGTGGTGCCCTCCCAAGCTGGCTAGCCAATGTGAAAGTGAACGACAATGCCTACAGATACGCCACATATCTTTTCATTCCCGCCCTTGAAAGCTGTTTTCGACACACCTATCCCAACTTTCCGGGGCTATTTAACGACCCCCTGTGGAGGTCGCTGGTCGGTAAGGGGTTAACAGTCATCTTCTAAGACTGTTGAATTGTGGCTATATGTACAGTGGTCTCACCTGAGGGGTAATCTCAGGGCCGCCCACGTAGTATCTAAGATTGACGTGTCTTTTCACGACAAACCAAAAAGCATACCAGACGGTCTGCCCATGTGGCTCAAGATGATGACCCGCGCACCTTGTTCGGTCAGCTTCTTGATAGTGGGCAGCGTCTCGCGCACGCGAAAGTCGTTCTGGATGACGCCGTCCTTGATCGGGACATTGAAGTCGACCCGGAGCAGCACGCGCTTGCCTTCGATGCCGGTCAGGTCGTCCACCCCTTTCTTGATCTTCAGCGCCATGTCGGTTCTTTGCGCGTGGGTGGGGGAAGCTGGGCTGGAATTGAATTTGTGTCGGGTCGGAACACAGCTTTTAGAAGAAGGAAGTGCGCACAAACAAAAAGGAGCCGCAAGTGCAATGCTTGCCGTTCGCACGAAGAGACTCTGTGGTATCTCGGGGGAGAAAATCTTAGATACCTACGTTTAATGTTTAAGCAGAGCACTGCCTCATGCATGGTTGATGCTAGCATCAAGTCTTCTTCGAAGAAGTCATCTGGTCCCCCGTTCTCTATTCTAATGGCACGCAACAGCATGTGCGTGATAACCTTGTGGTCCCTGTTTTCCATTCTAGTGACATGCAACAGCTCGTGCATGAAACCCTTGTGGTCCCCTGTTCTCTATTAAAATGACATGCAGCAGCAGTCTGAATGCAAGCGCGAGTAGCCGACGGGGAATTCCGGTTCGCAAAGCGACGCGTCACGCATAATCCTGCTCGTTGGCGAACCGTGTCTCCTCGACACAGCGACTTTTTTAGCGTTTATTGTGGTTTAGAGGTTCGGTGTTTTAGGGTCTCCGGTTGACCATTGAGGCTGTGAGGCGGGTGGTATGAGGGTAGTAGGTATGCTTATACACTTTAACTACGGCTAGCCATGTTTGTAAGTGTTGCGACCGACACCAAGAAGAAATTCGCATTGAATTTAGCCTTGGGCCCCCCACGCGCATGCATGTTGAGCAGGGGTTCGTATCGGTCTGTAATATGCGTTCTTACTTTCTTTTAGGCAGGTAGGCTTTTTTCTTTGGCCACCACTCGGCCTACGGCGGCGGCTAGCGAGTTTTGGCGGGTCACTTCCGCTTGGAGTGAAGCTGCCGCGAAAAGGAAGCAAGAGAACGTGAGGATGCGTGAGGTATGCAAACTGGAAGCACTGTGCGCGGTTTGCGGCGAAATGAAGAGGAAATCGTCCGTGCAGGACGCAGATGCAAGATACCAGGAGGAAACGGAAGCGAGAGGCGAGAAGCAAGAAGAGATGGGAAGAACCGTTCAGAGGCTGTGTAGTCAAGATTCGAGGCCCATACTTTGCTCTGTGTGGGTATTCGGGTAATTGCCCTGCCCGGACAGGAGCGTGCACTCGAAGGTGGAAATCCCGCCCAGCCAGTCTTCCTCGTTTCGTGTACTACGCGCATCTAGCACGAGGCAACGGTAGGGTACGTTGTCAAGGCTCGGAAGAAAACTGCATCGTGCCGGAACTGAAGCGAAAGCTGGGCTACGTTCGTATGGGTGTGGGAGAGTTTGGGAAGTAGAAGTGCAGGATGAATCAAAGGCTCCTCTGGTGTCGGCTGTGTAGTGTCGTATGCACACACAATCACATACGCATTCTTTCCCGTTGAACCTGAATAAGGCGAATAATGAGGTGTTCATAAACGCGAAGATACGCGTGATTCAAAGACGCCATGGTCCCCGCGTGAAGCAGGAGAAACCTTAGTTTACTGTTTGGAGGGGGCGGTTCCGGGCATAACTACTGCAAAGAACGCGGCGTCATATCGAAAAGACCGTTCTCAGTATCTCCAACGACGTCTTACCACTCTTCGGATATTTTCATCATGGGTCATCATGGTCGGGAACCGTGAAAGAGCGTTCCGAGCGTGCGCGCAAGCGTGCGCGCAAGCGTGCGCGCAAGCGTGCGCTCACCGGTACGCATTGCCGGTGCTGGCATCTTGTTCAAAAGGCAGAGTTCTGTTGAACCACCGGACCAATCGGGCGAGTGCGCCACAGTAGGCGAGCTGGCGCTCGTAAAAAATGCAACGAAGCGGACACGTCAACGATGGGGCAGGCCTTACCCGCGATGACAACGCTCGCCCCGAGTGACGAAGTGCCACTCCGGCAGCTTTGAGCGAAGGGCGGCAAGCGAACACACTTCAGTGTTATGCAATGGCAGCACGGCTATCATCACGGGATCAAGTTTTGAGTATTTTGTGCCGCAGTTGTTGTTTGGGCGGACAGGGTGTAAACTCTGGCCGCGCATCACTCTGTTCTCCACGTTTTTTGATGCAGCCCGTGCTGTGCAACCCAGTGCTAGAAAAAGCGATGCGAAAAAAATACTCGAGGGACTGCCTTGTGCTCATTTCGAAGAAGGCTAGAGGGGGAGAAAACAATACAACTACAAAGTGGGTCTTTTTTGTTGAACGCTTACGCCCGCCACTAAACCCAGACTTACCTGTGCTTCTTGTGGGCTGCAGCACATTTACCTCCTTCTATCGCAACTGGCAGTCTCCTCGAGCATTTCAATACAAAAAAAAAAACGCCACATGCATTCACCACGAGAGGGGGGAAACAGTTCGAAGCAGCCTGCTAGTTTGTTTGTGCACACTAACACACCGCTGCTTTGGTAAGTTGCGTAGTACGCTGCCAGTTACTAATTTCAGTCCACACAATGCATTGTTAACACGCGCAAAAAGCGAGCGCTTCAATTGAATTGCAATGCGTACAAGGGTATTGTGGTACTCGTTTGCATGAAAATGGCTCCACTAACGCAACACGAGCCCGTATGAGGGACTCCGTGATGAACCGGGTGGCGTTGCATGAAGACGCGCCCATCAAAGCGAATGCCGGGCACACTGAGTGGATTGTGTACTACTGACCATTGTTCTGTTTGAAAGCATCTAGAGCGAGTGTGAGAGAGAGAGAGAGACAGAAAGAGAGAGAGAGAGAACACATAAAAACAAGTCGAGGTGTGGGGACCCCACTGACAGGTAGGCCAGGCTAGAGATCTGGGGCGGCGCTGGGAGGGATCAGGGGCGGGGTAGTCGCACCTTTGCAGTCCCAGGGCGTCCCCACCCACCTGCATGTGTTTTCATTCATTGTACTGACCCTTTCCGAGAGAGAGAGAGAACGAGAGAGAGTGCCCCCATCAAACTGCAGGTTGTCCTCTCTGCACCGTGTTTCGGTACCCTGAGCCACGGACACATAAGGCAGACCATCAGCGGCTCGGAACCTTGAGCGCCTGAAGGCAGGACAGCGGTGAGTTGGAGTCCGCTGTTTGTAGCCAGCCTGCTAGGACCACCCATGCTACGAGAGCACAGGAAAATCCGTCTCGGGGAGAAGCCCCCTACCCGGGTCTCGGTTCAGTTGGAGAGCGAGGAGGTGTTTGTAAGAGCGCGTGGCTTTTGCACCACCTGGGGTGCCACGTTTTTAAACCGCGGGTTTGTGGCAAGGGTGTTCAGGAGGAAGGGGGGAGGAGGAGCCGCCATCGAGTCGGCGGCACGGAATCGTGGCTGGCGAGCGTCTCGAAGAAACTCTCGAAGCCTGCTATATTTATTTTCTGGGGGGGGGGGGGAGGGGATTGCAAGAACGTGCTTGGAATCAATGTAGTCGCTGGGTTTTGGCTCCAGACATAATTAGGTAGTGCCGGGGGTAAAAGCTTACCGGTTTGAGGCGAGCAATTGCACCATGCCCTTAGGACCGACTGACTGATGTTCAATTGCTGTTGTCATTCGGCCTTCAATGTTATATATTCGCTACTTCAACCAGCTTCGTAACACAAATGCAGGCATCAGGGACACAAAGCCACCCAGTCCCCTTCGCTGGCTGGGCGTTGGGTGTGCAGAGCTTTCCTACAACCAACGCTCGACAATACTCAAGTGCCGCCTGCCCCGAGGTACTAATTGGGTAGTGCCACGCTGTTTACCCAAGCACGACTACATTGCACGGAATGGGTGCTCTACACCGCACTGGTCAGCGGTGTGCGTCTGGTTTGCCAGGCGGCTGTTCGTTGCTGGGGGAGGGTTGGTGTGAGTTTTCTTCAGGGGATTCGTTCACCAGTCCGGGGGGGCGGAACAAGTGCCCTCGAGCCCGGAAACTCCCTTCTTTTTCTTTCGCTTAATTTTTTGTGTTTCCGACGATCCCGTGGGACGTACAGATTGGTGTCTTTTTTTTTTTTTTTTCAGCGTTATTTTTTTACTTTTCCAAGGCGGGGTGTGCCAGACCAGGGGCTACGTTGGGATTTCTCTCTCGGTTTTCCAGGTTTGTTGCCGTCAGATCAGCTCTTTTTCCGGTGCATTGTGTGGTGCAGCGCAGAGTAGCAGTGCAGTGTCGTGTACAAGCCGGTTCCGGGCTGGGGCGAAGTTGTGTTTCGTGGGTGAAAAGTAAACGGGGGGGTTCGAATAATAACACAAGGACACATGTGTTGTTAATCGACCGGACCGGCCCTTTATGCGTTGCTTAGAGGAGCTGTTGAACTGCTGCTATGTTCGCAATGTGCGATTCGCGGTGCGCAGCGTGGGGACTGGCCCTCACACCCCTGAGAGCCTCGGGGCTGGAGTGGATCTGATGGAACAGCAGGGTACTGATCTCCCGGCAGATCCATTCCCACCCGTCGCGACGGAACTGACACCGCGGGTTTCTTTAGATTCGCTTGAAATACCGACAATTTTTAGAGTTATAGTTCGCTTGAAATGCGGGCAGTTTTTTTTTTGTGGAAAAAGTGAACCCGGCCCTGGCGAATTTATCCCCGGTCGGACTCTCCGAATTAAAACAGCACAGCGCGAGAACCCCTGCGATGACGGGCCGTTGCCCGGCAACAAAAGAGGCCACGTGCCCGGTGCTGGCACCCCCTGATGTTCGCTCCCTCGGAAGTCCTGAAACGCATCTTTCTTCTGTTCCAGGGGATTCCTTGTTCCTTATCTTTGGTCGACTTCGAGTATGATGTGTGGAACCGTTTCTTCCTGTGCGATCGCGTTGCGCCGCTAACCAACGACGAAGGATTCGTTTAGGTCGTGCATGTTTGCGCGTTTTGAGCAGGTTCTACGACTCACATCACAAACGAGCGTCTGCCAAGTATAAGGTGAGACGAATCGTTAGACTAATGCTGTTAGCGTTTGAATTTTTTTTGGCAATGGTACATTTTCATTTCTTGTTTTCAGTCAAGAGCCGCCAGCAGCCCGCTCAAAAAAAAGAAAACTGAGCGGAGAACGCGTGGTGAAGAGACGAGAGGGATTTTCATTTTATTCCGGTAAATACTGCGTTTCGATCGAACGTTTTCTCAAAGTTGTCTCCCAAGAGGCCTACAGGCCCGCCAGCGCAGGCCTGTAGGGCACCCTCCAACGAGAGAAATGTCTGCAAACTCCGCGACGCGGCGCGATCGGTAGAACAGACAAGCGCCTTCGTTAGGCTCGCGCGTCGGTTGATCGATTTCTTACTCGGGGAGATACCCTCGGTCCATCTCCTCCTAATGTAAGCACGGTGGCACAATCTGCATCAGTCACTCAGATACACCACGATTTACATAAAAATACGACTCCATGCAGGGATGGACCTGATAGACCGCGGTGGGACGTGCTGGGTTGCGGCTGAAAGCCGGTCCATCCCTGTCTCCTGGAACTGCATCGAATTGCCTGCCGCTGTCATTGTAGCGAATCGAGGTCCACCACGGTCTATCAGGCCCATCACTATCCCCTAGAGCTGCATAGAATTGCCTGGAGCTGCATGCTTCTGTCTATCACAGTCTATCAGGAGGGGATGGACCGGCTTCGGGGTACGGAATACTGCCAGCAAAACACGCTGCCCTACGCGTTATTTAGCCTTCACAATTCCGTGTAGGGCAGCCCGCAAGATTTGCAATTTTCAACTACGTTCGTGACTCCGAGGCGGGAGAAGCGGGGGCGAGGGTTCTTTGTGCTGAATCACCGTAAAAAGGATGAACCGGATTAAGTCTGGGTGCGTGGCGTTCCGGGCGGGAACCTGGGTGCCCCAAGTTTTTCTCCAGTCCGACGCTGCTCCAGCCCAGCTATTGTCCAGTTCCACCTTGTTCCGCCTGTGCAGCCAACGCTACAACTACGAAAATGAGTATTTGTGCGGTCGACGATATACGTCTGGCGACTTGTTGAGCCACACACAATGCGTGAGGAAACTGAGCCGCCCGAGCAGGAGCCTCTGATCGATTTGCCAATTGAAATCACGTCCAGGATTTGAAATACGGGTCTTCGGGTACGGGTCTTCCCTTCTTCTTTTTCTCCTACTCTCACTTCACCCAAGTGCTACAGGGCAACATGAATGCTCTTTGTGCGGTGAAGGATGGGGAAGCGGGGAGAAGCAGCAAACGGGTGTTTTTTTTTTTTTTTTAACCTGCAAAACCATGAGCTATTACTTTTGCAGCACTGGGCGTTATGAGCTTTCCTTTTAGAAAAAAGAGGCGGACTTGGAGTGAGACAGAGAGACGGACTGATTCCGCGCCTGCCCCTGTACCAGAAAATCAGAGAATGGCGGATCTCGCCCACGCAACTAAGCCGGTCCACCCCTATCGGAACGGCATCGCAGTGCCTGCCGCTGTCTTGTGCAGGGCCACACAGGCGCCGCAGATTCTCTGCATGTTTTGCATTCTAACGTCCAACTTCAAAGGGAACCCGCGGTGGATCCCGCTCCTCATCAGGAGGAGGGGACGGACCGGCTGCGCAATGCATGTGGCAGACCCGTCCTCTGCTTGTCTGTTTTGCGGCCGGGAATAGAAGAAAGGCGTAGTTTTGTTGAAAGAACGCCAACGTAATTTGGTAGCTCTTGGGTGTAGAGGCGGGTACCTGGTATCGCCTACTCCGTCTCTGCGTGGACTAAGGGCTCATTGCGCCATTGCGCTGGTTGGTTCCGCTCTAGAGAGAGACCATTTTAGCAGGCTGCGCGGCTGCGGAAAGGAGGCGCTTGCCGAGGTTCGAGATGGCCGTCGCTGTGGAGTCGTGCTTGATGCGCAGGCGGTCCTTGAGCTCGTCGCTCAGGAGGATTTCTTCCGGGATGTCCTCTTCGTCGTCTTCCTCCTCCTCCTTCTCCCCCCTGCGCTCCCTCATCAACCGCTCTGCCAAAAACTCCTTCTCGGCAGTCGCGAGCCCGCACTGCAATTCACGCATGATGACCGTAAAAGCAGGGCGCATCTTCGGATCCTGCGACCAGCAACGCTTGATGAGGTCGGCAGTGAGGGGATGCACGGACGCAGGGATCGGCGGCCGGTGGCCGTTGGTGATGTCCTTCTTCAGAGACTCGTGGAAGGCGATGACGTCTTCCGGCGGCTCGTTCGACCAGGGCAGCCGCAGCGTGGCCAGTTCGTATAGAATCATCGCGAACGCGTACACGTCGACCTCCTTCCCGTACGGCGAGACTTCGCTCCACATTTCGGGCGCCATGTAGTCGAAGGTGCCCACGCCGTATGTCAGCATCGGGTCCGGCTTCTTCTCATGCGGCGCAACTGCTGCGTCCCATGCCCACCAGTCCCCGTGACCGGCGGGCAGCCGTGTGGCCGACCCGAAGTCGATGAGCTGCACGTGGTACCTCTTGTTCCTCCCTTTCGCCCTCACGGCGCCGTATCCGGATCGGTTCGCGCGGGAGGCGACCTCGTCCTTCTTCATCACCTTCACGATCACGTTCATCGACTTCAAGTCGCGGTGGATCACGTTCTTCGCGTGCACGTGCGCCATCGCGTCCGCGACGCCCAGCGCGATGGTCCACTGCGTCCGCTCGCTGAGCACCGTTTTTCTTTCCTTGCAGAGGCGGTGCAGCGGGACGCCTTCTGCGTACGTGTATACCATAGCCGTCTCAAGCGGCCACTCCATGTGCGTGCCGATGAGCCTGACTATGTTGCGGTGCCCGGCGACGGCTTCAAGGCAAAGGACTTCGTTGAGAAACGGCGCCGCCGTCTTGAACTGAGCGAGCTTGATGGTGACGTCTACTTCCCCCTTATACGACCCGTAGTAGGTGGGAGCGTGCAGCCCGTTGCCCAGCCTGATCATCCCCCTGAGGTCGAGCCTGGGCGGCGTGCTCCGCGGGCCGCGCGCGATGTTGCTGCAGTGGGAGGGGCCGAGGTCGTTGGGGTTGATGGCCAGGTGGCTGATTCGCCGGCGGGCGGCTTCAAAGCTGGCCTTCGTCCTCGTGATCGCCCCGCGCTGCTTGAACACGGCCACGCACATGCCCACGGCGGCGATGCCCTCCGCGATCGGGTTGTACGCGACGCATTCCGCCGAGTCTGCTACTTCCATGTAACTACTGTACCGTAGCCGCGCGCCTCCGTTCGCTTAGCCTCAGCAGCTAAGCGGAATCAGCCACGCCTCGGGTTCTTCTCCTCCTGCGCGCGTCGCTCCGATGCAACTTTCAAAGCGCCGTGAGTGGGCGCCTATGTGTGGGTGCGGGCGTACGTGCTTCGGGATCCGTCTGGCCCTGCGTATCTCGTTTTTTTGTGTTGTCAGCGACGAACGCTTGTCGGTTCGGGTGCCGCTGGCTTGCTTCCCCCGTCGCTGTGCGAGTGCGCTTGTCCGCTATCACCAGCGGTCATATAAAAAGGGGGCGTTTTATGGGGTGTTTCTTTTGTGGGTTTCGTGTTTTTCTGTTATGTCTGCGTGGAATCCTAGATCTATATTCTGTGTTGTGAACGATCGAAGATGGTGTCAGCAGGCCGCTCCTTGTTCGCCTGGTGATTTGGTACGCACCCAGAGTGTTTCCGCTACGAACGATGCCATTCCCGCCACTCGTGGATGATAGACTCTCCCTTCCAGCCACCTCACAACAACCTCGAGGTATTGCGGTCTTACGTGAGATCCGCCGCAAACGACTATTGACGCTTTGCAACGACTAGTAACGCTTTGTTAAGCATTGAGTTCTTTTGAGTTGTTGAGCAGCGGCTGCCAAAACTTGCCGTAAGAAATAAGATGCCAAACAAAAACCAGTTTGCTCGCTCTCTTACCGGGTGCTCAATCCACTTCTCAGCCAGTTTGCCCACTCTGTGGCCTTCTTTTTCAGCTTTACCCTTGACTGCTTGGACCCAAGGGGGACACGGGACACAGGCATCTTGTTAAGAACCATCCATCCATCAGCCGGCTGACCCCCCCCCCAGGCATCTTGTTAAGAACCATCCATCCATCCATCAGCCGGCTGACCCCCCCCCCCCCCCCTCAGGCTATTTTCACTGTGGAGGGGGGAGACGCTACCTGTCACACTCTAAGGTGGTCACCACGGTGGGCGGTCAGAAAAAAAAAATTTTTTTTTTGCCCCAAATACCCCAAATGCCACACTTTGGAAAATTTTTGTGGGCCCACTTTTGGCAGGGAATTTTGACCATTTCACCTTAGAGAATTTGACCACCCAGCCTCCAAGGCAACTGCACTGTAGAGGGGGGGGGGGGGGGTCTGGTTTATCCGGCCATCCGGCCAAAGTGGCTGATCCTTAACAAGAGCGCTGCCCCCCCCCCCCCCCCCCCTCAGGCTATTTTCACTGTGGAGGGGGGAGACGCTACCTGTCACACTCTAAGGTGGTCACCACGGTGGGCGGTCAGAAAAAAAAATTTTTTTTTTGCCCCAAATACCCCAAATACCACACTTTGGAAAATTTTTGTGGGCCCACTTCTGGCAGGGAATTTTGACCATTTCACCTTCGAGAATTTGACCACCCAGCCTCCAAGGCAACTGCACTGTAGAGGGGGGGGGGGGGGTCTGGTTTATCCGGCCATCCGGCCAAAGTGGCTGATCCTTAACAAGAGCGCTGACGGGACAGCATCCATGTCGCGAATGGCGAAGCCACTTGACCAGAAGGGGTTGAGACAGATTGGCGGCAGGGCAGAACAAAGGGTACACGCGGAGGCAAGTCAAAAGCGGCATCGACACTACTTAACAGCAGAGAAAAAGAAAAGGGAGTACAGGACAACCGGGACACAAAGGGGTTTTGTGGCCATCGCGAGAGGGATTGGTACGCTAGGCCAGTGTAAGTGAGCTGGACACTGTGCATCTTAACCCTGGTGGAGAGAGACGGACGGTCTATCGAGCAACGCCGGGCCGAGGGAGTCCCTCCCGGTTCCTGGTCTCTGCGGTTGTTCGACCGGCTAGATTCGGGATCCACGTGCCAAGCCGGAAAATACCGAGGTGCAGCCTGAGGCTAGAAACTGCAATGTTGAGCGGGAAGAGGATGGGTCGTTCTTAACGACACACAAAGCAGTTCCTGCTCGCTACGTGCAGGAGTTCCTTGTTCCGTTGTTATAACTGTGAGCCGGCCCATCCCTCTTGATAGACCGTGATAGACCGAAGAATACAGCACCGGGCCCGATAGACCGTGGTGGACCGTGATTCACTGTGATAAACAGCGGCAGGCACTTCGATGCAATTTCAAGAGATAGGGACGGACCGGCTCAAACTGGCAAATTGTGGATTAGAAGGGGTCGGTATTTTAGAGTCTCCGGCTGACGGGTAAACGGAAAAATCCGAGGCTTGGGTAGTTTTCTTGAGATGCGGATCTCTTCGCCGCATTCAGGTTCGATCTGTCTGTGCGCTGCCCGGCGGCCGATGGGTTCGCCGTAGCACAGTTTCTCTTTTGGTTTGCCCTTTCGAACGCACCGCAGAGCGAGGATCGGGGGTTGCAAGTCGTCGCCGCGGTGCACGATGCACCGGCTCAGTCTGCGAGGTTCAACTCCATCCACTCGTGAAAGCTGTCCATTGTGCCTGAACGTGGCCTCCTGCGCGCTTGGCTTTGCTCGGCAGCTCTGTCGAGCAGGGCACCGACGGTGACCTTGCGCGCTGCAGGAGTTGTACCAGCGAGCTGCGACGCACTGGCCGTGCTCTCGATCTGAGACGGCAAGTCTCTGTACCCCGGGGTGCCCCACGACCGAGAGCCCGGCGTGCGGCTGACCGAGCCCGCCGGCGGCGGCAAGTCGTCGGACTGCCACCGGGCCGGCCGCGCCCCGTCGTGCTGCGCCCGGCCCGGGGAGAAGCTGCCGTCCACGGCGCCGGCCAGCTGCTTTCGTAGTGCCGCGACCTCGGCTTCCAAGTCAAATATCCGGGAGTCGGTCGCGGCGCACCTGTTTTCAGGGGGGAAATCTTAGTTTAATGTTAAGGCAGGACCATGTTTGATGCTAGCATCAAGTCTTCTTCGAAGAAAGTGTACAGCAGAAAAGGGAAAAGGGAAAAGGGGCAGCAAGGAGTGTAAGACTCCCAAGTGTTGGGTATTTGTCGCATGATTAAGATGCAATCCTGTACGACCATAACATCTCCTCCTTGACGCTTGTGCTGTGCTGCGATTGGCGGTCTCAGTGCCGCTGCGGAAAAGGATCAGATAATCGAAGGTGCAATGGTGTTCGTCTGTTTGCCATATTTCCATCGTGGGAGATGGTGGGAAAGTAAGAGCGTGAGCGGTTAAGCGAAGCGAAGTCCAGTGCCACGAGATGTTACTCGCCAATCTTTTGAGACCAGCGTCTCATACGAAGTGTCAGACGCCACACCTGGTACAAGCCGACCGCATACTCGGCTGAGCTCTCTGCAGCAGTTCCTTCGCGGCGTTCAGGGCGAGGGCTGCAGTTCTTTCATCGTCCTTGTCTCTGACGTGGAGCTTGTATCGCGAGGTGGGTGGGTTCCACTCGGAAAGAGGCGTGGAGAGCACTTCGAAGGTGATGTTGGCTGGCCCGGTCTGGGAGAGGACGTCGATGCTGTCGAGGATTGACACGAACCCGAAGACGGAGGCGAACGACGACAGCGTGACGTGGCCTTGGTGGTTTAGCGTGTCGGCTATGCCGGCCACAATGCTTTTGGACAGCCCGGGAAGCATGTCCACGACGAAGGCCTGCAGTGCGGTGATGAACATCGCCGTGTCGACTTCTAACACAGTAGCGCCGAACTGGCTGATCCAGTACCGTCGACTCGCCGGGCAAGGGACCAGTTCCGCAAGGAGTTGCACGGAGAGATCCCTTCGGTCTGTCGTGTGTAGCTCCAACGTCGCCCCCGTACCAGCACGGGGCCGTGTCGTCGACTTGCTGAGCTTGTCATGCTGCGCCAGCGACATCACGAACCGGACGGCCAGGAGGATAGTGTTGTGGTAGAACGTGGCGTCTGCGACGTACTTGCCGAGACTCCGGTCGCCGAAGAAATTGGGCGAGCCCTTGGCGGCGTCGGTGATCGTGTCCCGGAGGTGGGTGGTGGCTTGCAGCAGGAACTCGAGCGGGTACATCGCGTCGTCCGCGCGGAGCAAGTTCCGCTCGCGGAGGGACGGGTGCTTGTACAGCGGCTCGACGACCGAGTCGACCGAGTTCGCGATCTCGTGCAGGGGGTCCTTCATGCCCTCGACGGCGGCATTCCACTCCGCGTCCGCCACGTGCGGGAGCGCCGCGCCGTCGTCCTTGAAAGCCCGCAGCGAGAACACGACGCGCTTGACCGCGTCTACCAACTCAGCCACCGCCACCCCGCGCGTCTCTGGCCCGGCGCCCCCTCTATCCAGCATCGGCGACGGTCCTGCGGCGTACCCCTGTCAGTTTCAGAAGTGAATCCATATCTCAGTCAGTAAACTGACTGGGACTGTCCCGAGAGACACGGGGTTGAATCGAGTTGATTCTTCGGACATAGACTTGCAGCGGAGTAGGTGTCGTCAACCCTCGAATGGGATGACAGTGGGAAACAAAGGCCCCCACGAGGGACTGGAGACAGATGACTCCGAGGATACTTTGCTGCCTTCATCGGGAGGTGTCGCGACGCACCTGTCAGTTAACCACAAACCAGGACTGACTGATGCCTCTGCAGTTCTTTAGTGTCTCGTCGCGATGGGACACCTCAACAGGGCCTTCTGTAGGCTAGGATTAGCTCTTGTGGACTTGTGATCCTTACCCAAGGGATCGTCCCCCGGAGGAGGAGTGCGGGCATCAGGAGCACGAAAAGCCACCCAGCTCCCTTCACTGGCTGAGCGTTGGGTGTGCAGAGCGTTTCCTACGACGAGCACTCGAGTACCGCTGTTGCTCTCAAGTGGTCTAGTCAACTATTCCCTGCAGTATTATCATGCTTTCAAAACAAAAACAAAAAGGATACCTGTCTGGGCAGAGCGTTAAACATGTGCCGCTGGTCTTCCATGTCGGCGATGTGGTGCCTGCGGGGTGACATCGACAGGGGCTGGAACGGTTTCCCAGTGGGCGTGTTGCTCCCGTGCCGGTTGTAGTCGTCCATGTCTTGCATGGTTTGCATCGCGGTTCGGGTTGCCCGGGACAGGCCGGCCGGGCTCAGCCACGCTTGCCGGATCCGTTCTCTGCTGATGCCGCCCATGATGGACATGTCTTCCGATCCATCGGAGCTGTCGGAGTCTGACCCTCTCTCGACGTTGCGCCAGTGGTCACCCCGTGTGTGTTGCGAGTGAAATGTTGCCTTCAGGCTCGAGGCCGGCGTCCGCTGCAGAGGCTTCACGCGTGGTCTGCGTTTAGGAGAAGAATTTGGAGACTTCAAAGGACGAGGACAAGTCTCCGGGCCAACCGTGGAGGTTTGGGGAGGTAGCCGTTATGTAGAGATAAAGTGGAGGTTTGGGGAGGTAGCCGTTATGTAGAGATAAAGTGTTTGTGGTAGCGCCCTGGATGAGAGATAGGAGCCCGGGGGATTGAAAAAAGGATGGAGGATGTTGCTTGTTTCCGGTGTTGTGGGGGGCGTTTAGGGTGTGGGTAAGGTGTCGCTAAAGAAAGAGGTTCGATACACATCATGCACGGCGCGTGCTATTTCACGTGTCATCAGCATGACATCAGAACAAGTGTACATTTGTTCCCCCATGCAGCCGCGCAACGAACTTTCGCTTGTCAGCGCGAACTAGGTAGTACGCTGTCAACGGATGTTTAGTATCATAACCAGCAAAAAGGTGGAAAAGGGTGGGAGAGGAGTCACACCTCGTTTGCAGGTTGGTGTAAGCCGTTGCCGACATATCAGGGAGACCGAGCGTCCTCCAGACAGCGTTCGGCATGGCCGGCACCGACGTCATCGTCAACGCACCGCTATTCTGCCAGGCAGAACAAAAACTGGAGGTGAGTGGCGCAGGGCCAGAGCATAACTGCTTTCTCCTGATGCTGGGCTTGCCGGAAGAGGCGACGACCCCGTTCCCACCCAGCCCTGCGTGAAGTCTTAGATTCCGTTTGTGACACACACCGCCCTGCAACTTTCGGCATCGTTCGCGTGACTTGGGTTAGAAGACTTCGGTACTTCGAGCGTGAAGGTGCGGGTACGATCATGCCAAGATTCGCGCGCTGGCACTCGCGATGCGGGTTTTTGGACAGCAGTCCTCTTCCGAACACTGCGCGGAGTGCGACAGCCAGGATCCAGGATCCCAACTGACAAAAACGTTCTGGAACAAACCCACGGCTGTAATCTTCAGTCGCTCAGTACACAGGATATCCAAGCCGGCCCATCGTTCAAGTTACCTGCCGCTGTCTATCAGCGGTGAGACTATCGCCTGAGTGGCTATCGCAGACCATCTCAATTTTCTGCACGATACGGGTAGCGGCGTCGTGATCTCTGGGTCGCCCTGTCCTGTTTGCGGCAAACGAAATATGGTTCCGAAGCGAAGAGGAAAGCTCCATAGGTGAGAAGTTGAGCAGTATCGAAGCGAAAGGTGAAGTAGAAGACGAACAGAAGAACGGCAAGAACGAACACGGTCAAGGCTTGAAAGAAGTTGGTGGCTGATGTGCGCGGCGGGTGTTTGGAGAACGCAACAGGGGAGGGTGGCGAATGCGGCAGGTTTCCTTGATGAAAAAGCTCGGAGTGAAGGGTAGAGGGCAAAGACCCATCGAGCCATCTTGCAGATTCGCGCTGAAGTTTTCCTCAGGAAAGCTAGAACCAAATGAGGTACGCCAGGCAAAGCGAATGATTGGAGAATTCACTTCAATGCAAGAACATGCTTGGGGGTATGTACGCAACACCGTGTTTCGTGACTGCTAGCAAGACACTCTCCGAAGGGATTTAGCTGTGCTCTCGTAGCATGGCTGGGCGAATAACCTACCAGAGTAGGCTGGCCAACCTTCACTTGCACTAGCGCCCCCGTGCTCGTTGCTGAAAGAGAATATCGGCGTTTTCTTCTCTCAAAGGGCCGGTCCAGTTTTGACTCATATAGAGCTTCGTTCCAATCCTGCGGTCTCAGCCGAAGTTTTCAAAAAATGAGATTGCATTCCGGTAGGAGGGCAGATTCGTTTGGGTAAATTTTCTTTGGTAAATTGTGCTTGCATTGAAGCCGTTCCGACGATCAACCGAGATCGACGTGTGTGTGTGTGTGTGTGTGTGTGTGTTGCTGGCTTCCAGATTTGTGGGGCACCGGTTCTTTTTAGTACTCGCAGGCCAACGTGCAATGTTGGAGTGATTGGGTAGCGCACTTGCGACACACGCGGCGCTTCGCTTGGATCGTCCTGAGCTATCGCGAACGAATCGAGCGAAGCCAGCGGAGGGGGCCGCTCGACGCCGGTTGAAACTTGACGGAACGACCCGCCCAGAAGTGTAGATGGATTACTACTCCACGTCCAGGGCTGAAAGGCCGTCCCCGCCGGTATCTGCGTACGCGCTACGCACTGATTAACACGCGCAGTCGAGCCTGCAAATGCCTTCAGGTGAGAGAGGCATCCGCGATCCTTGTGTTACCGTCGATCCCGAGGGACGAGCAGTTTTGTTTTGCGACCTTTGCTTCGTTCCTTTTTGCTTTTTAAAGTGTTTGTGTCTTAAAGTGAGCCGGTCCACCCTGCTGATAGACTGATGATAGAATGCAGAATACTTGCAGCGATGGCCTGCAGTAGCCACTAGGTGACTATGCTTGCTTGTGATAGTCTATGATAGGTTAGAGTGCAGAATATCTGTAGCGATGGCCTGCATTAGCCACTGGATGACTACCTCTTCGATCGTACCGTATCGTGCTTCTGGCGGTTGCATTCATTCGAATCATGACCTTTGATGAATCATCACCTATGATAGACTGTGATGATAGGCAATTCGATGCAGTTCAGGAAATAGGGGTGGACCGGCTCAAGGTGGCTCAAAAGCGTTCGGACGCAAAAGCTTAGAACTCCGAGGCGTGTGGACGCGCTCGGCTAAGCCGCGCTTTAGTACCGGACAGCGACCTGAGCTCGACTTACGCTCAGTTTTCGGTCAAATACGCTCGATTGGATTGTCGATACACAGAGATTTGCATTCGAATCCAAACGACGACGTTGAACCTGGACGAGCAATCGAAGGAGAAGCGAAGCACCAAGCGCGCGACGATCAAGACGAGGCGAAAGCATGACGCATCCCCTGCGAAGAGATAACCGCGCCGGCGATGCAGATTATCGCCACAGATTCTTTGCATTCTACCCCAAACGACGACGCTCGACAACGCTCGATCAGGCAGGGGTGAACTGGCCTGTGGACACCCCTTCGGCAAGACAGAAGGAATGCGTTTCGTTGGAGGTGGAAACACGACAGAAAAGAAAACCCTGGGGGGCGGGGGGTGGTGGTGGAAACATGTGGAAAGATCGAGGATGAGACAAAAGGGCACATGCACTCCTTGGTTTTGCTTTGTTCCGCTCTTAAAGCCAGGTTTAGAAATCTGGCAGGTGTGCAGCGATACCTTCTCTTGGTGAGCAATAGGGGTTGCCGGGCCTGGTCGGCTACACGTTGAGTCCCAGCCTCAGAAGCTGGAGTTAAAGAGGGTGTGCCCAAGTCACACCCGAAAAGCGGATGTGCCACAATCAAAACACGTGTAAATCCACATCCAAAAAGCGGGCGTGACCCCCGCTTTTTAAGCTTCTTGAGGCTGGACGCCATCGTGTATACATGCTGTCACTCAACGTGCAATGCAGCGCTGAGTAGCTTGCACGTACGTTGCTGACTCCAACATCGCTGTTTGCTCCCGGGACCCTTTGAGAATTGAGGAAAACGTCTTCCTTTTCCAGGGGGTAGACATTGCCCGCCATCAATATATGAGCAGGCGATGTTCCTAATCGCGAGGCGCATGCACGCGCAATAGGCTGACGCGCATTAAACGAGTTGAGAACCGGTGCATTCAGCATGGTGAGTTGTTAAACGTCCGATCTCGAAGCCCGCTGCACTCTTATGTGATCAGGCTCGGCGGATGCAGGTGCTGTAGAGGCGAAGAGCGGGCTGTTGTTTGGGGATGATTACGATGACGAGTGCGCGCGGGTGAATCAGAGAGAATAGTTTCAATGCCACCGGGTGCAGACGGTTTGTAGATAGGCCTTCAGTCGTGCCCCCTGTTCGACCTAAAAACTTTCGGCCATCGTCGCAGGGTAGTTAACGCGTCAGACAGTTGAACTCAGATCGCATAGCCCGTCTCCAGTCGAAAGGGTGAGACCATGGGTTTGTTATAGGCGCGGTGTGTACGTGTGTGCTGTATGTGCGCCCGTGAATGTGCGATGAGCGGCAACAAAGTAAGGCAGACCTCGTTGTGGGGGTCCAGCAACAGCGCCATCGCCACGTTCTCTTCAGCGCTGCTCTTCATGTGCCGGATGTACATGACTTCTCCGCGCATTACCAAAGCATGGGTACCAATGGTAAGTTCTATTCCGTCGTCAAGCTCCTCCAGCCCCGCGTCCAGTCTGCCGATGTCCCACAAGGTGGCGGCGCCGTACCTGTACGAGAAGTCGTTGTAGGGGTCGAGGTATTTGATGTGGCTGCACAAGCCGAAGACCTCCTCCATGCTCGCGAAGCATCCTTTCGTCAGAAGCTCTTCCAGCATGCTCGGCCGCAACTCGATCGCGTTCTTCAGCCCTGCGTGAATTTCATCGACCGCCTTCTGCTCGTCACCGAGCATCAGATAGATTTCGCTCGCATTGGAGTACGGGTTGAAGAATGAGTAGTGGAGGTGCTGCATGAACTCCTTGCTCTTGTCGAAGTAAAAGAGAGCTCTGTGCAGCATGCGGCAGCAACGGTAATTGTACCTGCGCGGTGTTGTGGACAGAATTAGACCCCGAGCATTTATTGACACTTCTGAGGGTAACCGGCATTTCGAGCACACACATGTCAGCATGGCCATGCTTTCACACCGAGGATCGGTACTGAAGATCGTGTATCGAGCAAGCTTTTACCCTTATGCTCTACGCGAGATTTCTGTTCCCGCTGAGCTTGCCTTAGGACACCTGCGTTAATGTGTAACAGATGTGCCGCCCCAGCCAAACTCCCCACCTGACTGGTGTCTCCAAACGAGGATTCGCGAGCCGAAGCCCGTTTGTCGCTGGAAACGGATAAGCTACGAGCACAATTTCTGAAGGTGGTGCGGCTGACCTGTCGTTCGGAGTATTTGGAACAAGCTGCTGGTCTAAGCAACGATAATATTCTCCTCCTTGATGTGCGTCTCGTGCTGCAATTAGCTCCAGTCTCAGTGCCGCTGCGTAAAAGGGTAAGTAGAAAACGAACCAACTGCTAATGATCTTCGTGTGTTTGCCACATTTCCATCGTGGCGCCTCAGGACACGGAAAGCTAGGGGGCGGGATGGTGGGTAAGCAAGAGCGTGAGCGGTTGTGTGATGGCCCTGTTTCACAGTATATCATTAGTCGGTTAATATTAATCTTCTAAGACTAGCGTCTTTTACAACTAGAAAAATAGCACACCCGATGTTGTTGTACACGATGCTGCAGTGAGAGGGATGCGAGGCGAGGTGAAGAGCGCAACGCAGGACTTTGGTCGAGTCTTCGTAGCGGTTCAGGGAGACGAGCGTGTACGCCAGCATCACGTGGCACTCGTACTCGAGGGGCAGGTTGCGGACGGCCTCTTTGAAGAGCATCGCGGCAGCTTCGAAGTCGCGCGCGGACTCAGCGAGCAGCCCGTTAAAGAGCGGCGCCCATTCCGGAGGGCAATTCTTGACTGCCTGCATGCACCAGTAGTTGTGGACGTTGCGCTTGTGGCCCAGGCGGAAGAAGAACTGGGAGATCCGGCAGAAGATGTGCGGATGGTGCGGCTGGATCGTTAGCCACTGGTACAAACACGCCGCCTTGGTGACGTACCCGGTCCTGCTGTAAAAGATGTTCAGCAGCACGTCGGGGTCCGTGGGTAAGAGGTGCTTGCAGTCTTTGAGGAGGAGCTCCGCTTGCTGATTGGACGGGCGAAACAGAAGACTCGCGCTCAAGTCGCGCGCCGCCTCCTTCAGCTTCCCTTCGGACAAACGAATGCGCGCGCGCTGAAGGAGGTCGGACGATTGGAAGGTATAGCGGATGGATTTGCTCAGTGCAACGCAGGCCGCAGACTTCTTCCCCGTGTCCTGCAGGATCCCTGCGCTCAACTGGTAAAGGGCCGACCGCTTGGGGGACCGCACCAGGGCGGCATTCAGGTCGTCGAACGAGAAGTTGATGCACGCCATGCCCTGCGCGAGGCGGGCGTAGTCGCAGTACCACAGGGACACGCCCTTCCGCGCCGCCTGCGCCCGCGCCGTCAGCATTTCTCCTGCCTTTTTCGGCGGGTACAGCGCCATGGCCTGGGCGAGCCTGCGACGGGCGGTCGCCTTCCCGTGCTTTCGGTCTTCGCGGATGTCCAGCTTCGCGAGCCACGCAGTCGCGATCGCCGACCCCAACCGATCCGCGGCGACCGAGAAGCTGGACCTCGCGTCGGCGTACCGACGGGACGCTATATAGTACATGCCGAGGAGGAGCTCCACCTGCCCGTGCATAAACGGGCACGAGTTGGTCTCCGTGGGCCTCGTGGCGGATTGGAACCGCGCCTCGTGATACAGCGCGCGGGCCTTCTCCAAAAGCCGGATGCCAGTGGCAAGCGGCACGCACAGCGCCATGTGGTACAGGCACGTGACGCAGTCGCTGTCAACATCGAGAGGGGGAGGGGACGAGTCGGTTTGCAGGGAAGCGAGGCGGCTTATCCAGCGGGCCTCCTTGCTGAAAGACAGCGGGCAGCCGCCGTAGGTCTCATCGGGTTTGATGAGTCCGGCCAGCATTTTGACGTACGACAGGTCCTTCGTCGCGGGCACCGACGGGTCCGCGCGATAGGCGTCGTCGTCATCGCGTCCGCAATGACACTCAGAACTGAGCGGGACGTTCGAATCGGGATGCGGGTCCACACCGGGGGATACATCGGGGGGCTGGTAGGGAGGCGGAGAGGAGGGCGGCGGAGGTGTTGAAGGAGGTTCCGTCGATGTCCCCGGAGTGCTCGTTGAATAGTACTCCGGCGGAATGGGCGGAGAAAGCGGCGTGTGTACGCCTTCGGGGGGCGTGTGCGGCGGTGGGGGAGACGCGGGCGGCGACACAGCCGCCGCAGCGGAGGCCAAGATGTCGCCCAAGGAGAACGACGCGTCGTCACCTGCCCCCCACGACGCCGACGACGCGCTACCCGTCAACCCCGCCAAACTCGGGAGTGGGGGAGGGCTGTGTGCTGAGCTCTGCGGCGATCCAGACCACAGCGAAGCTAGGCTGACGTGCCCTACATTCCCGGTGAGACCGGCCATCTCGCCGAGGATGCCATTGCTCCCATACCCTCCGAGCACGCTTGGAGGGCTTCCGCCGTACAAAATGCTGAGCGCGATATCAACGGGCAGGTTGAAGAACGGCGGCGTTCCGCTCGTTAATCCACCGTACGGCGAGAACGGCTGCGGGGCGTAGTTGTCCGTCGGGGCAGCCGGTGGGTAACCGTTTGACTCCGCGAAAGGGGGGAAATCGAGGAACGAGCCTTCGTAGTAGTAGGACGGGTACGAATCTGGTTGTTCGAAGTAAAGGGAGTCGTCCACACTCGCTGCGGACCCGAATTCAGGGTTAGTGATGATGCCTGCGAGCATCGATGCGTACGGCGTTTCGCGGGGCAAGTCCGGCTTTGCATCCCGGTGCTTGTGACAGAGCATGGCCCGTTTAAAGTGGCCTTGCGCGGATGTGTAGTCCTTGTGAATCAAGGACAAGCAACCTTGGGCGATGCTGCTGTCATGGACGGTACTGCACCTCTCCAGCGCCAGCTGGTACACCTCTACCGCCAGGTCTGCTCCGTCGCACTCGTCGTGCGACTGCTGCAGCATGTCTTCGAGAACTTGGATCGTAGTCACGGGCAGCAGGTAGCTGGAAATTTCGCGCTTCACCTCTTTCGGGAGCTTTCGCAGGGCGCGAGCCTCAGACAGCGTCCAGAACACCAACGGGATCGACCCCCGTTGGTCGGTTGCTGCAGGGTCCGTGATAAGACTATCGCTCGTGCAGGAGTCGGCATTGAATGCGCCCGACAGCAGCGCCGCAATATCGAGCCGCACGCCAGCGGCTTCGACGTCGTGAAAGAATGGAGACCACTGCCAAATGCCCGGTGTGCAGCCGACAGAGGTGAGGAGGTAGTGGCGGTAGCTGAACGGTAGAATATGCCCGCTGTACTCTTCGGTCGCCCGCAAGAGCACTGAGGCTTGCCCAAGCCTGTTACGACCGCGCTCAAGAGACAGCAAATTCTCGATTACCGGCCGCAAGCGACTGTCGGGAGGCCGGTACCCCGTGGGACTTTCTCTCAGTTTTCTCTGAGCATCCAACTTTGCCACCGCGTCCAGCAATCTTTGTTTGTTGTGCCACGTAAACAGCACGGACGATGCGCTACATCTATCCGGCAATCCAAGGACTGCAGCCCTGAGGCGCGAAGGCGTGTAGATTTTGTCGCCCCTACCACTCCGTATCGCGCGTTTCCATTCCTCGGGTTTGCGAAGCCCGAGCAGGTTGACAGCCTCTAGCGCGTCTTCCAAGACTTGATCGAATACCGGGATGCACACCGCATAGGGCCACCTGCACTTTATGCCATCGCATTGCCGGACTTCAACGGTCTGGTGTGTGGAGGAGTCGACGGAGATCACGGTCGCGATCTGGGTAAGGTATTCGGACAACTTTTTCCAAGGCGAACACGCAGCCGGCGTGCCGTCGACAACGCCGACAAGTTGGCGGACGATCGGGGAGTTGGGCAGGATGTCTATTGTATCACCGGGTCGGAATTGTGGACGGGTGCTCGAGGGTCGGTCGATGATAGTGAAGGGGACGTTGCACAGGTGAGCCGCTTGCTGCAAGCGCTCGAGGAGTATTAGGTGCTCGTCGGGGATGATGCCGCCCCGGCCGTTCTGGTCTGTGACCACTGTGTGCCCGTCGCAGTCGATCTCTTGCCGCAAGGTCGTGACCACACCTGGAAGCATCGACCGCTCCACGATTTCTGCCGACCGCGCCGAAGGGTCGCCGGTTGGCTCGTGGTTGACGAGCTTCACCAGCGCACTCTGTTTTTTGGTGAACCTGGACGAATCCTCCACGGTGTTCGAGGCCCCCGTGCTGTCGTACGGCTCGGCTTCGACTAGTATGTATGATACTAAGTCGAACCCGACGCCTCTTGGTTTCCGCTGTGCATATGAGGCCACCGGCGGGCGCGTCCGCGCGTGGTTTGGGTGCCAGCGGTACATGGGAGACTTCTGCCGGGGAAACGGGGGTGCTGTAGTGTTTGAGGCGCGGTCGCAGAACTGCTGAGCGAGCGAGGTGAACAAATCGTGGATGGACGAGATCGCTCCGAACTCGGGACGGAGCACGTCCGTTCTCACGTCTTCGGCAGGAAGGACAGCGGGAGTCTCGGCTAGCATAAGGGGCGGACACGACGAGCTTCGCACTACTCCTGGATGACCCGTTTTCTCAAGCTCCGTGAGTGTGCTGAGTCTCGGGAAGTGCTCGCCTGAGCAGTATCTGCCACCAGCCACGTCAGGTGTCCAGCTCTCGTCGCTGTCTGCGTGGCTGCCTACGTTGTCGGCGCTCGCACTCCGGCGCAATGAGTCAGGAGACGCAGAACAGCTGGGGAGGGCACCGGGGTGGCCTGGGGTTTGCTGCCATAAACTCGGAGAAGACGGCTTGTTTGCGTTTTCCTCCAGCCAGCCAATGCCGCTGGCTTCACTGGCGGTGCTTGCGGCGGACGGGTACTCCGCATCTTTCGACGAGCTGGGCGCTCGATCTTTCCTTGCAAGGGCTTCCCTGTCGCTGAGGATGGTTCGTACTGTGGCTCGGTCAATCTCCCCGTTCTCACCCGCCACCCTCGCATCGCGCGCGAACGACTCCCGATCCATGTCATGGTCTTCCCCGGCCACAGTCACGTCTTTAGGCCACTCGTCCATGTTCCATTCGAACGTATTCCCTCTTCTTCACCACCGGGCTCGCCTTGAATGGCGCACCCCCGTCCTGTAGTTATTGCACAAGGATATTCAGTTGTTAGAGCTAAAGTTCGCTTGAGAATCCGATTGTAGGTTTTTGTGCTAGTTCACTCCATTCTATGCGATCACGCTGCTTCAGGCCCGGCATTCCTTTTTCTGCAGGTCCTGTAGCACCGAGAGCAAAGCATAAAAAGGAGCGCCGTTTTTCGTTCTTTTTGGAGAGTTTCGGGTTAGGCCGTTGTGTGTAAATGTGGTGGCAGTGCTAAGAAAGAGCTGTGCACAGACGGAAACAGAGTCTTTTACGACGCAGTGAAGCTCGGCCGCTCGAAGGCTGCACGGGTAACCCGGTGGGCGGCAATAGTAGCTGGAAAGTCTCACAACACCCGTACACGGGGAAACGAATGGCTCGATGGCCTGGGCACAGCGCTGAAAATTGACGCAAACGCTAACCCCGAGACGAGGTGTGAAGATGGACAGTTCCGCAGAAACCCGCGGGTTCGGCATCTTCGTGGATGATGAGTGACCGCAACGCGCTTTGGAGCGAAGACGGTTCGGGCCTACAGAATGACGGGTACACAGAAACTGCAATTTGCACCGCGGGGAACGCGGTGGCTTTGCCCAGAGTGAAGCCGAAGCCGCAGTCCGAAGAAGACACGAACACTAAGCAGACGGGGTCGCCTTCCAGATTGAGGGCAAGAGGGCGAGGGAAGCTTATTTTGGTCCCCTTCGCGGTCACCCGGCAACTGTTGTGCACCATGCAATCCGCGAGCGGGAGGCTCACCCACCGAGAAAAGTCGAAAGCAGCCTCTTGAAGCGTTCCTTTGGCGAACAGAATCCTGGACAAGACGCAGCCAGCAGCATCGCCACCGTGCAACGTCACCCCTGCGACCTCCACGCGGCGTTGCGCGCGCGACATGGTCGTGTGAGTCGGGACGGTTCCGCGAATTTCAATGGCGAGTACCGGCGCAGTCTCGGGAGTGGCTACTAATATGTCACCATCTCGCGCCGGACACGTCAACCCCACCTTGTCGACTGCACCGGTCAGAGGCGGGCCCGCAGCGAGGCGCTTCCAGAAGCTTGAGATCGGCCGTGGACGGGCGTCATGTAGCAGCTGGAACAGGTTGCTGCGAGCGCGCTGTTCAGTCGCCGTCACACGTTCTCGATATGTGACCTCCACCGACTCCAACTCTCGCATCGCGGGTGAAGCAACGGGCAGCTCACAGTAATCGGTAAGAAGGCCCTCATGGGCATTGGCCTGTGGAGGAACTGCAACACTTGTTTCCTCACGATGACCAGCGCTGTTTGCCGCGTCCGCACTCAATCCGCACGTTCTCGCGTGAGGAGACTTTCGGCTGGCATGCACTGCGCTGTGCAAACGTTCGGCAACATCGCCGGCCTCACACTGCGCCTCCCATTGCATAACCCGGACGGGTTTACAACCGTTCGCTTTGTCCTCGAGATAAACGGTTGTGTCGCCTTGCCGAGTGGTGTTCAATACGGGGAACGGGGCGTGGCAGCAGTCGGTGTCTCCGTAGCGCAGTGCGTTGGCTGCTACGACGATGTTATTCCGTGGGAACTCGGTGTCATAGTTATCGAGAGCAAAGAAGCTACCAGCGTCACATACGAAGTTGTCCTCTTCACGCCGCAATACCGGAGACGCCGCCAACGATTCGGCGAGGTACACGCAGCGCACTGTGCGGCTCCTTGTGTTGGATGTCGAATTGTCACTCGAGAAAGAATCCGCAGCAAGGAGCTTGGGGTGAGGTGCATGCGCCGCAGGATAGCCCCCGGTATTGAACGCCGAATCGCCGCCGCTGACACCACAAGCGGGGAACGAGTCGTCCCTCGCTTCCAGACCGAATTCCGCTGCGCGCACTACTGCGGCTTCGGCCGAAGGAGAAACGGGCGTAGATGCGAATGAGTTAGGTGCAATGAACTCGGGACGCGACACATACGCGCTGCGGTTCATGTTCGGAGCTAAACCGTTCCTGAGACGGACACTCGTTTTCAGGATAGCGGGTTGCCGGATAGCACGTGTGCGGTGCCCCGCAACCGCCCTCACAACATCCGAAGACGAGACGGGCGGAGGCGGCGTGCGAAACCCCGTGTCGCTAAGAGTGGCGGCGGCGTCCAGATCCAGGCACGTCAAAGGCAGATGTTCCCGCCCTCGCACCGCCCATCGCTGGGGAAGTTGGTTTTCAGCCAGTCGCAGAGGATCCGTGACGGCATCTCGCGCCTTGATAAAGCCACATGCCCGCGCCTTCGGCGGGGCAGGAGACGGGAGACTCAAAAACGAGCGAAGCGACAGAGCTTTCCGCGTGAGCACGTCAAAAAAGTGAGGAACTGTGGCCGGCGATACCTTGATCGCCAGGCCTAAGTCCTTCAGCGCTTCGAGGAGCTCATGCACGGGGTGGCGCTCGGTCAATACAGCGTCCGCTTGGCAGCCGACATCCTTCGTCTTCGTCCTCCCCACGCTGTTGCCCTTCGTCGCGCAACGCACAGCATTGCTGCCCTCCGGCGGGGCAGGGAGTCTCACGTTGCCTTTCCAACGACCCCTCCTCTGCAACTGCACCGCGCGTGCCCCGCCGTTGCTCCTGCGCATTGCCTAGATAACTGTTCAGCCGCAGCCGCCAGCATACATTCTGTTTAGTGTTTACGGCGATAGTCAGGGGTCTGTGATACGGTGTGCTGTTAATTGTGTTGCCAACGATCAGTTTGGTGTCTTGCGACCTTCATTTGCAATTCCTCTTACTGGTGGCGTGGTTGTGTCCTTTGACAGAGCTTGCAGATACAAAGGCTTGCTGGTGCCGGACTCAGACCACATGCAAGTAGGAGAGGCCCTGGGACACAAGACGTGCCTTCCATGGCTGGATATTTCTGTTTTTCTCCCTTGCACTTAATTTCAGAATTGACAGGCGGTTATTACTCACCCGGTTCGAGCGACATTTTTGAGCCAGCCGATGGTTGCCACACCCCTCGGAGCTTCTTGAACTTCGAGACTCGGACTTGGTTTGCCCCATTTAGTGACCCTCCTGCAGTTCTCGTCAAGCTTGCTCGTCAAGTCAGAAGAGGTGTTAGCGACGAGAACGTTTGGTAGCGAGGCGCTTGTAGAGCCCTGTTGTTCAAAGGACGGGCTAGCTAGGCTTTCCGTTCAAGTTAGAAGCAAGACTTGAGCGGCGTGTCGCCAATCAGCGACGCAAGAAGGATGGAAACGTGGAACCGGGAACTGCCTTGCCCGACTGAGGGATGGCATTCCGAATGATTCCCTCGCCTCGCGCGAGCTTTGAGTGTCCTCGCGAGAGCTTTGAGTGTGCGTTCAAAGTTGCGGGCCTCTGGCGCGTGGACTCCGGTGGAACTTTAGATCTTTAGCAGCAGCTTGCCTGTTGTCGTTCGAGATTCCAGTGCCTGTAGGGTTGGTGGTAGGCTGTCAAATGGCACATTGCCCAGGGCGGACTTTCAAACTTGAGATAGTAGAGTACAGTACACCGGTGGTTCTAGACTGTGTGACGACAGTGCTCATAAGCAGACGAAATTGAGTGTTGCTACGAATTTAACTGTGAACAACCGGCTCACAAACAACACTTACAAAATTAGAAGCGCCGAAGGCGCAACAACCAAATCCAAATACAGTACACACTGCGCAGGGTTGGTCGCCACACGGTTGCCACGTGTGGCCCACATCTGCCACGAAGATGAAGAAGTCGTGTGGCGGATGTGGCGAATTTTTTTCGGTTTTTTTCCCCCCCTGAAAACCGGCCGCAATCGCCGTAAAACCACCATATCCCCCTTTTGTGTTTTTTTAAGAGTTTTCAGGGGGTTCACGTGTGGCAAATGGGCCACACGTGGCAACCGTGTGGCGACCAGCCCTGCACTGCGCAGTACTGTCTTGGCGTAGTCGTTTATTTGCACACATTCACCTGGGATACAGCAGTGTGGCTCCTGCGCCAGCCGCGCCAGAAAACCCTGTTTTCTGGCGCGTTTGGCGCGATTGGCGCGCCCTTAGTGTTTTCACCAGGAATTGACAACTTTTTCATTTTGGGTTCATCATTCGTCCATTTTCTCGGCGATCCCGGCGTGCTTTCCGACAAATTTTTTGTTCGATGAGAAGATCGATGACAAAATCTTCCAGAGAACCTGTTCTCAGAGGGTGTCAACCTATTCTGGTGCCTTCCCACACCCCCTGTCCTTCCAGAGCCACTGAAAAACAAGCTTTTTTGCAGGGGATCGATTCCTGCAAGCAGCCTTTTTGGACCGGTTTGGACGTGTTCGCCATGGTAATCCGTGGTGCCCTGCGGCAATGCAAGGCCGACGAACCACAGGGATCCACTTACGGTTCCGGGTCTATTTGGCACCGTTCTCTTCATCCGAGAAAAAAGCGAGCAAAAAGTCGTCGGGAAAAAGTTGCTACGTGGACCAGCGGGAAATTGTCACCTACCTGGGGACGATTCCTGTCCTTCCCGTGGTAAACCTGCTCTGCATCTTATGAGGAGTCACGAACCACACACATACTTCTGGGTCCCCGAGTCTATTTTGAACCGTTCTCTTCATCGGAGCTGAGGGCGAGCAAAACGTCGTTGAAAAAGATCTGTTGCGTGGACCAGCGGGAAAATATCACCACGACTTTTGCCCAAACCAGATTCCACTGTTTGTGCATCGAAAAATGGCCCGGGAAAAATATCAATTCCCCGGAGGTACTCTTTTTGCCCCGTGCATGTGACGAGGGAGCCTAAATTTCCGTGGGACTACAGGGTGCGCCAAACGCGCCACGCCGCCAAACGCGCCAGGCTTGGCGCGCTTGGCGCGCGCCACGCCACGCCAAACGCGCCAGGCCCCAGGAGCCACACTGGATACAGAACACAGGCAACTGACAGCACGACAATCGCCGGAAACACACCGACCGCGACTGGTAAAGCCTGGCACGCCAGGACATCATTACCAAAACAGCGGCAAGAAACAAGGGGAGGGCGGGCAAGAAACAATCCCACTGAACCCCCCCACAACCATACCAAGAACGAACGAAAGGAAACAGAAAACAAACAAACGCCCCAAGGATGAAGAGAAGGCACAAGGAACCTTAGCACCGTATCCCCAAGCCTAACCCGGGTGCGGTTTCCAAATTTTTGAAATTGAAATTGAAATTGAAATTGAATCTCGCCTGTGGACCTGTCACTCGTGCGCGTGTCTCTTGGCGCAAACGGGCTAGTAACGCCTGACCGTTCCGGATGCTGCTCTTCTGAGCGGCTGAAGGAACGGTGCTTGTTTTTCATTCATTCATTCATTCGCTTTTTTTTTTTTTTTGTGTCAGAACTGACAACCAGCCATACGGAGGCGAATGAACGGGACCGGGCCGACTGGAAAATCAGCGGTCAGTTGGGAGACTGGGTTAGACGAGTGAACGAACAATTCCAGAAGCTGACCTGGTCAAGGGGGCAATTCCCCTGGGGAGCGGTATGCTACAGAGGAGGAAGAACGTGGACGGACCCATTCCACGAAAAAGTGTCACAGATTTTCCGTCTGAAAAGCAGCCCGTTTTGGGTCAAAATTTTGGAATTTTTGGGAAATTTTTTTTGGGATGGAAAGAGCTATCCCTGGCGATTATGGGCAAGCAATCAGCTCGCGTGGCGACCAAAATCTGGCGTGCAGATGGACAAAAGGTCGGTTTTGGGGCTGTTTCAAAAACCCAAAAAAAGAATCGAACCACCGACCACCGACCCACAAACCCCTGTGTTTTTTTGTGTTTCCGACGATCCGAATGGACGTACAGATTGGTGTCTTTCGACCTTTTGGATGCTTGTGAAGTTCAGCTTAGTGCGTGCTTGTGGTGATCGGTGGGGTTCCCAAAAGAAAATGTTCCGTGTTATCGTATCTTCGAGCTAGACTTGATCTCGTGCATTAGCCAAGTGGCCCATTCTGTTGCTTTTCCGCTGGGCTCCTGATAGCGGACTCGCGCGCAAACAGACAGTATGACTGCTGTGTTGCGGGCTGCAAATTCATCCAATACTTGTCTGTACGTTACCTCACTCTGTCCAAAGATGCGCGTGAGGTTGGCTTCGGGTCCGTAGCATAGAATATGTCGTTCATCGCCAGCCGTCAGGACATGATCTGCACTTCCTCGGTGGTAGCAGCCTTCTACGGCGCACTCGTTGCGGGTTTTGAACGGCATGATGGCTCTACGGGTGAGTGCTTGGAGGAGATCCGTAGCTCCATGCAGGTTCCGCAGCGCCCGCAGGGCTTGTGCGCTGAGGCAGCGAGGTGGTACGTCGGTAGATAGTCGATTACGGACCGCGGTGTCGCGACTGTCGGTACGGTTTCTCCTCGCGAAGAGTCCGTTTTCTTCGAGTTGCACCAGGTCACCATTGTCGTCTTCGGTATCGTCTTCTTGCCACCGTTGGCACAGCCTGGCAACGTTGGCCTTGCGGTAGCACCATTCGACATTGAATGTGCTGCTTTTTTGGTAAGCGGCGTTTGCTGCGACGTCTGCCGCGTTGATGTCGGCATTGTCGCTGTGTCCCCTGGCCCACTGCACATCTGGGAGAGTGCACAGCACCATGGCGACCGGGTCCCCTTTGCGGGGGTTCCTTAACCGGGCGATGGCGCTCATGCTGTCGCTTCGCGGCTTGGCCATCGCGTGGGGCTTGACTTCCTTCAGTGCAGTCGCTAGAACCATCATCGCACACAATTCTGCTTGTGTGCTCGAGCTGATCCTCCCATGGATCTTCGCACCGTAGGCCCTGCCGTTGACGCAAATTCCGACAGCGCCTCTGCCTTCTTTTTCCAGGTAGCTCCCGTCGGTTGCTACTCTGACGACATCGCCGCTTGCTTCAGCTTCTCTGAGCGCCCTCTCGGTCCATGTTATGACGTAGGGCTTTCGCACCCTCCGCGGTGGGCGCAGCTCGAATCCGGTTGCTGGGATTCTGCCTTCCGTCAGGTCGGGGTGGGCGGCCAGGTAAGCCCTTACCTTTTGCTGTTCAGAGAAGTCCTTTATCGGTGTCATTCCGTATCCAAAGGAGCAGGCCGGATATCCTGAGATTCCATTGCTTCCATGGTGTCTTGGGATGAGTTTTGTGTAAGCGGCTTGCAACTTGGGGCTTTTTTTTTTTGAAGTATAGAGCTCACTAGGACAACAAACGGAGGCTGGGCCTTAGCCTTTTGAGAGGGAAACATCGGGAACATGAATGTACCTGGCCATCCTTTAGCTCCGTTAGGTCGGGAGGAGGAACGGGAGATAGAATCGCAAGGAGGAGATTGAAAGACGAAAGAGAAAAAAAAAGTGTCCCGCGCTCCGAAAAAAAAAAAACAGAAATTCTTGGTTCGTCTTGGCGGGCGGCGGGAGCTTCGCTTCGGCTTCTCTGGCGCGGCTCGCCTTCGGAGTCGGGCGCTCTACCGGGAAGGCGCTACCCTGACCCCCCTTCGGCCATTGCGTCGTCTCGGCGGCTCGACAAGACCGCGTCCGCGAACTCCTGAGGTACCAGCCCTCGGCTGGCAAAGTATCCCAGCGCCAGGTGCGGGTTCTTCCCGACGACATGTCGTGTCGTTCGGTCCTCTGGTGCTAACCCGGCCAGGTCCCAGTAGGCCGTGGCTGTGAGGCACTCTTCGATAGCATGCGCGAGCGAGTACTTCGCTCCGCACTCGCTGCAGAGGCCGTCGTGCGTCCTTGCCGTGCGTCCCCGGACGTATGTGCCGGCCAGGGGGGAGTTTCCTCCAGTCTGGGCGAAGCCGTACACCATTGGGGACGCACCCACCCTCAGCGCCGAGATGGCGGCCTGTTCCTGCCGGCTCCAGCGTTTGTCGACTGAAGGTTTCGGACCCGGCGACAGGAGGTGGTACGGGTGGGCTTTCAGCTTCTGACAGCGGTACTCCTTTCTCCCCTTCTTCACGATCGCCTTGACCATGTCGTAGTCGATCACGGGTTTTGCTGCGGGGAGGCCGTGCGCCTTCGTCGCTTCCTCGTCGGCGCGCTCGTTGCCTGGGATCCCGCAGTGGCTGGGCACGTATTGGAGATACACCTGCCACCGTGTCGCGAGGATTTTGAGGGCCCGCCACGCAAGTCTCTCAAGGACGCCGTTTCGCTGATGATCTTTGAGCGCGGCGAGAGCGGACTGCGAGTCGGTGAGTACCAGTAGAACCCGCCTGTCGCCGGGAGCCCACGAGCAGGCCTCCATGAGTGCCACGACGATCGCTCTCAGCTCGGCGAGGAAGCTCGAGTGGCAAAGACCGATGTTCTTCGCGAGCGTCGTGAGACCTTCCTTGGTCTCTACCACTATGCCGTACGAGCCCTGTGGGAGGCCGTCGGCAGGGGTAGTCAGGGAGCCATCCGTACAAATGGTTACGTCGGCGGGAGGGAGCCTGCCGATCTTCTCCTCTGCCGCTCGGCGATTTCTCGCAGCATCGCCGCTCTTCTTGAACCCGCCGTCCAGCTTGCATCCAATGTGTATCGTCGGAGGCGCTTCCCACGGTGCGAAGGAGTTCGTGCACTGTGTCCGTACGATTTTCGCTTTCGCGAGTCCTGTTGTTGCGGCCACCTTGTCCGTCTCCTTTTGCCACCTGTTTGAGGTCCCGGCGAGCCTGTCGGAGGGAGCTCGAGCCGAGCGTAGCAGGAGCTGTCGAACCCGCGTCGCTTCGTAGGCCGCCAGAGTCGCGAATGGCTGGAGTCCAGCCTCGGCATAAACCGCCTCTCTCTTCGCGCTCAGGGGACACCCAATGACGTACTTCGCTGCCTTGTAGTGCAGCGCTTCCAGGTCTTTCCCCGTCTGCCGGGGGACGCTCAGGCCCCAGACTCCCACTCCATACGTCCACGCCGGCTGTACGTAGGTCTGGTATGCTTGCCTGAGTACACCGTACGTGTTCCCCCACGCCGTGTTCGCCAGCTTGTGCAGGAGCAGCGCGCGTATTCGGAATCTCTTCTTCGCCTTTTCCGCCTGCGCCACAAACTGCCAGCTGTCGTCCAGGGTGATCCCGAGTAGGGGGTGCGACTTCACGAACTTCAGAGGCATTGCGAACGTCGCCGTCTTGAACGCGATGCTTTTCTGCTTCTTAAGCTTCGCCTGCGAAAACGGCTCTCCGTCCACTTCTCGCAGATACCACCCTTTCAGGTTCTGGCTGTCGGCCGATGCCTCTTCCGGGGTCTCGCTGCAGAGCCCGGTAGGTCCTACCACTTTCAGAATCCTCTCGACCCTCATGCGGACTCTCTGCCTTTCCGTGTGGAAGACGGGTTTCTGAAGCGCTCGTCGGCGGGCCTTCGGAGGGTGGACGATGATTGCTGCCGTCTTGCCGGTGGAGAGCGCCATCCGGTTTTCCTCTGTCCATTTGGACACGAGGTCGAGCACCTTCTGGGCCTCCGCTCTGGCCGCCGCTTCCGAATTTCCCGTCACGACCACTGCAAGATCGTCCGCAAACAAGGATACAAAGACGCCGAGCTTTGTCAGGGATCGGGCCAGGTCGTCGACGAAGCACAGGAATAACAAGGGTGCCGTGACCGTTCCTTGAGGGAGCCCTGTCTCGAAGCCTGAGAATTCTCCGACTACGTCGTCTATTTTTACAGCCGCCTTCCTCCCTCGCAGGAAGGCGGACGTCCATCGAATGAACCTGCTGGGAAGCCGTCTCTTCAGCAGTTTCAACCTGAGCAGGCCCTTGTCCACCTTGTCGAAGGCTTTGGCGAAGTCGAAGAGCATCACTATCGACGTCTTGCCTTCAAGCCTTTGCTCTTCCACCTTCGTGAACACTTCGGCCACCTGTTCCTCGCTTGAACGGTGGGGCGTAAAGCCCGCCTGGCAGGGATGTATCGGGTCAACACCCTCGTAACCGCCGAAGAGCAGGTGCTTCATTCGGGAGTTCACAACTTTCTCGGCGACTTTCGCCAAGTTGCTCGTCAGCGCTATTGGGCGGTACGCGTCCGCTCTTGACTTATCCTTCCCCGGTTTCGGGAGGAGTCTTAGATGCGCGTTCCTCCATCCCGCGGGTATGGTGCCTTCTTGCCAGGTCAGGTTGACGAGGTGGAGAAGCGCCCTCTTCGCGAGTGGACCCATGTGCATGACGAACAGATTGGCTATGCGGTCCGGTCCCGTTGCTTTTTTTGGATCGAGGCCGTTTATCTCGCGTTCAAGTTCCGCCATTGTGATGGGTGCCTCGCTGGGGTGGTCTGTCGGGGGGAGCGGACTCTCCTCGAGGGGCGGCCCCGAAGCTTTGCACACCCCGGCCAAGTATTTCCCCATGAAGTTGGCCTTTTGACGGTATCCTAGTAAGCACGCTCCATTTTCATCCTTGATGGGTCCAAGTTCACTTTCCGCCATCCCCTGCACCTTCTTGAACATCGCCCTTATCTGCTCCTCCGTCGCGTTCGGGTTCTCACCTACAAAAGACGTCCACTTGTCCCGCTGTTGATCGCGGCCCGCAGGTGGGGAGGCGGTATATCGGGCCGGCGGTTGCGGCGGCCTCCCACGCGTTCCGAGAGGTGCACTGGGTCGGTCGTCGTCGTCTGTGTCAAATGGATTCCCCTCGGTATCCTGGTCTCCATGGGGCGCTGCTGCGTTTGCGAAGGGTCGCTTCTTCGTTCTCGGAATTGCGGTCTCTGCTGCCTTCAAAATGCGCGTAGTGATGCGCCGGTTCAAGACTTCCACTTTCCCCTCTCGCATCAGCTCCCCACTCATCTTCTCCAGGTATGCAGTGTACTTCCCCCAGTCGGCCCACTTCCAAACCCATCGGGTGGCGTTGTTTCGCCTTTCTTCCCCTTCAAACGGTATTTCGAAACTCATCGGAAGGTGATCCGACCCTTCCCACGGGAGCGTCCGCCATGTGTCAGTTGTCCAGCCGTGGGAGGAGATCACCACGTCGGGGGACGACTTAGCTTCTCCGGAGGTTCGCGTATGCACCCCCTGTCTGTTCCAGATGGCCAAGCCTTCCGAGTCGGCCCAAGCCCTTAGCTCTCTCCCTAGGGTGTTACCGGCCTTCCTTGCGCTCCATGTGGCGTGGTGGGCATTCAGGTCTCCCGCCACCACTGTGTGCGCATCTATGTCAAGCTCGTCGGGCTTGAAGTCGTCGATCCTTGTCTCCCCATTTCCCTTCGAACATGGCGGTTTGTACACGTTTGCCACTACCACCTGCGTGTCTCCCGTTACCACGCATACGTCTAGCCTTTCGAGTACGGAGCCGGCACGGTCGGCGGTGGGCATTCTCGTGACATCTATCCCCATTCGAACGTAGGAGAGCAGCCCTCCACCCCTTATCTCCCCGCCTTTTGCCCGCGCAAGCGTCCTGTCCTGTCGGAAGCATTTGTACCCACGGTAATGCGGGGCCTGTTGTCCTTCTTGCAGGTGGGTCTCCTGCATCAAGAAGAGGTCAATTTTGTTTTCCCGAAGCTTGCGCCCGTGGCCCCGAGGTTTCCCCGCACAGTTCCAGCTCACTATCCTCAGACGTGGGGTTCCAGGGCCCGGATTGGGATGCACGTCTCCGTGGCTGGTCAGCAGCCCACCGAAGGGGGTCGTTCTCGCCTGCCGTCGGCCTTTCGAAGCGGAGGGTGTCCTTCGCGGCGGGGCCTTTTTCCGGTTTTTACGCCGGGGCGACCGCCATGCGTTGCTCGACCTCGTGTTGGTGTGGTAACCTCTGGACCATGGGCTAAAAAAACGGCGGAAATCTTTTTTGTTCACTACCGAGTGAGAATTTTTGGACTCATTTTGAGTTCTTCGCAAACCGGGCGAAATAAGCTCTGAGAGAGCAGAAATACCGTCCTGGGACACTGGAAACGAGTAAATGACGATCTCGCACTTTCCGATAAGAATTCCAACTGAGCAGGCGCTAAAAGCGAATTTTGGCCCGAGGTTTTTTTTTTTTTTGCGATTTTTCTGTGTGAAAAGCAGCCGTCTGGAAATTATTTTCGAGGTCTTTTTGGGAAATCTTTTGGTTTTCGAGTAGTTCTGGGATGCGCGATTATGGGCAAGCTGCCAGCTAGCCCAGCGATCAAAATCTGACCCCCTCCTGGATGCAGAGAGAAAAAAAACCGATCTCCAGGACCCCATTTTTTCGGGTGCCGACCTCCATTTCCGGGGGGGGGGGGGTCGGTCAAAAATTTTATCCATATAGAATGTGGCAGACAGGCTCAGGCTGTGCGTTCTCGAAGGGGAAACCAACATGATTATTCAGGTTCACCGCATGTGAGAGAAAATGTTGATAACGAAACGGTTTGCCAACACAGACAATGTTGGAATGGATTTCAAACGCAAAAAAAAGGAGAAAACGTGGAGACTTCAGATTCCTTGAAAGGCGAGGTCGACCCCGTCTACAGCAGTCTAGATTCTAGATTACTGAACAGAGTCTTTGTCCTCAAAGTCCGCGAACTGGAGGGGGAGAGGCTGAAAACTCAAATTTCCTATCTCTGGTACTTGTGCTTGCGAGGCCTCAACATCCAGGCTTTCATGAGCTGCTTCCTCGCTGGGCTCTCGGGGGCTTTCTGGTTGGGGCACGGCAGCTTCCAGTGCCTGTGCAGCACGCTCCGCACGGCGTTCAGCCTTGGCTTTTTTCCCTGTGTCGCGATACAGGTCTTCATGCAGCAGCCTATGATTCAGGGCAACACTCATGGAAGCGTTTAAATTTTCAGTGGAGAGTGTGGATCTCTTTTTGTTTAAAAGGACCGACAACTTCTTGAAGTGTCGTTCTACAGAAGCTTCGCTAGCTGTCGCTTTGCCCAAAGTGCAAGCGAAGAGAGTTAGCAGTTCACTCTCTTCTGCTGTAGCAAGGGCATGATTTCTCCAAAAAAACTTGTACCCGTGTTTGATAACTTCCCCGCTCGGGCCTCGGGCTCGGTTTCTGAACTCGTTGTACACGACTTTCAGTTGAACAAGAGTTTGTTCAAGGGTGCTTTGATCGCGAAGTCTCCGGCTAACGAATGGGCGCAAGAACCGGCACAGCATATTCCACTGTCGGGCTTTCTGCTCATTCTGGACCAGCATCTGGTCGACGTCGGGGTGCAGAGACTCCAGAACTTGCATGGCTGGAAACGACAAGTTCTTTTCTATGCGCCAGGTCCATTTCTTAATGGCGTACTCGACGACACTGAGCTCGTTCTTGTTCTGACTGTGCCTCACTCGTGCCACTGCAAGCCCGTCCGTGATGCTTTGGATTGTCGAATGCAGTTTCATCAAGCCCTCCGACTCTTTTTGCAGGTGATCAGTTGCCAGGGCAAATGGGGCAAGTATGCTCAGAAAAAAAGAAAGTTGCCGGCGGAACGCATCACTGACTCCAGGCAGGTATCGGATGCTTTTGTCGCGAAGCGTGGCGATGCTGAGCGCGGTGTCATACACGCTGCTCCATCGCACCGACGTCGGTTATCGCACCACGCGGGGATGGCTTTCCCCCGCATCCAACTGCATCTGTCGAATACGGGCTTTTTCTTCAGCTGTGTTGAACTTTTTTGCAAGATCAATCACTTCATCTTTCACTGATGACATGAAGGGGTGCTTCATAATGTCACCCATGCGAAGTTGCATGCTGTGACAGGCACATCGGAAAGCAAATATGCCGTGATTCTTTGCATATTTGAGTGTCTCGAACACCAGTTTCTCGACACTTTCCTCCCCTTCATCAGTGAAGTCAATTCCCAATCCGCGAATTTCAAACTCGAAGGAATCGCGTTGGTCTTTGTGCAAACGGGCCCGCATAAATAGCCGCGTCCCACTCCGCTGGCTATTTTGGAGGAGTACTCAGTCACATACTCTACAATCGCAGGGAGTGGCTTAGACACAACGGTGGCAACAGAGGCCGAACCCGCCGCGGCCGCAGTACTTTCTCGAGTGTTGTCATTACTCGCGGCGTTTTCGCTCAACTGTGCACCTTCAGCCAGTTCAGGTACTTCGGGACGATGCGAAGCTTGATCCGTTGACTGGGTCTGATCCTCACTCTTTCCGGCTGCTGCTTCAAGCTCTGTCAAGTGACGTTGCAGGTCCCTCATGCGAGCAACGAGGGCGCGTTTCTGATTGCGAACTTTTGCGAGCAGATTGGTACGGACTTCGTTAACGAACCCAGCGAAGCTGTTGTTTGTCTTGTGGCAGGTTTCACAGATGTCCATGCCGCAGTGACCCTTGATTTTCGGACACGAAAAACGAGCACCATCGACTCCGCCACATGCATCACACTCCCACAACCTCCAGTCCCGTCCCCTTTGCGTCTTCAATTTCTCAAGGGCGAGTACCACTAACAGCTCTCCGCATAGGCACCTTCGCTCCTCAGGCTCAGCCTCCTGTGACTCTGACTCTGTGTCTGACGCTGTCTTCACTTGGAAGGCGGCGTTTTTTCCTTCTCGCCTGGTCAGGGTCTGCAGTTTCCTGCTGACGACGTCTCACCCTGGCTGCCTTCTGATGCTGCGTCCCTTCTCGTGCTGCACCTCCCGTAGGCATGGCACTTGTAGTGTGCACCAGCAATAATAATAACAGGAACACCCACAACACGAAGTGTTTGGCGATCATTTTTTAAAGTTAAAAACTTCTCTTGAGGATTCTTGATAAATTCGGCAAGTCCTGTAATTTTTGCGGATTTGAGAGAGATATGGCAATGAACCTATCGCATGCTGGCAGCTACGTTGCGGATTTTATCAACAATTTTGGCAGGGCCACACACGCCGTGCCCGGCCCACCATCGAAGTTGGAAAAAGTCTCGTGGTGCTGTATGTAAGGCAAGTCATCAATTCCTGCGGTGCTGCAGGAATCGATCACAAACACGACTTTCGTATTTCGTTCGTATTTCGTAAATACGAAAAAATACGAAACGAAAAATACGAATACGAATTCGTACGAATTACCTGACCCTGGATGAGGGTGCTCGCTTCCCTCCCCCATATTCGTGTGCACGTGATGTGGGTCCCGGCACACTGTGGTTTGGTCGGAAACGAGAAGGCGGACGACCTTGCGAAGCGCGGCGTCACTTCGGGCACGGCACTACAGGTCCTCGACTACTGGGCTGCCTCCGACCTGCTGAAACAAGCGGTCAACTGCCCCGTGCTCTCTCGGGACTACATGTCTCATCCGCATTACCGTTGCACTGGTGGTCACCGACCTCTCGTGGACAATCGGTGGAATCGGCTCACTCAGGTAGCGGTTTCGCTGCTTCGAGTCAACCAGTCCCCAAGCGTTCACCTGAGAATGCAAGATTTCTGCGGGCACCTCTGCGCTGAGTCATTTGTCCCCGGACTGTCGGCATCCAATAAAGGGCACTGCTGGGCTTGTGGCTCCGGCTTCTCCTACGAACACCTATTCACAAAATGCCCCCTGCATGGGTCATTTCCCATTATAGTACACACTTTCTTAGAGCTACCCATTATAGTACATACCTCTTAGAGTTACCCAAGATAGTACATGTTTCCTTAGAGTTGCCCATTATAGTACATGTTTCCTTAGAGTTGCCCATTATAGTACACACACTTGAAACTCCTGGAAGGCCCCCAGAAATGCAAGAAAAATGCACAGAAACCGTAGTTTTTGCTTTTTCTTCGTTTTTTTTAGAGACCCCCCTTTCCCCAGCCGTGGCCCAGGCACGGGCTGCTGGTTGGGTGAAATACCAAAAGAGTACGGTTACCTGACTCGGACCTGAGTTTGTGCCCAAAACTTGAGTTCCAAACTTGGGTCCCAAACTTGGGTCCCAAACTTGGGTCCCAAACTTGGGTCCCAAACTTGGGTCCCAAACTTGGGTCCCAAACTTGGGTCCCAAACTTGGGTCTCAAGTTTGGGACCCAAGTTACGCGGTGCACCGTGCTGCACGCGAGGAAAACCCGGCCTTCGATGAGAGTCTGGATTTGCTAACCGAACCTGGTTCTGCAGAAACTTGGACACAACTTGGACTCAAAACTTGGACCCGCACTCAAGTTAGAACAAAGTACTCTTTTGGGCACAAACTGGAAAAGGTGCTGTTTTGGGCACAAACTCGGGAAACGTACTGTTTTGGACCTTATCCCAGCCTCGTTTTGCCCGGGCTTCGTTCCGCCCCACAGGACAGAACAGAACAGGATAAGAGACCGTACCAGAGCAAAACGTACTATCATGGACAACTCTAAGGAAACATGTACTATCTTGATCAACTCTAAGGAAAGATGTACTATCTTGATCAACTCTAAGGAAAGATGTACTATCTTGATCAACTCTAAGGAAACATGTACTATCTTGATCAACTCTAAGAAAAACCGTACTATCTTGGGATGTACTATAATGGGCAACTCTAAGGAAACATGTACTATCTTGATCAACTCTAAGAGGTATGTACTATAATGGGTAACTCTAAGGAAACATGTACTATCTTGATCAACTCTAAGAAAAACCGTACTATCTTGGGTATTGACTCCCCCTGCATGTCTTCCGTAGTTTCTTACTCAAAAAAAAAAGAAACGTACAGTGTCCCGCGCTCCAAAAAAAAAATTTTTTTTTTGGAGCGCGGGACACTGTACAAGCCATGTTGGTACAGCGGGGCTACCGGTATCCGGTTGCTTCCGGAGCGGGAGCCCAAAAAAATGCTTCTTCAGCACACAGTGAACGCCAGTCTCACTTTTTGTCTTCCACCTGGCCTCACTCAACCACCACCTGGCTGGTTTGTGTGAAAGGCTCAGATACTGGACACCCACGCACTGATAACCCCCCTGTTCCATAGCCCATCTCTCTTGCATGTGTCTTGTGTCTCTCTGGCATGCCTTCCGGCCCGAAGAGGCCCGTAAAGCCTGCCCGAAAACTGGAACGCGGCTCTCCGGAGCCGCCAAAAGAATGTGGTGCCTCTTGCAAAAAATCGTTCACTGTGTGCTGAAGAAGCATTTTTTTGGGCTCCCGCTCCGGAAGCAACCGGATACCGGTAGCCCCGCTGTACCAACATGGCTTGTACAGTGTCCCGCGCTCCAAAAAAAAAAAATTTTTTTTTTACAGGGTAGGTAGCTCAGTGGTAGAGCATTCGGCTGCAATCCGAATGGTCCCTGGTTCGAACCCGGGTCTGCCCTTTTTCGTCAAATTCGGGAATCAGCACTTATTTCTGGGGAGCTGGAAGCAGTGTGAGACTTAGCTAGCTATTTGGCCAGCTAGCTATTTTTAGCTATTTATAGCTAAAATAGCTAAAATAGCTGCCCAGACGACTGAAAATATGGAGGTGAAGTCCTAAATATGACGTTTGAAACTTTTTTTGCCCATTCTATTACGATTTCAAACTTTTATACCATTCTATTACTACCCCCAAACTTTTATACCATTCTATTACTACCCCCAAACTTTTATTCCATTCTATTACTACCCCCAAACTTTTATATCATTCTATTACTACCCCCAAACTTTTATTCCATTCTATTACTACCCCCAAACTTTTATACCATTCTATTACTACCCCCAAACTTTTATACCATTCTATTACTATTGCAACTCTGGAGACTGAATTCACCCATTGCTGGCAGCCCTCGGTACAAAAACAAGTACATGCTTGTCACAAAAGCCTTGTGCGAGTCTGCCTCTATTCGACTTGGAAGTGAAGTTGCCTCATGATGTAAATGTGTCACATTGTGTGGACCATTACGCGGTATCCAAACATGAAGGAGACCGGCTTGTAGTATGGTCAAAACTTGAACCCATTACGGTCCCAAAGCTGAACCCCATTCCCAAACTTTGAACCCATTTTGGTGTCACCCAGTGAGTCGGTCACTGAATTACGTTAGTACAGTGTTAGGAACAGTCACCAAGTCCAGGGTGCCCGACACTTCTACTGTTTTTCCACTTTCCATCCCCAGCCCCGAGAGCCGCGGGCTTTCCAGGGCTGGGTCCCATTGACAGCCTGGGAACCATTCCCGCAGCATGTACTACGTGTTGCCCGTAAACGAAACGTAGCCAAGCTCTGCGAGTTGATGTTGCCGACTCAGTTGACATCCTGGCATTCCTGATGACACCTGTTCTGCGAGAACTCTCAAATGGAATTACCAAAGCCGGAAGGGTTTGTGCTGACTCGCAGGCCCGGGCGGCAGGGTTGTGCAGCAGAGCGCGACTGCGGTGGGCCAAAGAAACTGACCGATGATTTCTAGCGTTATTTGTGGATTTCACAGCGGCCGGCGACCAGTCTGAGTCGTCGGAGTGGCTGAACGGTCGACCAAATCTTCGGTGGAACCCTGGGCCGGGCACAGTCGTAGTGGCTTTTGTTCGGCGATATAGCGTAGACTCCAGAATCCAGCACCGTGCTGCGTGCACGCGTACTGACTCGTATCTGAGCCTGATTAGCGTCAAACTGCGGAACTACAGGATTGGAGTGGGATTCCCACGGAAGCTCCCTCCACAGGGTGGAGTCGGGGCAAAACAGAATGTCGGGGTCGTCGACTCCGCAAACGAGAGACCGAAACCACTTAGACTCCGTGCTGGCAGTTTGAGATTTCGTCTTTGCTTAGAAACTTGCGGCAAAGCAAAAAGGGGCCTCTTTGTTTCGTGCGGTGGGACAACGCTTCAACGTTTTCGGTACTGACGCCAAGTGCTGGGACACCAACCAAATGGTTCAAAAATTTGGGGGGGGGATAGAAATAGAATGGTACAAAAGTTTGGGGATAGTAATAGAATGGTATAAAAACTTGGGGATAGTAATAGAATGGTATAAAAGTTTGGGGATAGTAATAGAATGGTATAAAAGTTTGGGGATAGTAATAGAATGGTATAAAAGTTTGGGGATCGTAATAGAATGGTATAAAAGTTTGGGGATAGTAATAGAATGGTATAAAAGTTTGGGGATAGTAATAGAATGGTATAAAAGTTTGCGATAGTAATAGAATGGTATAAAAGTTTGGGGATAGTAATAGAAAGTACTTCGCCTCGAAAATATGTTCACGTCTTTTTCGTCAGAAAACCTCAGGTAGGTGCCCAAAAATGCAAAAAAATTGCGACGAAACCAGATTTTCTGCCTCGTTCTCGTTTTCAGAGTCGCCCAACCCCCCCCTGGTACCCCCCCCCGCCCTCTCCGGGCCGTGTCACGGCGTGCGCAGGGTATCGATTTCCTGGCTGGTGACATTTTCCCGCTGGTCCATGTAGCAAACCTTTTTCGACGAGTTTTTGCTCGTTTTCAGCTCCGATGAAGAGATCCGTGAAGAATAGACCCGGAGACGAAAAACTATGTGCGTGGTTCGGGGCCCTTTACAAGTTGCAGGGCGCCGGGCGTGGAAGCCGCCACGTGTGGATTGAGAAGGACGGGAATCGATCCCCTGGGTGGTGGCATTTTCCCGCCGGACCACGCGGCAGGCCTTTTTCGACGAATTTTAGCTCGCGATCAGCTGCAATGAAGAGATCCGTGAAAAATAGACCCGAAAACGAAAAAGTATGCGCGTGGTTCGTGGGTCCGTGCATGATGCAGGGCACCGGGTGTGGAAACCACCAGGTGGGCATCGAGCAAGACGGGTATCGACCCCCTGGTTGGTAACTTTTTCCCGCTGGTCCATGTAGCTGACCTTTTTCGACGAATTTTTGCTCGCAATCAGCTCCGATGAAAAGAACTGTGAAAAATAGACCCGGAAACGAAAAAGTATGTGCATTGTTCGTGGGTCCGTGCAAGATGCAGGGCACCGGGCGTGGAAACCACCGGTGTGCACTGGGAAGAACGGGTTTCGATCCCCTGGTTGGCGACATTTTCCCGCTGGTCCACATAGCAGACCTTTTCCGACGAATTTTTGCTTGCGAACAGCTCCGATGAAGAGATCCGTGAAAAATAGACCCGGAGACAGAAAACTATGTGCGTGGTCAGTAGTTTTTACAATTTGCAGGGCACCGGGCGTAGAAACCACCAGCCTGATCAGGTGTGCATTGAACACGGACGGTATCGATCCCCTGGCTGGTGGCATTCTGTTGCTGGTCCGCGTAGCAGACCTTTGTCGACAAAGTTTTGCTCGCGATCAGCTTCGATGAAGAGATCCGTGAAAAATAGACCAGGGACCATCCAGTATGTGCGTGGTCCGTGGGTTCTTACAAGATGCAGAGCACCGGGCTTGGAAACCACCCGGTGTGCATTGAGCAGGACGGGTATCGATCCCCTGGTGGTGGCATTATGTTACTGGTTCACGCAGCAGACCTTTTTCGACGACTTTTTGCTCGCGATGAGCTCTGATGAAGAGATCCGTGAAAAAGAGACCAGGGACCATCCAGTATGTGCGTGGTTCGGGGGTCCTTACAAGATGCAGGCACCGGGCTTGGAAACCACAGGTTTGCAGTGGGAAGGACAGGAATCGATCCCTGGCTGGTGACATTTCTTGGCTGGTCCACCGTGACTCCACGTGGCAGACGTTTTTCGAATTCCTGCTCGCGATCAGCTCCGATGCGAGAAATGGACCCGGAAATGAAAAGGATTGTTTGTGGTGCGTCGGGTTTCCCCCCAGGCACTACGATACAAGTCTACCAGCATTGTTAGCAGAGACTGCCAGAGTGCAGCAAGCCAGACCCAGGTCCAGTCCTACTGTGCAGTAGTCTACAGGGGGGAAGCCCGATGAAGGGGGGGGGGTAGCACGGTGTGAACCTCATGCTGATCATCTGCCTGAAAAATCCCGGTAAACTGTGGAAAACGGCACAAAATCCGAGAAAATAGTCGGAATAGTGACATTTCCGTTGAAAATGCTCAGTCAGCTATTTTAGCTATTTTCAGCTATAGCTAGCTAGCTATAGCTAGCTATCAGCTAGCTATAGCTAAGTCTCACACTGCTGGAAGGGCAATTCGCGAGGCAATTCGAGCCGTTTTCAATGGACCGTGCCACGACCGTGACCAACCTACAGGGGGGGCTGAATACAATTGTCTTGGAATACATTGTGTCCTTTGAATACAATTGGCCGGTTTCTCGTTGGAACACAGTTGCAGTTGCCTTAAATACAATTGTGCACACGGTTTCTCATCGTGGACCCTCCACCAGGCAGGTGGGGCGCTTTGGCGCTTTTGCGCCTTGGACGAATGCTTGGCCGGACTGTCTCCGTCTTGGCCGCAAGACACGGCGACACCACCACAGCTGCTAGTGCTCTACACAGCAGTACCACATGTAGGTATGTACGTAGTACTCCTACCTATGCATACGTACTGTGTATACCCATGGTACACTGCTACGGTGTGTATGCACACGAGTTCGGAAAAAAAGGGCAGACCCGGGTTCGAACCAGGGACCATTCGGATTGCAGCCGAATGCTCTACCACTGAGCTACCTACCCTGCGAAACGAAAAAAAAATTTTTTTTTAACATGTCGACGCCCGTAGGCAACGGCTCCACTGGGCCGGATTTAACGTCGGGTTAGAAACTGAACTGATACTGAAAGAAAAATGGAAACGGGGAGGAATTCGATTGTCGGGGCTTCCTGCAAACTGATCCCCCCATGTAGGCCTTACTAGTGACGGCCGGGTAGGTCAGGTGGAGCGCCCGTGACTGACAGATGCAGCTAGACAGTGTAGGCTTAGACCTATTCTGTAGCCTGTTACGCTAATGCCTTGACAACTTGCTGTTCGAGCCCTTATCACTGGGACTTGTGCACTGACTACTGGGGGGGGCTAATTACTATTGAACCGTATATTACAATTGAACTGTATATTACAATTGAACTTTTTTTTTGGGAAATCGGCGCACTCCAACCGTATATTACAATTGAACTGTTGTGTGGTCACTGTTACACTACGATTGTGCACAAGGCCTGGCATTTCTGCTGGCTTTTTTTCTGTTTTGACTCATGAATCATCAATGGCATGATAGACCACTGCAGTGAAAAGAATTATTTGAGGAACAATACGAAATTTGTAACAAGCATGGGGCTGCCAAAAGTTTTGGGCATGATCGTTTCGCTGTTTCCGTTGCTGTTGGCGTGGCCCGCACGCGCAAATTATGCCGCTATGTCGGCCGACGGTTGGGACGAGAATGCCTGGTTATCCACCAGGTTCGTCAACGGAACACCGGACCAGACAAGCGGACAGGAGGGCGCAGGCGACGACCGGCACGACAGGTCAACCAACGACGACAACTGGAAGCCAAGGCCGGACAGCTATGATCCAGCGTCTCGGTGGACTTACTAAGTTCTTAGAGAAAGAAAAAAAAAAAATGCACCCCTGCAAGGACCAGCCTGCCCAAAGCATCAGACTCGGACAACCCTCAGAAGGCGAAAGCATGCCGCGCAGTGTACACGCAGGCGTTGAAACGCGCTGCCGCAACACTAAGCAGGCAAAACGCTGTGACTCCAGCTCACCTCCGTTCCCTGTTGTTCGGCAGCCCAAAGGCATCCTTGGTGTCGACTCTCATGCGCAACTGGCGTGCTGCCTATCCAGATATGACCCAACTGCCCGGCAGTCCGCCTCCAACCAACATCATTCGGAAAGTTGGCGGTGGTAGTAAGCTCAAATTTGCTGAAGTTGAAAAGTTTACCCTGGAAAAAGTGAAGGAACGAGTAGACAAAGGATGGCCAACAACACGGAGTAAAGTGCAAGAAATTGCACTGAGTTGTAAACCGTGTCCGAATGGATTCAGAGCATCCTTTGAGTGGGTTGATGCTTGGACCAAGAGAAATCGGTTCCGGTTTGCGAGCAACAAGGTGAATGTGCTCTCCGAATGTGAAATGTCAGGCAGATTGCACAACTTTTGGGGCAGGATCCGTCGTCTGAGCACCGAGCGCTTTTGTCCATCCCTTTTTCCGTTTGCGTCCGCCGACAGCCCTAAGTTGAGAGCGACCGACGACATTTACACGAAAGACGTGCCCAGTGGTCGGAGGAGACATCGCGATGTAATCCGGAGGCCGCGGGTTCCTTACCTGGCACCAGGCCGGACCAAGACAACCAAGTTACCAGCCAATTTCTACCAGGCAAACTGCACTTCAATTGTAATATACTAGTGTTTTTTGGGGGGGTCTGAGACCCCCCAATTCCACGCCGTGTATCGTTATATTACAATTGAACTCAATTGTAATTGGCCCCCCCCTGTAGCGAGACTGAGCGAATGTACACATGGTACACGGCTGAATGTGTACATGCTTCGATGCATACGTGCATGCGCGTTGCACATAAGTACGAGAATATGGCAGTAACGGCAGGGCCGTTGTCGAAAGTCACAGTGCAGACCTGAGCCACCGTTCACACCCCCGATCCGACTAGCCGACGAAAGAAGGCTAAGTTGCCGGAACAAACGTGTACGCATACAATGACAACCTTGTTATGACGAGGACGGTTGGCCACAGGCTGACCTTGCTTCAGGTAAGGCCGGCGACCTGAGCATTAACTCAGGTGTTGACTGCACTAGAGAAGCTTACAGGTAACGATGTATAGGCGGCATCCGGCGCGCTCTACACGACGTCACAGCGGCGACTCTTTCAAACGAACGGTTGCGCCGACTTGCGGGGACACGGTCATTTGCAGCCAAGCCCTAAGACTCAGCGAACGCCTTCGAAGATGTTGACAATCTCCGCGGCTGAACAGATTAGTGTCCAACGCGAGCGGCATCGCAATCCGTTGGTGGGATGATGTCGCTTCAGCCTGAACCCCTGGCATTGCGGACGTTAGTGCAAGGTGTTCACCAGGTTCAATTCAGGGTTGGAGACCGTTCACTTTTTCTATTCGGTTGGAAGGGAGGACAGAGTTGTTGATTGAGTTTGAACAGGTGCCAGAGGTGGTGATGCAAGTCATCGCATGCTGCAGGGCTGGTTAGCCACAACTTGCCACATTGTGGCCCATTTAGCCACAACTTTAGCCACAATGTTGTGGCTAAATTGTGGCTAAATGTGCAAAAATTTTGATCGAAAAAAAGACCACCCAAAACACGCTAAACACCGTTTTTTGTGTGGATTTTCGTGTTTTTTGGATGGTTTTGGGTATTCTGGGCCTCATACCCCCCCAACAGACCTCGAGTTCGCTTCTCGTGGATTCGAGTGGTTTTTGCCAACTTGCAGCCAAGTGCTGCCAATTTCTGGGGTGACTCAGCCAGAATTCGCTATTATTTTGCGAAATCCGCGGCTTGTGGGGGTTTTCCCGGATGGTACTGGACCCTTTCGACAATTTCAGGTGGATTCTGTGCGAATAAACGGGGGAAATCCTTGCCAGGCTCCTCGTTCCACACGGTGGCCACACGTGACGAAGCTCCCCAACCGGACTTCTAACCGGAGCCGACAACAAGGCACACCGGAAACCGTTCCTCTCCCGACCTAACGGAGCTAAAGGATGGCCAGGTACATTCATGTTCCCATGTTTCCCTCTCAAAAGGCTAAGGCCCAGGCTCCGTACACTTCAAAAAAAGAAACGTGGCAACCGTGTGGCGACCAGCCTGCTGTCCAGACCGATTCAATCGCCGGCGATTTTGAACACTGTGGTATTTTCGACAGCAGGACTCGGTCCAAGTCCCGGGGTAGGCTGTCATCGCGGATAATGACTTCAACAGTTCACTACGAATGCGACACGATCATGTCCGCAAACCCGTTGCACAGGATTTGCACCGACCCGTGCACCAGTTTGCTGTCGGTTCCTTGCTACTGTAAAAAGTTTCCGTTCATCGATTACTTGTTGCAACTGTTGCATTGCAAGCAACCTATCCTGGACTCAGGCTGGGGGCTGATTTCACCGTCAAATTTGATGCCATGATGAGAACGCGAAACCGAGAGTCTGGTAAGCACATGACTGGCGCTTGCACGGTGCAGAGTACGGAAGAGTACACTGCGCAGCGGTGCTGCCTGCCAAGCGGGTCACCTCCTCCTGAACACCGAGCAGGATGACGGTCACTGGTCTCGCCGCGCCTGGGCAGTGCTACACCGTGCAGTGCACGGCGATGCAGAGCTGATGCGCACCGGTTGTGCTACAACCTGTTCTGCATCTCCCTCGGGTGCGGCTCCGAGCAGCACCAACCTGGTGACCAGGCTCGGTGCGATTCGCACTGAACTAAGCCGTGACGAAGAAGAACGAAAAAGCGGATGAGTGGATGAGTGAACGTCGTTGCATGCAGGTCCGCGGCTGGAACAACTTCAATTCAGAATGTCAGTGGCATGAATTGAAGGATGTCAAGCTTTCGCAGCCTGAATCAGGACTGCTGAGAGGAAAGGTGAGTCCCAGTCGACTCTCGAGCTGTTGGGAGTGGCAGTGGCAATAAACCGGGACCGCGGTAGCATGAACCATGTTTGGAACGTGCACGTGACACGAAGATACC
>JAPJBO010000375.1:0-207646 GCA_030068145.1 Diplonema papillatum | reverse complement strand
CATCAAGCTGATTCCGCTCCATGGGCGGCATAGCGAAAGCTTACTCTGTTGAAAATCGGCTGATTTTGTGCGAGTCTGCCGTTGCAAAAAAGAAAAAGGCTCGAACTTGAATCAGCCGGCAAGGTGATCGCGCGCACACTGGGCACCACGTATACCAATGTTAAGTCGCAGCTCTTGACAAAGACCAGTGTTCGCGCGAAGGAAAGAAGCGGCTGACTTCAGCCGGAAAAAATTCTTGAACCCCCGACCGGCTGATTTCCAGCCGGCTGATTTTTGGAAGGTCTGCCGATCAGAAGCTTTTTGCGACAACATCTTGATTCACATCTTGCCCGGTTTGTGCACCAAGCTGATTCCGCTCCATGGGCGGCATAGCCAAAGCTTACTCTGTTGAAAATCGGCTGATTTTTGGAAGGTCTGCCGATCAGAAGCTTTTTGCGACAACATCTTGATTCACATCTTGCCCGGTTTGTGCATCAAGCTGATTCCGCTCCATGGGCGGCATAGCCAAAGCTTACTCTGTTGAAAATCGGCTGATTTTTGGAAGGTCTGCCGATCAGAAGCTTTTTGCGACAACATCTTGATTCACATCTTGCCCGGTTTGTGCATCAAGCTGATTCCGCTCCATGGGCGGCATAGCCAAAGCTTACTCTGTTGAAAATCGGCTGATTTTGTGCGAGTCTGCCGTTGCAAAAAAGAAAAAGGCTCGAACTTGAATCAGCCGGCAAGGTGATCGCGCGCACACTGGGCACCACGTATACCAATGTTAAGTCGCAGCTCTTGACAAAGACAGATGGAAAAAAAGAAGGCGTTAAAAAACGTACATCACGCTAAAACCCTGCACAGGATTCGCCTCCCCGGATCAACCCGAAGCTGCTCATGTACCTCCCAGCCGGAATGCTGCAGGGCGCGCTGTATGCGATCGATGTCATTGCAACGGTGTGTATTCGGCTCCTTTATCCTCGCTTACTGTGCCTGCGGGGGACGGCTTGGCAACCTGCACATCGAAGGCATCCCTCTTCTGGAATCGCGAACGATTCTTTCCGTGAACACCGCCATCTGAAATTATCGAGGCGAGGTCATGCCAGATTAATCAGCTGCGTCACTAAAGCGGCAGTGCTGCTCCGATTCAGAATGTGATTTACTCACTCTAGTGATTAGCGTTCTAGCGCTCGCCTGATTCGGCACACGGGGGTACCGGCTGCGGTTGCTCTGGGCACGTGGTATTTAGCGAGGGACTGGAACGCAGCTCGCCGAGGTAGTCAACTTTTCGTGCTACATAAGCGCCAGCTTGGAAGAAAATGCTCGACGAAGTTGCCAGGCAATGCATCGAAGGGATCTCAAGTGCCGTATCTACCGAACCACGTGTTGAATGTCCGTGAGGTAATGCGGTACGCGACGAGACACACAATCACGGCAGGTCAAAACTCCTGAGTGTTGTTGGTATTAACCTCCGTGGCCCATTCCAACTTATCCACTGACTCGCGTTTTCCTCGAGACAAGTCGAAGAGAAAGACGCGTGGGGGGCCCAAGACTAAATTCAAAGCAAATTTCTTCTTGGTGGTGGGTCGGTCGCAACACTTACAAACTTGGCTAGCCGTAGTTAAAGTGTGTATACCCGCCTCACAGCCTCAATGGTCAACCGAACCCTGAAACACCGAACCTCTAAACCACAATAAACGCTAGAAAGGGAAGCCAAGCCATTGTAACCTAGCAACAGCCGAACTTGCGAACGGGATGAAGGGAATGGTCTGGACGTACTAGCGCCCACCAAGCCGATTTGTTTTACGTTTACCCTCTCAGTAAACTGCAGGAGGTTTGTCATGATCTCACGACTGCGAGAGCCGGAAAACCGAACGTACCCTGTGCACGACTGACCCCCACCCACATAGAACGAGGTGCATAAGACCGCGGTGCAAAAAAAGAAGGAATTCAAAATTCTGTCGTCCCTGGACTACTCAGTATCGGAGCGCGCGGTGATGAAAGAATGCAGAGGCCAGCCCCTCAAGCTTTCAGTAGCCTTGCACTCCCTGTTCCCACTCGTCAATAGTATTGTTCTCCCGTCGTCGCGCGCACTGTCTGCTTTTTTTTTCGTGTTAACAATGCATTGTTGGTACCAAAAATTAGTAGTTGGCAGCGTACTACATGAAACTTACCAAAGCAGGTGAGTTCCGCTAGTGCGCACAAACAAAAACCGAGCCAACTGTCAATGATATTTATGAGGTTCTCACATTTCCACCACTGCCGAGCCGCCGTCTCGGGAAGGCGGCTTGAACCCAAACGCACACCCACGCAGGTAAAAGGACAGCTTTCGGACAAGGGCGTCAGTTTCACGACTTCAACGAAGGTCCGGCAAAAAGTAAGCACCGACACCCCCGGCGACTTGTAGGGGCCGCAGCAGCCTTGGGGGCGCAGCGCCGCCGCACCCCCTGCTCGGAGCCACCGCCCGCCTTCGGAAGGGCTGACGTGTCTCAGCTGGCAGCACGTGGCCTGAAGGTGTCGGGGCTTGAATGTGGTGTGTTGAGCCTTGTCACACCCGCTGCTGCCCGGTTGAACAGCAGGCTTTTCCCTGCCGACCGCACAGAATGCAAGCAAATCCGTTGATGGTTGGCGGTTCGCCTTTGTTATTCTGGCCTAAGGTGTCGGGGCTTGGGTGTGGTGTGTTGAGCCTTGTCACACCCGCTGCTGCCCCGCTGAACAGCAGGCTTTTCCCTGCCGACCACACAGAACGCAAGCAAATCCGTTTATGGTTGGCGGTTCGCCTTTGTTATTCTGGCCTAAGGTGGGTGGTGTGTTGAGCCTTGTCACACCCGCTGCTGCCCGGCTGAACAGCAGGCTCTTCCCTGCCGACCGTAGAATGCAAGCAAATCCGTTGATGGTTGGCGGTTCGCTTTTGTTATTCTGCCATTTTTGTGGCGACAATGCATTTGTCGGTACTAAGTATTGGCAGTCGGCAGCGTACTATACGCGCAACTTACTGAAGCAGGTGAGTTCCGCTCGTAAGCACGAACAAGATGCGGACACCGTGGATGCGTCGTAGCTAGTGAATACCTTCTAACTCCTTTCGGACGAAGCGAATGCTTGCTTTCTGGTTCGCTTTACTCTGCGTGTTTAGTGTTTCGCTGGATGGTCGTCCATGTTACAAAGCTGATGAAGGCCGCGAGACGCATCGAGACAAGCAAAATCAAGTAACCGCTGCCTTTTTTTTTGTATAAGCACCAGGCTGCACCTGCTTCGGAGGAAACACTTGAGGAGGCTGCCACTTGCGAAACCTCAAAAAAGTGTGGGAAGAAAATTGTGCGGCAGTCCACACGAAAACACAGGTGAATCTGGGTTTAGTGGCGGGCGTGAGCGTTCAACCAAAAGGACCCACTTTTTGTAGGTGTACTGTTTACCTCCCTCTAGCCTCCCCTCGAAATAAGCACGAGGCAATTCCAACGAGAACAGACACTTGTGCAAAAAGGCTGTTACGCCGAGGATCTTGGTGTGCACTTGGGTCGTCAGCTCCCGGCAGGTCGTTTGCGGCTCGCCACGGGTTGCATTGGGCTTGTTTCTGTTCTCTGTCCACGGTAGCGTCAACTGGTGGAGCTTGTGAAGCTCGCCTTTGGGCTTCTCGTTGGCCGATTAACCCTTTATGAACGGGGACATATATTTATGTACAAACGGGTTCAATGTTTGCTTCTGTGCAGAGATGTGTTACGAAACCTTTCCAAGGAGCGCCAGGTTTCCGACTTTGAAGTCGTAACACTCTCGAGTTGACTCCACGCACTCCCCGGATCCCCAGATGGCTTTCTGCGCGCCGGACAACCTCCCTCCCCCTCCGGCCGTAAGGGGTAAACAAAGCTTCGGAGATGCCCTCCCGGGGTTGACCACCACTCGCGTGTGTTGTAGATGGTGCCTTCCTGTGCGAGAGGCGTCCACACCTCCTTCAGTTTCAAGTAACCGCTGATGCTCCCGCAGGTTGCGAGTAGGGGTCCGGATTCAACTGGAGGTGGTGCCTCGAACAGCACCTCGCGATTCATTGTCAGCTTCACACTCGCCGCAACGCTCCAGTCTGTGGCTGTGCAGAATTGCATCCGCGGCCTCAGACCATCTCCTTCACGGTGCTGTTTATACCGGCAACAGGTCTCCGCTGGCAGGCGCTTCTTCGCACATCCCTTGCATCGGGGCTTCCTATGCCACCCGCGTGCGTGTGTGTGGGGGAAGTGGGGGCTGCTGTATTCTTTCCCTTGCCCGTTATCGCTTCTTTCGAGCCGATCGTCTGCAGCAGCGGATGTTTCGCAGGCCGTTGCTGTTTCGCATTCCCTCTGCAGTTTTTCTGTGTTAACAATGCATTGTTGGTACTAAACAGTAGTAGTTGGCAGCATACTTCCATGAAACTTACCAAAGCAGGCGAGTTCCGCTAGTGCGCACAAACAAAAGAGAGAGAGAGCAAGCAACCGCAGCAAGGCCAAGGTCGCAGAAGCATGCAAACCGACAAGGAAGGGAAGAGTCGCAAAGCGACCGCGCGAAGACGATGATTCAAATGAGTGCAACCGCCAGAAGCACGACACGGTACGATCGAAGAGGTAGTCATCCAGTGGCTAAGGCAGGCCATCGCTACAGATATTTCTGCGTTCTAACCTCAAACAACCGCAGCAGATCGCAGCAGCTGCTCCAACTTAGTGAAAGTCTGAGCAACGTCATACTTTGAGCTCTAATTGCTCAAAGTATGACGTTGCTCAGACTTTCACTTAGGTGTTCGAATCGGCAGCATTGCACAACGTGCTTGACGACAATTGATTCGCGCCCGTGCGAGCGAGTCAGTCTCGGACAGAAGCTGTGCAGGTGGCGACTGCCGACCATGACGGGTGCTTGCACCAGAAGTTTGGAACAGGTCAGACCAAGCTCATTGCACGGGAGAGCTTGCCACATCATCGGGTGAGATGTGCCACCTGTGTGAAGAGAGAGAGAAAGAGAGAGAGAGAGAGAGAGAGAGAGAGAGAGAGAGAGAGAGAGAGAGAGAGAGAGAGAGAGAGAGAGAGAGAGAGAGAGAGAGAGAGAGAGAGAGAGAGAGAGAGAGAGAACACATAAAACAAGTCAAAAGGTGTGGCTCCGCCGCGAAGGCTTCCGGCAGTTCCACGATCACAGCCAGCTCCGTGTGGAACGGGTCGCTTTTTGACCCAGCGAACCAGGCCAAAAAGTCCGTCCCCCCCGGCTGTGGCCGGAGCAGCTCGGCCGTCAACATCGCCACGTCCGCGAACCTGCCGGCCGCGCACCACATCACGACGAGGACGAGACGTACCTTCGCGTCCTGCTCCGCCCGCACCGCCGCCCACAGGTCCTCCTCCGAGATCGTCAGCGCCTGCCTCGTCGGTCGCCGGGCGCCCATCTTCCCCAACGCCCGCCGCAGGTCGGAGATGAGCACGTCGCCGCCCACCTCCACGCCCATCCTGCGCAAAGTCGACACCGCGGTGTTGGCGTAGTTGAGCAGGGTGGACGGCAACAACCCCCGCTCCAAATGCGCCGCCACGTACAGCACCACGGTCGTCGTCCACGAGGGCGTCGGGTAACACGCCCCCCGGTAAGCGGCCAACTGCGCGTACACGCTCCCCAGCCGCGCCCAGTACCCCCCGGATAGGGCTCGCGACAGGATCTGCCTCGCCGATGCTACGTGGCTGGCCCGCGGCTGCATGACGATCCTCGGCGCGATCAGCGTTTCGAGCACCGCTGGGCGAAATGCCCCGTCTCGCCGCAGCGAAAGCAGCGCATCCCCTCCCGCTGTCCGCCCCGGCCGCGTCTCCAGCCCCCGGCATCGCTTCTGGTTCCGCCGCCGCCGCCACCTCCGCCTTTCGCCGGCACCGGCACCGCCGCCGCCGCCTGCAACGCCCCCCTCATGAACTGCGGGACGCTGTCGTCCGTCCTCGGCGCCTCCGCGACCACCGGCAGCGGCTGCAGCGTCAGCTGGCCCACCATCGCGTCCGAGAAAGCCGCCGCCCGCTTCCAGCCCTCCTCGGCCGCCATCCGGTGCGTCGTCAGGCGCGCGGCCACCGCCTCCGCGCAGACCCTCACGGCGGGCGAGTCGGGCACCTCCGCCAAAGCGCGCGCCATCCGGTCCGCCAGCATCGACAGGAACGCGGACTCCCTCACCTGCGCCCCGCCACCAACCCCGGCCTCCCGCAACGTGCGCTTCCACTCCGCCTCCAGCTCCCCGACGGCGAACCCGCTCCACGAACCCGGGTCGCGTACGTCGCGGCGAAAATGGCGTCCGCCTCCGTCCCCCGCAGCCGGCGCGCGACCCCCGCTTCCGTCCGGCGTCGGCAACCGCGGCGACGGCGACTCCCGACCCCGCCACGGCGACGGTGACGCCGCGCCCATCAGCACCTCGGCCTCGCTCATCTCGTCGTCGTCGTCGTCCTCGGCCTCCACCCACCAACCCTTCTGCCGCAAGGCGTCCGCGGTCAGGAGGTCCACCGGCAAGTGCGCCAGCACCCAGTGAACCTGCCACGCGACGAGGCACCTCGGGACCACGATCCCCAGGGTGCCCTCCGCCGCCGCCCGCGCAGTCGCCCACGCGTCACCGGCCTCGGCCAGGACCCCGTGCACCCGCCGCACTGCCTCGTCGTGCCTGTCGAAGGCGGCGGGCTCCGTCCCCTGGCGCTGCGTCTCGGCCCACCCCGCCTTCTCGAGCGTGGCGAGCGCCCGCGCGTGCGTCCACGTCGTCGGCATCGTCCCTTTCTTTGGCCTGAAAGCTGTGAGGCGGTTAGTCTCGCCTTAGCAGTCCCAGGGCCTTTCCCCACCTACCTGTATGTGTTCTCGTGGTCACCGCTACCGCGTTGACCTTTCCCGAGAGAGAGAGAGAGAGAGAGAGAGAGAGAGAGAGAGAGAGAGAGAGAGAGAGAGAGAGAGAGAGAGAGAGAGAGAGAGAGAGAGAGAGGAGAGATGAGAGAGAGAGAGAGAGAGAGAGAGGAGAGAGAGAGAGAGAGAGAGAGAGAGAGAGAGAGAGAGAGAGAGAGTTTGAATAGAGCATCTATTTGGTATCGGAAAGTAGGTGCGAGATCAGGCAAACCTTGTGCGCTAGCTTCGTTTAACCGTGAATCTAATAATCAGGGCTTACCCCACATTCTCGCTTTTCATTTTCAGAGAGAGAGAGAGAGAGAGAGAGAGAGAGAGAGAGAGAGAGAGAGAGAGAGAGAGAGAGAGAGAGCAACGACGTCACGAACGTAAGGGGCATTTGCAAAATATGTCGGACATAGAAGGAAGATTTACGCAAATAAGTAACTACACACGAGCCCAATGGAATGGGTAGTAGTAACGCTTGTCCTGTCACCGAATGATGAAGGCTGCGACCGACCTTACCGCATGAAACTCACGGGCAAACAATACTGAATACCCAAAGTCTATAGTCCAGGCAAAGATTATGGAGAGAATCGGGGAGTTTCGCGGAACTTCCTTTGACGTTGTGATGCTGTCCTCATTCATCCACTCATCTAGCTTTTTCGAGTTAAAGTTCTTCTTCGCCATGGCTCAGTTCAGGGCGAGTCGCACTGTGACTCGCATTGTGTGTTGAGTATCTGTAGCAATGGCCTGCGTTAGCCACGGGCCAATTTTTTTATGGTAACAAGCTTGCTTGTCTATATCAAAAAGTGTCGGATGGCAGCGTGCTGTGTTAGATCACTCACGAGCATCCCGAGAATCAAACCGGCCGACCTCAAGGCCCCCAACGCGGACCTGGATGGAGCTGAATCTGCCTTCTTCAAAGCGGTGCTCGTGGGACGTATCGCCGTATCGTCCTGCAAATCACCTCCTGTTCCTCGCTCCGATCACTCCCAGTAATCCGTGCTGCGACTGCGTCACCTTCTTCTTCCGCTATCATCCTTACCGAACATCGCACGCGTCGACAGCTTCGGCTGTAGGCCAACCCTCAGCGCGGCAGGAGCTACAGGAGGGTGGGTCTGAGCGTAAAATTGTGCCCTACATTATCCCATACGCACACAAAGACGAAGTATTACTCTACATAAGCCAAGATGAAGAAGCGAAAGATAACGCCCCCACAGCCATATGACGTCGTGTAGTCGACGCTGCTGTCCGCCGGTCAGCGCTGGACCCTTCGCCAGAGCGACCGATCCCGCAGCACGCTTTCGTGAAGACGGGCAAAGCTAAAGCAAGAGAAGCCGCTGGCAGCGACGAAGCAGACCGGACGGTGTCGGCTGTCGGCTTCTACAACGGCATCGGCGGCAACCACTTCGCGCTCAACGCGGCCTGCGCGCTGCTGGGGCTGCGGGTGCGCGTGCTGCAGTCGGTCGAGATCAACGACGTCGCGAACGCGACGTACCGGGCCAACTTCCCGGGCACCCAGGTGCGGCAGACGAGCATCCAGAACAGCAAACCGGCCTCGAGGCCCTCAACGCGGACCTGTGGATGGACAACTCTTCACGCGGCAGGGGTTTGAGCGTAAAGTTGTGTCCTAATGTATCTCTTACACACACACACACACACACACACACACACACACACACACACACACACACACACACACACACACACACACACACACACACACACACACACACACACACACACACACACACACACACACACACACACACACACACACACACACACACACACACACACACACACACACACACACACACACACACACACACACACACAGGGACTGGGAGAAAAAGTTTGAAACGATCACAAAATCATCATCAAATACATGTCTGCACCTCCAAGCGGTGGTCCTGGGCAACGTGTCCAGTCAAATGAGACACGGCCGACGCAGACCAGCACCGGGGCACCCTGGCAATGGGTGCCGGCTAGCGGCAACAAGAAAACAGCCCCAGCTGAACTGCGGGCTGAAGACTGGTCGACTCCGATCCTCGACGTCAATGAGCTGATCGAGGGGGAAGAGGAAGGGGTGGCGATAGCCGACGTCAGACGGGCCATCGCCGCAATAGCTGGCGAAGGGAAGAAGAAGAAGAAGGGGTCGCGCGCGATAGTTGTGTTGGGAGCAGCCCCGGGCCTGGACAGGAAAACAGCGGAAGAAACAACTGTGGTCGTCACGAGAGGACGACAAATCGAGGCCGTCGCAGCTTGGGTCGTTCAGTTGGGCGACGGAAACGTCCGGCAGAGGCGGGTGCTGAGGTCCGTGCCGATGCCGGTTTGCGAAGAGAGGAAGGTCTCGGTTCGAATTCCGAAGAGCCAAACCACCAACGCGCAGTGGGAAGAAGCTGCAAGAGACCTGAGGGGATACCTCAGGAAGCATGCCGCGGAGACGGGAGCTGGCAGTATCTCCATCACCGGAGTGGAGACACGGGGCCGCTTCGATGACCCGACGCGGTTTTTCGGTGCCCTTGTGCGCACGACGGAAGAAGGGGCGGCAGCTCTCGCGAAGGCCTCCGGGCGTAACGGCGTCTTTGCAGTCCCGAAAGGAGACGAAGGGCCGGTCGTGTGGTTGTCCACCGGCACGAAGTTGGAAGAGGCGCAGGCGTTCGCGCGTGACAGGCCGGGCCTCGTGATCAGGCTTGCGGTCAACAAGAGAGGTCTCGGGCTTCGGGTAAAGACAGAGGATGAGGAACGCGCCCGAAAGGAAGCAGCGGGTGCGGCGGTCCCCAAACAGCAGGGTAGGTTGTATGACGTGTCCGGCTTCGACAGGGGGACAACAGCCGGGCAGGCAGAGTTGTTTCTGCGAACCGCGGGGTGGGCCGACGTCAAGATCATCAGGGCCATACCGAAGCGAGGGGGGATACTTGCGGTCGTGAGGGGTCAGGACCCACCTACATGGGAGTTTGGAGTCGAAGGCGCAAAGGCCCGAATCCTCGTATCCACGACAAGGTACAGAACGGACACGAACCAGCGTTGGGTACAGGCCATCGCGCAAGAGAGAAGAAAAGACCCTGGCGAGCGCGGTACAGCCAGGGAGGACGAGTCATACACCTGGAAGGAGTTCGTCCAGCATTATGGAACGAAGCAGGCGGAGAAGGAATGGAGCAACGCCGGGCGTGAAAAGGAGGCCGCGTCAGGAGTCGTTCCAACTGAACAGCAGCCGGCAGCCGCTGGAGTCCAGAACGGGAAAGGAACCAAGGGCAGCAAGGTGGAGGAAAACACAGCGTCGGCGGTGAGAGGAACATATGCGCAAGCCGCTACCGCCTCGGGGAAGAAAGGAAGCGCGGAAGGCAAGTCGGGCAAGCAGCAGCAACCGCAAGTGGATGAAGTTGGGCAGCAGCTGAAACAGCTCCAGGACGAAAACCGGCGGCTCAACGAGAAGCTCGAAGGAGCAGCAAAGGCGGCGGAGGAAGAACGAAAGGCGACCCAGGAGGTGATCGCGCAAAACCACAAACTGTCCAGGAGGGTGGAAGAACTATCCACTCTATTGATGAGCTTGCAGGAGCAAGTCCAAGCGACCAACAGGCGGGCCGAGGAAAGGGAAAAACGGGAAGCATCGCCTCCCCATGCAGCGGCGTCTTTGGTAGGGGGGAAGAGGAGGAGGGCGTGTACGCGATCGCAGTCGACATCGAAATCACAGGAGCCGGTCGCCCAAGTAAAAAGGCCGGCAAGCAAGAAGATTACCGAGTACATGAAGCCTCGAAACTGACTCTCCTCCCGGAACATCATGCAACAACGAATGGCAGGGGGAGGAAGAGAAGACGATGGAACGCGCTATCCCCGCAATAACGAATGGCTGGTGCAAACCGCACGCAGTATGTGCGCAAGGATCACGCGAGTGCCCGGGGATGGAAACTGCCAGTTTTCCGCGATCGCAGAAGGCTACGGGGGAGTCGACGCGGGCGATTTAAGGCAGCGGGTAGTGGCGAACATCGAGGCAAACACCGCCAGGTACTGGAACGCGATGGTCGGTGAAGAGTTGGCACCGTACACAGCTAGAATGCGGCTCAACGGCACGTATGGTGACGAGGTGACGTTGTGTGCAGCGGCTGAGGTGTTGCAGTGCAGCATATGGGTGATCAACGCCGAACGACGCGACGCCATCCAGCGGTGGAGCACGGAGGGAGCGGAAAGAACTGTTGTGGTGACGTACCTCCCGCAGCACTACGACAGCGTTCACCTCCCATACACAAGCATCCAGAAGCTAGAGCAGGCTGTGGAGAACGCGTTGCCGCTTACCGACCTATTCATCGGGCGAGGACGAGCACGCCAAACCGAGTCGGGCGACGAGGACATCAAGGCACCCGTCCGCGCAGCCCTGCCGGCACGCACCCAGAAACGCCGAGTCGATGAAGCAAAGGCAGGCGAATTATCTCGCCCGCAAAGCGACGATATGGTAATCGTCACCATAAACATTACTTCTTTGGACACAGAGAAGCTGCTGGTGGTGGCCTTGCTGAAAGCAGATATAGTAGTACTACAGGAGACACGAGTAACAAGAGTAGAGAAGGCGTTCCTAAGCTCGTACCTCGCAGCCTACGGATGGAACGTGCACTGGGGCGACGATGTGACAATGGTGGAAGGAAAAGACGGGAGAAGACAGAGAAGGCCAGGTGGAGTGGCAGTAATGACCCGACAGCACCTCAAAGCGCAGCGGGTGGCTCCGAAAGACGAGTCCGAGAAGAGAGTAGTGGAGTCAACTCGCGTCGTGCACGTCGCCATTGCCCTTGGCGACGGAAAAACGGCACTACATGTGTTTTCTGTGTACGGGCATAGCGGGAACGGCGTGCAGGTGCAACGGGAAAGAGAAGTGCTGCTAACAGAGGTGCTGGGCATAGCGGCGGGCCTGGGGCAGGTACCGACTCTAATCATCGGTGATTTCAACTGCACAGCAGAGACGAGTGCGGTGTTAGCCGCGGCATACCGCTCTGGAAGGTGGGCAGATGTGGCAGCCGCGTACGCTGTAGGTCAAGGTGAAGATCCACCGTGTACATGCTGGGCGCCGAATGCAACAGAGGGGAGTAGGATCGATCTTTGCCTCGCTAATGTGTGTGCTGCGCCGGCGATTAGTCGGGTGTTCACAGAATCGAAGGCGGACAGCAAGTTCCACACGCATGCGCCGATGTACGTGACGATGCGTCAACAAGCGTTCCGAGAGCGCGACAGGCGCGCAATCCTGCCAGCTGCTTTCCCCCGTGAATACCCGAAGCTCAGTCTAAGTGAGAAGGGTGACTTGTCGACGTTCGCCAGTGAAGCGCAGAATGCTAGGAAGGGGACAATCAGTTTGAAACAGCTATCGCAGCAAGCTGAAAATTATCTTCTGTTGTTGCACAAGGGCAAACTCGCCTTACCGCCAAGAGCATACACAGGACGCGGGGGACAGGTTGTCAGCAACACGCTGCTAGCAACGAAGTATCAAGGTCAGTCGACCAGGGGCGCCTCGACGAAGCAGACCCGTGCGCGGGACGAGCTGTTAGGGCATCTCCGGACACTCGTGCATGCTGGCCAGGACCGTCTGAGTGCGGGGGTGCCCTACCCGCTAACGAGACGGGAAGAGAAGGCGAGAGAAGCCGCGCGGAGAAGGGTAAAACGAGGCCACATACCCGAGACTGTTGCTAACGTCGTGAAGTCGAATGACCTTTCCGAGCTAGAAGTGCTCCAGAACGCCTTGACAGAGCTGGAAGGGTCCCAGAAGGCAACATTCACCGCGCTCAGGCAGCACAGGAGGGCACAGTGGTCACACAAGATGCAGGAGGCATGGGCGCACGGGAGAGGCCTCGTTTTCGATTACATCGCAGACCGATACTCCTCGCCATTGATGTTCTTGCAGCGAGACGACAGGTCCCTGACGGCGAACGCGGTGGAGATAGACGAGATACTACGAAGCGAAGGGGCATGGGGGGGTATATTCAACCGGTACGCGACACAGGAGGAGCCGTGCTGGCAACGTTTTATGCGAACTTACGACCCCATTCTCCCAGCCAGATTTGAAATGGAGTGCGAATCCATAACGGTGAGCGACGTGAGGACAGCGCTAGCTAAGATGAGCAAGTCAGCCTCAGCAGGGATGCACGGGTGGAGGGTACACGAGCTGCAGCAGCTACCAAATCCTCTGCTTGAGGGGTTTGCTGAGGTGCTCAACAACGTGGAAGAAAGCGGCCAGTGGCCGGAAGACTTAATGCACGCACTGGTATCGTTGATACCAAAGCCGAAGAGTACGGGGGAACCGTTATCTCAACGGCCGATTTCAGTGACACCAGTCCTGTACAGGATATGGGCAGCAGTCAGATCCAAGGATGCGCAACGCTGGATGGACGAGCTGGCACCAGAGGGACTCCATGGCTGCCGGCCCGGGCACAGTACAGAGGATCTCTTCTGGCATCTGGCAGCCGAGATCGAGCAAGCGCACCTCACGGGGCACCCACTGCATGGGATCGCATTTGATTTTAAGAAATGCTTTGACTCGGTGCCCATAAAAATCACGCTGCAGCTCGCAAAAAAGCTAGGGTTCAATCGAAAAGTGTTAAGGGCGTTGAAAGCCGCATACCGACGAATGCAGCGGCACTTCAAAGTGAACGGAACAGTCGGGGAGGGCTTCACACCCACCAACGGCATAATGCAAGGATGCGCGATCAGTGTAATACTGATCGGGTTGCTGGTTAGCGTGTGGATGAGACATGTGGTATCGGAAGGCAACCCACGATCATACGTGGACGACGTAACAGCCACAACGGGAGAAGCACGACACCTGCAGACAATAGCGAACAAGACAGTGCAGTTCTCAGTACTGACAGGCCTGTGGATTTGCCTCGTGAAGTCTCACTCATTTGGGACGACGCGGCGCCAGCCGGCAGTGGAGATCATGAGCTGGCAGGAAGACGCGGATTCCTTCGTATCGAAAAATCCTCCACAGTTTTATCAACGAACGGATAGCTTTGATTGCCTTGGAGTGATGGTTCACGCACTGGGACACAGACATCAGCTGTCGGACAGAATCCAAAAACGAAGGCAGGGAGCGATTGCGAATTTGCAGCGAGTGAAGAAAATCCCGGTACCAGTTGCGGCACGAGAGACGCTGGCGACTATGACAGCAGGCGCAAAAATGTACTACGGGGTGTCGATCATGTCATTGAATCACAGGACGATTACCGTGGTGCGCCAGGCCTTCATGTCAGCCCTTTGGACCGGTCCCAGCCGACGAGCAGTTGAAGTGGTCATGCAGGTACTTCATCACGGGCACCGGTTGGACCCGTACAGCGCCCCAGCTTACATACGAGTCAAGACATGGATCAGACAAATGCAGAAGTGGCAATGCATCAGGAGGCTGTCAGAGGCGGCGTGGACGCGAAGGGAGGCTCTGCCGGATGGTTCTCCGCACAGACTAGTGCAAGATGCCCTCGACCAGGCGGGGTGGTCGTGGGCCACACCTTTAACCGTGGAGTATACCAACGAGATCGGGAAGCAGGTCGTTTACCGTGTTAGCGGTGCGACCGAGAAGCAGACGGCGATTGTGCTGCATGACTTGCGCCAGGCACTGCGGCGCCAGCAAATTGCAAAAATGTGTAGCAGAAGGGAAGACCTGAGGGGATGCGCACATGGAATAGACGGGAGCGTCACCCGAAACTTGTTAGAAGAGCCGGACAGTGGGATAACTGGGTACCAGCAAGGAATGTTGCGGTCCATAATTGCAGGAGCCGTCGAGACAACAGGCAGGACAGGGCGGAGTGGGTCCTGCCCTTATTGTGACAAGAACGAGCGGGAAACAGTAGCGCACCTGTGGTGGGAATGTGAGGCGTGGAAGGACGTGCGAGAGGAGCACTCCATGTGCTCCGTAGACAGGACGACGTGGCCGAATTGCCTGAGCCTATGTGGAGTCGCACCACTATACAGACATGACGCAGACCCTGCGCAGCAGCCAATCCCTCTGGACTATAAAGAGGCCTGTCGATTTGTAGGCGACCTGCAGCGGTTCTACTTGGCGGTCCTACGCGCGAGGCAGATAAAGGACGACAGAGAGCAGGAGACATCACGACACCACCGTCTATCGCTGTACCCGTGGGGGTGGAAGACACCTAGTCCGAGGCGGGTCAGCATGCCAGTGATTGAAGCCGAAGCGATTGCGCAGCAGTGGAAGCACGGTAGCCAATTGTGGAAAGCTGTGCACTGGTGGATACGCAGACTGCGATGGGCGCACATAGGGTCGGAGCACACCGTGACGTTCGTGGAATTGGCAGTAGACTTCGAGCTCACGACTGGCGTGCTGCTGCCGGAAGCGACTAATCGACGAATCCAGCCACCGACGGCTTCAGGCGCCAAACCGACGACGGCCCGAGCGGTACTTGCCCAACACGAAGTGGTCGCGGGGCTCTGCATGTACTTTGATGGCGGCTCGAGGCAGAACGGAACTGCATTGGCAGTAGCTGGGGCTGGAGCTGTGGTGTACAAGGATGGGGAAAAAATAGCCGAGGCAAGAGTTCCCCTGGGGCGAGCGACCAACAACGTGGCGGAATACAACGGCCTAATAGCGGGAATACGGTTGCTCAGCGAGCAGCCGCCAGACGTGGAAGGACACGTAACGGTCAGGGGGGACTCAAAAGTCGTGATAGGCACGGTGCAAGGGACGGCCATGTGCAAGCCCAACCTGCGACCGTACTACTTGCAAGCCACCGCGAACATGGCCGACCTGTCGCCGCGTTTCGATTTTGAACTGGAACATGTACCGCGTGCAAGCAATGTCGACGCAGATGCGTTGAGCAACGCCGCGATGGACATGGTGCATGCCGAAACGAATGCGCAAGAAGGGACGATAAGGGCGCAGTACAACGACTACCGGAGCAGCGCGCTGGCGAAAAGTCTGTCATTACGGGCGATCACCGGTGCAGCAACCCGGATCTGCGGTATGACGTGGCATTACGGGCACGTAACAAATGTTACCAGCCTCACGGCGCTAGGCGGAGGGGTCATGCAGGGCATCTCGTGCCGGGCCGAACTCGCCCCGCAAACCGAGACAGTTCTGCGAAAAATGGCCCAACAAGTACCCAGCACATCACATCGCTCGAACCCGTTCGTCAAGGCGCATGAGGCATGGGCGGCGAGTATGCACCCCGAGCAATTGTACGATGCAACTTGGAAGGAAACGGCAGAGTGGAAGGGCAGAGAGCAGGAGAGAGGCGCAAGCGGCCAACGGTCTCGCCGCCCACCAACGGCGAGGCGACCAAGTAATGCAGCGATCAAATGCGAGAAGCACGACGCCCGCCGCTGCGCCACGTGTAAAAAGAGGCGACTACCCCCGGATACATGTTGCAACCAGCAGCACACGGGGCACGAAGCAGGAAGCCTGAACCAATCAAGGCTACAGTTCCGAACAGCGCGGGATCACCGCGAGCAGCCGGCAGGACCTTCATTCAGCCGTAACGTAGAATAGCTGAAAACCTGGGCTATACTCCGCATCAGGTGTTACCCATCATTGAATTCCACACACACACACACACACACACATACTAGCAAGCTTGCTTGAGCGCCGAAGGCGCGTCTAGTGGAATCCCGTTTTCCGTTTCCACCATTTGACGTACGCGATGCCTCCTAGTTCCACTCTTTAAGAGGTTGGACAGGGGTAGTATTACGCAAACATCCAGGCTGTTTCCCTCTCCGCTGTTTGTACTCCCCCTTCCCCCACCGTTTCCAATATGCCATCCGCCGCGCGGTCTCCTTTGCCTGTCCGGGAGCGTTATGACTTTAACTTCCCGTCGGCGTTGGTAGCGCCTTTCGAACGCTGCACGGGCGCTGTACCTGATTCGCGCCGGAACCTCCCGACGCAGACTCTCGCGTCGTTCTGCGAAACCCACTTTGGGGGCGTCACGGATGCGGCGATGACCCAGGTGTGTTGCACGCTCGTCGACCTACTCGGCGTGCCGTACAGCTCCCTGTCCGCTTTGGAGCCTGTCAGGGCCGTGGCCATCCTCTACGCCCTGTGGGAGAAGAAGGCGGAGAAGGTGGCCGCCGCCATGGTGGAAAATCGGGTCGCCGTCCCGCCTCCCGAGTTGAAGGCAGCACCGTCGAAGGACGCGCCGGTGGCCTCGACGGCCGCGTCGAGCGCGACGGCGACGGGGTCTAGCACGGCCGGGGTGGGAGGCAGCGACGTTTCGGCACCGGAATCCCAGACGGGAGGCTCCTCCTCAGGCGGCGGCGGCGACGTATCGCAACAGCTGGCGGTGATGGTTGGCTTGGTGCAGCGCCTATCCGCCTCCTTTGACGAGGTGAGGAAGGAGCTCGACGTCGTCAAGGGCCAGGTTGCAGGTGCGGCCCAGGCGGCCGCCCTGCCGGAGCGGCTCGACGGGCTCAAGGAGGGCTTGCTGCTGACGGACGGTGCGGTCACCGCGATGGTTCTCGTCGTCGAGGACGAGAGCGCGCTTCTCGGTTTCCCTGGGAGCTCGGACCCCGTTTCCCTTCCACACCGTGCCCTTGCGCGACATTGGCGAATTGTGGATACTGCTGCTCCGCGAGTGCGCCTGGACCCGTCCACGACTGCTGGCCGACCCGAGGTGTCCCTGGAAGAGAGCCGACAGCCTGCGCGTGCAGTTCATCGCGCCGCGCTCGACGCCGCCGACGTTCGGGCCGTAGTGCACGATGGTGCCTCGTGGCCGGACCGCGCAGACGCAGAGCCGGTTTTTCCCCAGCTCCTCGTGACGGAGCTAGAGAGGCGAGCGCCGGAAAACGTCCCGGCATCCACGGCCTACTGTCAGCTGGTGGCGTTGACCAGGATGCTGCTGGAAGGCCGCGACGACTCCGCCGTCCTGACCAGAACAGCGGAGTACATGGAGTACTGGCGCGTCAGGGAGCGCTTGGGCTACCAGGCAGCGGACGCGTACGCCGACGCGCTCGAGGATCCGGACGAGCTGCCACAACGCCTGAAGCGCGCGATGCAGGCGGCCGAGACTGCTGCAACTTCGTCGAAGACGCAGCGTACGCGCCCCCGTTCGGGAGACGGAGGCCGCGCACGTCGGCCGACGACGTCGGCCAACTTTCGCTGGGGCAGGCGCAGTTCCAACAACAGCAGGGGTCGCAGCCCAGACGGCGCCAACAGCAACAAGGCCGGCAACACCACCGGCTACAAGAAGCCGAGCGCCGACCGCAAGTAAGCGCGGCGGCTGCGCTCGCACTCAATATGGGCGTCGACGTGAGGAAACAGGCCGCCATCGAACACTCGCTGTTCCTAATTCGGGACGGACACGAGCTGGGGCGTGCCATCGCTTCGAGCATTCCTCCCGAGGAGGCACATCTCTTCGCCACGGGTCCGAGAAATGTCGGGGAGGCCGACAGGCTCCTCGCTCAGTTCCAGACGTTTCTGGGGACGGAGGCCCCCGGGACGCCCATAGACCTGTCGCTGGTTCGATTTGCTTGGAGTCGCCTGGGCCCCGCTCAGCCGCCGACGGTGAGAAATTACCTGTCGCGGCTTATGACGGCATTGGCCGATCGCGGGGTGCGCGGCGTGCGGACGCGGCGAGTGCAGCAGGCCTCGCAGACTCTAAGACGATTGTCGGTCATGATCCGACCGGGCCAGGCGCTCCCATTGAAGACAGCAGAAGCAAAGGAGGTCGTTTCGCGCTTGGAGAAAAGGGGCCAACTTCGGGAAGCTGCGATGGTGGCGGCCGTGTGGCTTTCGCGCGGGAGGGTCCCGGACTTGCGAGTTGTGACGGCCGACGACGTGACGGAGGTAGAGAATCCGGGGGCCAGCCCGGAGCGCGTGGGTCTGCAAATATTTTTGAAGGAGAAGCAGGCCAAGTCCTACAACGCTCCCGAGTACCTCCCTCCAGGTGTGCTGACGGCGAAGATTGTATCGTGGGCGCGCGGCGTCCCGACCGGCCCGCTCTTCGCGGCGACGCAGGCACAGTACGACCTCGCGATGCAGCGCGTCCGGGCTGCCCTTCCCTCAGGTGCCATCATGCACAGCTTTCGGCGCGGGGCGACGCAGGAGCTCGAAAGGGGCGGCGCGACGAGGACCGAGTTGGTCGACCTCCTGCGCCACGCGGACCCCCGCACCACGCGCAGGTACATGATGCGCACCGCGCCGGGAGACATCCAGCTGAAGCCGAAACAGCTCGCCCCGCTGCAGTGACGGCGCCACGGGAGCCGGACCTGGCGCGCGTTTTGTTTGGTGACGGACACGTCTTCTACGACCACGATGAATTCCTGGACTTCATCTACACCCAGCTGCTGCCGTTTCTGTTGTCGTTTGGCGCACGGGGTGGGTCTCGACTGCCGGGTGCCCGCCTGGACGACTTCCCAACTGGGGTGATCTCCCGCTATGAGGTCGCGCGTTTGGCGTTGGAAGCGGGGGTGGATCCGGGATTCGTGGATATGCTTCGTGGTGGCGACACTTTCAAACGCGCCGTTTTGACGTCGGCCCCCCTCCCGGGTCCAGTGACGCGCCTTCCGCACGAATACGTAGCCCAATGTATTGAGCAAGGTGTGGCGGTTTCGAAGAAGCGCAGCGAGCCAGTCCGGGCTGTAGTCTCCCTCTTTGACGTGCCGAAGAAAGACCCCATGGTTAGGCGCCTCATCGTCGATGGCAGGCCGGTCAACGAGGCCATGGCAAGGCCTCCGCGGTTCAAACTGCCCAGCCCCCGCGATCTTTCCCTTCTGATTTTGTCTTCGGGATACCGTTGGGCTGCCAAGATCGATTTTCGCGGGTATTTCCACCAGTTCCCGTTGGACGAATACAACGCGTCGTTCTTTGTTTTTCGCGTCGGCTCCAGCTGGTATCGCTGGGTGAGGATGCCCATGGGGTGGTCTTGGGCGCCTTTCGTTGCACAGAAGACGACGGAAGTCATCATGGGACCAGATGTTCTGCAGGCCGGTGCCGCTTGCTACGATGATGTGATTGTGCTAGGCACCACACGCCAGGGTTGCGAGGACAGGGTCGCCCTGTTTCTGAGTAGAGCATGTCGAGCCCGTGCGGAAATCAACACACAAAAGAGCGTATTGTGTCCCACCCAGCACATTGAGTTCCTTGGGATCGAGTGGGACCTGAAGCAACGAGTGTTTCGTCTACCCGACTTGTGGCGGAAAACCGCGGCAGACAACATTGACCGGCTCGTTTCCCTCCCGCTTGTTACAGTCAGGCACGCTTGGTACATCGTCGGTTGCGTCGTATGGGTATGCTATGCCACCGGGCGGTGGCTGAGTGGATATGTCGAGGTCCTCACTTGGGTGCGGGATCGGGCGACAAAGATTGGAAAGGGTGAACTTTCCTGGTTGTCATGCCAGCGATTGCCATCTGGTTTCCGTGCTGACATTCAGCGTTTTCTGATCGTATTACGTTCCTCCAATTGGTTCCCGCCGAGGTTAAAGCGCCTCGAGTTTTTTGATTGCGTGGTGTGGGCCGACGCGAGCAAGAAAGGTTGGGGTGTCTGCTACAACACTACGCTCTCCTCGGGAGCCACTTGGGGCATTTGGCAGACCACTGAGGACATCTTTCATTTCGAGTTACGAGCCGCTCTCAGGGCCCTCTCTGTTGCGCGAGACCTGGGCGCGTCCGCCCCACTTGTCTTAACCGACAACAGAGCCGTATTCCACGTCCTCAACAAGGGACACTCCGCCACGCGGCTGGCGAATCGGCTGCTCACCGAGCACGCACATATTTTTACTTCTTTCACCAGAGGCTTCCGTGTGGGTTGGCTTCCGACCGACAGGATGCCTGCAGATCCTTATTCGCGAAAAGGAACTTGCGGACACGACTCGTTCCGGGTCTGCCACGAGGGCGTGCAACGCCGTGACGGAGGTTTCTCCGTCGATGGCTCGGTAGTGGTTCTCGTATAACGACTAGGATGCATCGCACATAGTTCCGCTGTTTGTACTCCCCCTTCCCCCTTACCCGTGTGCCGCCCACGCGGCCCTCTTCTCCTTGTATTGCCGGCCGGCCGCTTCCCATAACGGTGCTTTATCCTTTTCCTGCCTTTTAGTCCTGAGTTCACCCACTGCAATCCATGCCACAAGCGGTCCAGAAGCTCGAAAGACCAGAAACGGAAAGAAAGGGATTCCATACTAGCAAGCTTGCTTGAGCGCCGAAGGCGCGTCTAGTGGAATCCCGTTTTCCGTTTCCACCATTTGACGTACGCGATGCCTCCTAGTTCCACTCTTTAAGAGGTTGGACAGGGGTAGTATTACGCAAACATCCAGGCTGTTTCCCTCTCCGCTGTTTGTACTCCCCCTTCCCCCTTACCCGTGTGCCGCCCACGCGGCCCTCTTCTCCTTGTATTGCCGGCCGGCCGCTTCCCATAACGGTGCTTTATCCTTTTCCTGCCTTTTAGTCCTGAGTTCACCCACTGCAATCCATGCCACAAGCGGTCCAGAAGCTCGAAAGACCAGAAACGGAAAGAAAGGGATTCCACACACACACACACACACACACACACACACACACACACACACACACACACACACACACACACACACACACACACACACACACACACACACACACACACACACACACACACACACACACACACACACACACACACACACACACAACACACACACACAACACACACACACACACACACACACACACACACACACACACACACACACACACACACACACACACACACACACACACACACACACACACACACACACACACACACACACACACACACACACACACACACACACACACACACACACACACACACACACACACACACACACACACACACACACACACACACACACACACACACACACACACACACACACACACACACACACACACACACACACACACACACACACACACACACACACACACACACACACACACACACACACACACACACACACACACACACACACACACACACACACACACACACACACACACACACACACACACACACACACACACACACACACACACACACACACACACACACACACACACACACACACACACACACACACACACACACACACACACAAGAAGCGAAGAAGGAGGAGCGGGTCCGCAAGCTCCAGGAGGAGATTGAACGCCTGGCAGCGGCCGGGCCTCCGAGCCGGCTGCCGGACAACAAGCAGCCAAGGGGCCCCAGATACACCAAGACGGAATTCTTGGTAGAGTTCGGGAAGAAGAGGGGAGAGGCCGAATGGAGACAGGCGGTCAAGGCCGATGGAGAGACCAAGAAAAGGCAGCAGAAGCGCCTTCAGGCCCAACTTGATGAGCTGCAGCCCGCAACGCGTGACACCAACGACGTAGAGATGCGGAACGAAATCCGCAGCGACGTGACAACGGCAGCCTGGACTGCATGGGAGGAGCAGCAGAGGAGGCAGCGTGAGGTGTGGGAGAAGGAGCGGGCTAACGCCCGCGTAACCTGGGAGCTAGCGTTCGAGAAGCGCTTGATGAGCTGGGCAGACGCACAGTCCCAAATCGCGACGCAACGCGAGGAAGCGGCGTACGCACGCCAGCTGCTATGGATGGCGGATGTCGAGCAGAAACTGGCCGGCGTGACCGAAGAAATGAACGCCCGCGTTGAATCGCTGCTCGTGAGACTAATGGCACTTCCACAGCCGGCGGTACCCCCGCAGCTAGCGGCTTCCTCACAGCCAGCAGTTTCCTCACAGCCAGAACCTTCCTCACAGCCAGCAGCCCCCTCACAGCCACCACCGCCCGTCGAAGCCTCACAGCCGGCTGTCTCGCCGCCCGAGCCTTTAGAAGGCGCCGCACAGGAGCCACTCCCAGGCCAAGCCGCTGCTCAAAGCCCAAGCACGAGGGAAGGGAAGAAGGCAAGGAAAGAGGCAGACGCGAGGGAGCTGGACGAGCACCTCAAACAGCTGACCGAGGCGACAAGGCGGCCGGTGCCAGCTGGAAAGGCGAAAGGAGGAAAAGGCGGCGGCAAGCAGCAGCTGCCGGAGAAGAAGTAGGGAGCTGGGCGCACCGGGCAAGAACTGACGGCAAACAATACAAACACGTCAACTGGCGCTACCCGGTGCGCCAACTCTGGTACAAACAACCAAACCCGACGAGAAGGGGAAGTCGCGAGTGCGAGGCCATCATCATCATCACTTTTTCGTAGTAACAATTAATTGTAAACACGAAAGAGAACGCTGGCAGCGTGTTTGGGAGAAGATTAGCCTACCGATCATATTCACTCACTATCACTCACTAACAGGCTAATCCTCCCCCGGCACGTACAAACAAACACACGCCTATTCTTTTTCGTAGTAGCAATTAATTGTAAACACGAAAGAGAACGCTGGCAGCGTGTTTGGGAGAAGATTAGCCTACCGATCATATTCACTCACTATCACTCACAAACAGGCTAATCCTCCCCCGGCACGTACAAACAAACACACGCCTATTCTTTTTCAAGCCGCAGTTTATCAACCAACGCCAGCGGAAAGCGGCGACGCGCAGCTGGACGAGGCGGCTGCGACTATTTGTGCGAGACGGGTCCCAGTTGAGAAAGGTGGTAATTGCCAGTTTGCCGCTTTGCTCCGTGGGAGTAAGCTGAGTCTTTCGGCTACTTCCTTACGGCAGAAGGTCACAACCCGCCGGTAGCGTTCATCCCCGCTGATGTGACGCTATAGGAATACCTCTTCACCGTAGCCGGAGACGGGCAATATGGTGACCACCTCACGTTGCAAGCAGCTGCTGAGGTGCTCAGAGCGACAGTGTGGGTGCTCTCAACAACGCACCCGGCACTCCTCAGGTGTGAGGGACGGGCGCCAAATGCGTCACGCGTAATAGTCTTGACCTACCGGCCGCAACATTACGACGCATTGAACGTGCCGCATACCATCCTCCGGCAACTGGCGACAACCGCCCCCGAGGTGTCTCAGATTCCCTTGAGCAGGCTAACAGCCGTGGAGCAAGCGCCTCGCCACCCAGTTCGCAATGGAGATGCGTCCTGTAAGGATATAGTGCTCGCGACGGCGAACATTGGGTCCATAAGCGCGAGGTGTCGGACGGTGGCGAACCTGCCGGCGGACATTGTTGCCCTACAAGAAACCAGGGCGGGCCCAGAAGCGAAGAGGACGAGTGAGCTCTTTCTAGGAGCGTACGGATGGGACTGCCACTGGGGAGAAGACGTACCGATTGTTGTCGGCGCGAACGGAATCGGACAGCGGGTGCCGGGCGGCACAGCGGTCACCACCCGCGGGTTAGTTGCCAAAACCACACAGCCTACCACGGAGTTGGAGAAGCGGTTGGCGAAAAGCACACGGGTCGCACATGCCGTTGTAGCAACAGGCAATGCGCGAATGGTTCTACATGTTCTATCGGTGTACGCGCCTGTTGGCAGGGAGCAAGCGGTAGTCCAGGAACGGGAGAAGCTCCTTGCCGATGTGTTCGAGATGGCTGCAGGACTCGGGCAAGTGCCGATAGCTGTCTTGGGCGATTTTAACACACCAACAGGGGAAAGCATGTCCCTGGCGGCTGCCTGCCAAAATGGATGGGTAGATGCGGCAGCAGCCGCCCAGGAGGGCTCAAATGCCCCTCCATCCACTTGCTGGGCGGGGGCAGCAGGCTCTCGCATAGACATGTGTTTTCTCAACGCCGTAGCAGCGCGGACGTTGGTGACGGTGGAAACCGCCAAGGCAGGAGAACACGACATCCCGACACACTGTCCAGTGTTTGTTACACTCAGCATCCCGGCATCTACACCGCCCGAGCGCGGTCACTGGATACCCACTCCTTTCCCGAAGAAGCCGCCGTTGATGACGCAGGAGGAGATGAGGAGTGTACTAACCACGGCCTTGGACCGCAACCGCGCGGTCAGCGGAGCAGACGGGGCGCTGAGAAACGCATCGGAAGTGGCGGAAGCCTACCTGACTGGCCTGCACTGGAAGAGCCTCCCGCCAGGATCAACCGCCTACCGGGGCAGGGCTGGTGGATTCACCACTCGGAAGGCGCACGCGTCCGCAAGGCAGGCGTGCACGGCACGGGGTGCGACGGATAGGTCCGTGAGACAGCGGGACAAGGTGATTGGGATGCTACGCACTGTGATTGCCGAGGCGAGGCAGAGGCTGAGCGTTGGCCAGCCTAGCGCAATGACGGTTGCGGAACGGAACGCGAGAAACGCTTTGCATCGGTGTACTGCTGAAGAGTCATTGGCGCAGCACCCCTGCACCGGGGACGAGGATGAGTTGCAGTACCTCGTGGCGACAGCAGAGAAGTTGGTAGGGACGCAACGCGAAGCTGTAGCAGAGCTGAAGACGGAGCGTTCTCGCCTCTGGAAAGAGAGAATCCAGAAAGCGTGGGGCAGCCAAGAGAAGGGTGCGATCTACCGTTTCCTGGCCGGACAGCAGGGAAGCCCATCGGTGTTCCTGCGGCGAGGGGACGGGACTCTGACTGCATGCCCGAGGGAAATCGACGAGATGCTGAGAGGACCTGAAGCCTGGGGCGGAATATTTCAAAAATACACGGACATCCCGGAGCCCCAATGGGAGGCCTTCAAGACTCACTACGCCCGGTACCTCCCTGCGCCGCACGCGATGGAATGCAGACCTATCGGCGCGGCCGATGTGGATGCGGCCCTCAAGAAGATGAAGAAGACAACATCCCCCGGATTACACGGATGGCGTGTGCATGAGCTAAGGCAACTGCCGCCTGAAATCCTGGAGCTAATGGCCGATGCCATGAACGCAGTGGAAACCGAAGGACTATGGCCGGAGCAACTCATGCACGCAATAATACACCTCCTGCCGAAGCCCGAGAGCACCGGAGATCCCCTGTCGCAACGGCCCATATCTATAACCCCCGTCCTATACCAGATCTGGGCAGCGATAAGGGCGAAAGAAGCACTCGCGTGGATGGACGAGATCGCGCCAAGCGGGATGCATGGCTGCCGGAAGGAGCATGGCACGGACGACCTAATATGGCACTTGGCAGCACTCATTGAGGAGGCGCACCTGACAGGTGAACCACTTTACGGCCTTGCGTTAGACTTCAAGAAGTGCTTCGACTCGGTCCCGATTGAGATAGCTTTCAAGCTGGCTGGGGAGCTTGGATTCAACGAGGTTGTGCTGCGGACCTTGCGGGTGGCCTACGCCCGTCTCAACAGCCATCCGCACGACCTCGTCGCCGCACGACCTCGTCGCGAGAGATCACCCCAATCGGGAAATCATCCAGGCGAGCACCCGGCGGCCGGGGCCCACCCTGTTTGTTGAAAGACAACAAAAAAGGGAGCAGCTGAGTGTAGATAAAGTCCAAGAACTCATCTCGGCTGTAGAAGACTTGTCCGTCGCCGAATAAGACGCGCGCCAGGTCCGGTTCACGCGGAGCCGTCACTGCAACGGGGCGAGCTGTTTCGGCTTCAGCTGGATGTCGCCCGGCGCGGTGCGCATCATGTATCTGCGCGTGGTACGGGGGTCGGCGTGGCGTAGAAGGTCGACCAGATCCGTCCTCGTCGCGCCGCTCCTCTCGAGCTCCTGCGTCGCCCCCCGACGGAAACTGTGCATGACAGTACCCGGCGGAAGAGCCGCCCGTATGCGCTGCATCGCAAGAACGTACCGCGCCTGCGTCGCTGCAAACAATGGACCTGCCCGGACGCCGCGCGCCCCTTGCCGTCAGCTCGCCCGGGGGGAGGTACTCTGGGGCGTTGTACGACTTGGCCTGCTTCTCTTTCAAAAAGATTTGCAGGCCGACACGTTCTGGGCTGGCCCCCGGGTTTTCGACCTCCGCCACGTCGTCGGCCGTCACAACCCGCAGGTCCGGTACCCTTCCGCGCGTCAGCCACACTGCCGCCACCATCGCAGCCTCCTGGTGATGCCCCTTGGACTCCAGGCGTGCGACGACCTCTTTTGCTTCCACCGTCTTCAACGGGAGCGCCTGGTCCGGCCGAATCATCACCGATAACCGCTTCAGGGTCTGCGAGGCCTGCTGCACCCGCCGCGTCCGTACGCCGCGCACTCCGCGATCGGCCAGCGCCGTCATGAGCCGTGACAGGTAATTCCTTACCGTCGATGGCTGAGCGGGGCCCAAGCGACTCCACGCAAAGCGAACCAGCGACAAGTCGATGGGTGTTTCTGGGGTCTCTGCCCCCCGGAAGGCTTGAAACTGCGTGAGCAGCCTGTCGGCCTCCCCGGCGTTTCTCGGGCCCGAAGCGAAGAGGTGTGCCTCTTCTGGGGGGATGCCCGCGGCGATCGCACGCCCCAGCTCGTGCCCGTTCCGAATCAGGAAAAACGAATGTTCGAGACTCGCCTGCCTCTTCACGTCGACGGTCCTGCTGAGAGCGAGCGCAGCCGTTGTACTCACTTGCGGTCGGCGCTCGGCTTCTTGTTGTAGCCATTGTTGCTGGTAGCGTTGCTGCTGCTGCCGCTTCTCCGACCCGTGCTGCCGTTGGAACCGCGCCTGCCCCAGCGAAAATTGGTCGACGCCGTCCGACGGCGTGCGCGGTCTCCGTCTCCCGCCCTTGAGCGCGGCCGAGGTCCCTTCGACGGCGTCGCGGCAGTCTCGGCTGCCTGCAACGCGCGCCTGACACGTTGCGGCAGCTCGTCCGGACCGTCTAGGGCTTCGGCGTAGGCGTCCGCCGCTTGGTACCCCAGGCGCTCCCTGACGCGCCAGTACTCTAGGTACTCGGCCGTCCGGGTCAGGACGGCGGAGTCGTCGCGGCCTTCCAAAACCATCCGAGTCAGCGCGACGAGCTGTTGATATGCCGTTGAGGCGGGGATCTGTTCGGGCGCTCGTCTCTCCAATTCCGTTATGAGAAGCTGGGGAAAACCCGGCTCCTCGTCCGCGTGGTCGGGCCACGTTGCCCCGTCATGGACCACGGCTCTGATGTCGGCGGCGTCGAAAGTGGGGCGCTGGTCAGTTCGAGCTGTCGGTCGGGCCTCTTCAAGGGATACGCCAGGCTGGCGAAAGGTAGCCGACGCGTCCAGACGCACCTTCGGGGCAGCTGAATCGGCAACACGCCAGTGCCGCGCGATAGTGCGGTGGGGGATGGGGACCGAGTCCGGGTTTCCGGGGAAAGCGAGGCGGGCGCCAGCGTCGTTCACGACCACGACCATCGCGGTGACCGCACCGTCCGTCAGCATCAGGCCCTCCTTGAGCCCTTCGAGGCGCTCCGTCTGCGCAATCGCTTGGTCCTTGCCTGTGACCTGGCCCTTGACGACGGCCAATTCCTTCTTCACCTCTTCGAAAGAAACGGAGAGGCGCTGCACGATCCCGACCATCGCCGCCATCTGCTGGGCCAACGCGTCCCCGCCACCCGCACTCGGCGGCGGAGCGCTGTCGCCATCCAGCGCCATGGCCGTCTCAGACTGCGACGAGGCTGCTTTCGCTGGTGCCGCCGGCGCGTCGTCCGATGCAAGCGCTCCCAAATTGGGAGGTGGGACGGCGCCAACACGATTCGCCTGTACGGCGGCGACCACCTCCTCGGGCTTCTTCTCCCACATCGTGTACAGTATTGCCACGGCCCGGACCGGCTCCAAGGCGGTTAGCGTGCTGTAAGGCACGCCGAGCAGGTCGACGAGCGTACCACACGCTTGCGAAATCGCAGCATCTGTCACGTTGCCAAAATGCTTCCCGCAGAAATCCGCTAGCACTTGAACGTTTTATTTCCCTTCTCTGGGGAAGAGCTGCCGCGCCAAACCTCGCTTCTTTGTACCACATGCGGAGAAAAGAGAAAGAGAGACATAAATAGAGACAGAGAGGGTTTGGAGGAGGACGCTGGCGTGCGTCGGGGCCAGTGAGAAGCACCGGCCACCTTGCTAGATACATCCTGCCGCGGAAAAGGAGCCCTTTCATTCGCTGGGGTCAGCACCCCTGCGGAGGCCCTCTTCCGTGTGCCTTCACGCGGAAGGAAACAGTAGGCAGGATTGTATCGGTCTGTGTTGAGCAAGGATTTCTTCTTCCTTGTCGCACAAGGGGAAAGGAGGAGGAAAACAGAAGATCCAGGGCAGTGCGGAGGGGATGCAGTAATCACGCTTCCAGCCTCATGCACGCACGTGCCCGATGCCCTCTGTGGAGCGGAAGGAAGTCAGCCCTCTGCTGAGGGGAAAAGCTGCATAGCCCTCTGCGGAGGGAAAAGCAACGTCATTTCCCGCACGGGGAAGCCCGCCCTCTGCTGAGGGGAAAACGCTGCACGATGCCACCCCTGCTGGGGAGCCCTCTGCGGAGGGAGCGCGACGTCATTTCCCGCACGGGGAAGCCAGCCCTCTGCTGAGGGGAAAACGCTGCACGATGCCACCCCTGCTGGGGAGCCCTCTGCGGAGGGAGCGCGACGTCATTTCCCGCACGGGGAAGCCAGCCCTCTGCTGAGGGGAAAACGCTGCACGATGCCACCCCTGCTGGGGAGCCCTCTGCGGAGGGAGCGCGACGTCATTTCCCGCACGGGGAAGCCAGCCCTCTGCTGAGGGGAAAACGCTGCACGATGCCACCCCTGCTGGGGAGCCCTCTGCGGAGGGAGCGCGACGTCATTTCCCGCACGGGGAAGCCAGCCCTCTGCTGAGGGGAAAACGCTGCACGATGCCACCCCTGCTGGGGAGCCCTCTGCGGAGGGAGCGCGACGTCATTTCCCGCACGGGGAAGCCAGCCCTCTGCTGAGGGGAAAACGCTGCACGATGCCACCCCTGCTGGGGAGCCCTCTGCGGAGGGAGTGCGACGTCATTTCCCGCACGGGGAAGCCAGCCCTCTGCCGAGGGGAAACGCTGCACGATGCCATCGGGGGACCCTCGCGGAGGGAAGAAGTTCATGGCGCGATACCCTCATCGCATTGGGAGGGAGGGAGGGAACTTTTTTAAGCCCGGCGGAGGTCAACTGACCGGAGCTACCGGGGAGAGTGTGCTTACGTTGTGTGGTAACCTGATACGTTCGTGTGGTATGCGTCGATTGTCTAATGAGCTTGAAGCCCCGCATGGGCGCTTTGTTCCGTGCTGTGGGCGCCGCCCGATGCACGCGGTGATTCGTTTGCGACAATAAAACCTGAGGGAAAAAGACTGCGTGTTTATCCCTCTCAATTTTATTTCCCTTCTCTGGGGAAGAGCTGCCGCGCCAAACCTCGCTTCTTTGTACCACATGCGGAGAAAAGAGAAAGAGAGACATAAATAGAGACAGAGAGGGTTTGGAGGAGGACGCTGGCGTGCGTCGGGGCCAGTGAGAAGCACCGGCCACCTTGCTAGATACATCCTGCCGCGGAAAAGGAGCCCTTTCATTCGCTGGGGTCAGCACCCCTGCGGAGGCCCTCTTCCGTGTGCCTTCACGCGGAAGGAAACAGTAGGCATTATTTAAAGACGCCGCGCCCCCCTCCCCCCCCTCAATCTCTCAGTCTCTGGTGTCCAGGTCGGCGACCATGTTCTCGCCCGGAACCAGATGGGTGAGCACGTCCGCATCGCGCAGGCGCTCCTGCATCTCAACGATGAGGCGGTTTTCCGCTGGGTGCGGGGACGCAAGCTTTCGGTGGCGGCTCTCGGCCGTGCTGTTGTCGTGGAAGACATCCAGCGTCACCCACCCAGTCGTGACGTGTCGAGCCAGCAGGACGCCAAGAATCGCCGTCACCAGCTCGCGCCGCCGAATCGGCGTCGGCGGAGCCAGCCTCGCCAGCCGATCCTTCCATCTCCAGCTCTCGCGAGCGAGGACGGTCCGTCGCGTCGGATCCAGGACGACCACCCCACCTCCCTGGTCGGATGCGTCCGTCCAGACGTGCACTCGCCGCGCTGGGCGCCTGACTCTGCGGGGGGAAGCGTCCCCCAGCCAGCGATCACCAGCTTCCAGCTCCGCGAGCAGCTCCTGCGGGAGCTCCACGAGCGTGTCCCAGTCGCGGTAGGTGAGGCACCTGCCACTCACCAGTCGGCTCGCACGCAGCAGCCCGGGATACGCCGCCGCCGGGGACCTCATGACGTACAGTGCCCAGCGCAGGCACCCGATACGCTGTGCCAGGGCCCGGAAGGACGTCACGCGTTGCGGCTTGTTCGCGCGGCAGACTGCTGCCCATTCCCGCGGGATCGCGATCGTCTTTGTAGCTAGGTCCAGATCCAGACCGTTGAAGGTACCGACTTGCGAGGGGCCTTGCGCCTTGTCCTCCCGGATCTGGATCCTGGTGTCGGCAAGCACGGCCCTCAGGCTCCGCTCGTCCCGGACGACGTCGGACCTTGTCCAGCCCCCGTAGGCTATGTCGTCGTAGATCGCCAGACTGCGGCTTCCGATGCCGGCCAGTCGGCGGACCCCCAGGGTCGTCAGCTGGGCGATCGCCGGCGCGCGCGCAATGCCCGGGACGGCTATCCGGAAGACGTAGTACGCGTTGGCCGCCCTAAACCCCAGGTAGTCCGCCAGCGCGTCGGACACCGGAAGCTGGTAGAAGTAGCCCAGCAGGTCTAGGGTCGCGAACCAAGCGTGGTCCAGGACGAAGCCCTCCACATCCCTGAGCGACGGGGTGATGGGGGACAGCGGTTGGGAGGTGCGGCTGTCAAAGGGCCTGCCATCGATCAGCAGACGGGTCTCTTCCTTCCCCTTTTTCGGGATTTTGAACACCTTCAGAGTGATCCGCGGCCTCTTTTCGACTCTCCTAACGACGCCACTCTGCAGCATCACCGCCAGGTCGGCCTCAGTGATGTCCGAGCTCGGTGGAGCGTGGTGCCTCTCGTGCGAGAGGAGCATGGGCTCTCGCGTCAGCTGGCGCAGGACGCGAATCTCGTCCTCCCACAGGCCTCGCTCGACCTTCCCGTAGTCGGCCTTTGTGACCGGCATGGTGTCGATGGGCCCGCGGGACGTTCTGTACACCGGGCTCGGTGCCTTCGTGTACGTCCTCGATGCCAGTTCCGATAGCGCCTCTTCCTGAGCCCGAACCCCTTCGACGTGCGTGCTCACGTCCCCGCGCAGCAGCCAGTCTTCCAAGGTCACCGCCCTGTCGAAGTCGGCCTCGCTCTGCTCGCCCATGTCGCCCCGTAACCGGCTTTCCCCCCATGCGAGCAGGCGGTCCAGATACCCGGCTGCCCCGGGATGGCGGCTGTTTGCCCAGTCCCGCAGGGGATGCGAGCTCTTCAGGTCCTGTGCGTACTCGGGGCAGAACGTGCTCGTCCTGGCCGCACCCTTCACCTTGAGCACGCCATCAGGTCGCCGCTCACCGGCGTGTGGAGCAGCAGCGACGCGCGAGCCGTCCTCACGCTGTCCGGGGTCAGGCAGCCCCAGAGATAACGCTTCAACGTGTCCTTGGACTGGTGACGGGCCATGAGCAGGAGGTCCTCCCAGCCCGCCCCGCTTCTGGCCAGGTGCTGGAGCGCCCCTCTCTTCCAGCTGTGCTCTGCACAAACCGGGAACAGCTTCCTCGCTTCCCGCAACAGCTTCCTCGTCGTGGCCTCGGTGAAGCGAGCCCCCCGCTGCACCCACCTGCTTACTCGCAGCGCCACGCCCAGGGGGACCCGGTAAGTCACCTCTGACTCCCTCATACGAAGGCTCGCCTCCTTCGTGGTCCACCACGAAACTCGGAGCAGACCCGGCCCCACGATGACCACGTCTGTCGGGGCCAGGGCCCGCAGGTCCGCCATCCGCAGCGCTCCCGCCCACGCCAGGCAGGCAGCCACCGTCACCTGCTCGTCGCCGCCCCTGACCAGCCCCTCGACGAGGGTCCGTTGCTGCTCCAGCGTGATCGGGGGGGCATGCGCCGGCACTTCCCTGCGCTCGAGCCTGGCTTTGAGGATGGCCTTCTTCATGGCCGCCAGATCCCCCGACGGCACCCCGAGCTTCGCCCCCAGCACCTCGACGTACTTGCCGACGGAGGCCGTGCGCATCTCGCCGGTCCTCGGCCTGCCTCTCTGCCCCGGCACCCTCGCGACGTACGCTTCCAACTGCTCCTGTGTCATGCCCTTGCCGAGCATGGCGGTCGCGAACGCCTTGATTCTCAGCGCGGGGGGAGCCGCCTGCAACCCCGCCACGGCTGTGAACCGCGTCAGCGACGCCACGATCGACGCCCGCTGCGCCGTCGTCTTCTTCGAGGTCGCGCCGCCCTCGAAAACCGCGACCCGCCTCTCCCACGCGGCAAACCCCCCTCTCTGGGAGGGGAGTCACCCGTTTTTTGTCCTGCGGGAGACGGGCCCGTGCGAGAAACGGCAGTCCACCCTTGTGCATCTGCCTGCTTTGAAATTGCGGCAGGCCGGCGCCTGACGCGGAGGGACCCCCCGAGCGCGGGGCGGAACCGACTTGGGCGCCGCCTTAAACTGCGCCGTGAACCGGCGCCGGGCCTGCCGCACTCTCTCGGGCAGAAGTTCCACCCTCAGCACGTCGCGCATCACTAGCGCTGCGCTGGGGTCGCGGGTCTCGTACTCCGCGTTCTGCTCCTCGTAGGAGTGGAAGAGCCCCCCCAGGCGGAGGATCCACATTCGTTTCGGGGGACCGGATTCCCCGCGGCGCAGGCGGACGAGGTCACGGACCCGTTCCGTGACATCGTCCCGCCTGTCCTGCAGCTGTTGGTTCCCTTTGAACCTGTACAGCCTTCGGACTGCGTCCTCAAACCCCCGCATGTTTGCCGCCGTCGGCTGCATTGTTCTCCACCGCTCCGGGTCGAGGAACGCGAAGTCGTCATCGTCGTCATCGTCGCCGACGTCCTGCCCCGCGACTGCCGCGCCATCCAGCAGCGCGAGCACCTCGCGCTCGTCTTCGAGGCTGCCCAGCTCCCGCTGCAGCGTCGGGCCCAGGCCCGCCCAGAACCCTGGGTCCTGCTCGTCAAAGGCGAGAAAGATTTCTTCCGCCCTCGCCCTCGGCAGGCCGGGCATGAGCTCGGCCGGCATCAGTGGTACCCCCCCCTCTCCCGGTAGCTCCTCTCCGCCTCTTGGCCTCTTGGCCTCCTTCTCCGCCTCGTCCTGCTCACGTGCCCTCTTCTGGGCAGCGCCGATCTCCCTCTCGGCGGCTTCAACTTCGGCCTCACGCCGGGCCAGGCCTGCCTCGAGATCGAGAAGGCGCTTCTCCAGGAGAGCCAGCCCCTCGGCGTCCCTCTGCAGGGCGTTCTGCTGTTGCTGCTTGGGGGGCATCGCAACTTGGGGAAACTTGGGGTAACTTTTTTAAGCCCGGCGGAGGTCAACTGACCGGAGCTACCGGGGAGAGTGTGCTTACGTTGTGTGGTAACCTGATACGTTCGTGTGGTATGCGTCGATTGTCTAATGAGCTTGAAGCCCCGCATGGGCGCTTTGTTCCGTGCTGTGGGCGCCGCCCGATGCACGCGGTGATTCGTTTGCGACAATAAAACCTGAGGGAAAAAGACTGCGTGTTTATCCCTCTCAAGAAAAATTCTTCCGCGACTCCGGCACGGCACCGGTGCAGCGTTCGAAAGGCGCCACTAAGCTTGATGGGAAGTTAAAGTCGTAGCGTTCACGACCGGGCAGAGGAGACTTTGCTGCAGACATTTTGGGCACACGGGAAAGGGGGAAGGGGGAGTACAAACAGCGGAGAGGGAAACGGCCTGGATGTTTGCGTAATACTACCCCTGTCCAACCTCTTAGAGATGTGTGTGTGTGTGTGTGTGTGTGTGTGTGTGTGTGTGTGTGTGTGTGTGTGTGTGTGTGTGTGTGTGTGTGTGTGTGTGTGTGTGTGTGTGTGTGTGTGTGTGTGTGTGTGTGTGTGTGTGTGTGTGTGTGTGTGTGTGTGTGTGTGTGTGTGTGTGTGTGTGTGTGTGTGTGTGTGTGTGTGTGTGTGTGTGTGTGTGTGTGTGTGTGTGTGTGTTTTCGGGATGCGTCGAGAGCCTTGGAGCGCTTCCTCGTGAAATAGAGGCCCACTCCACAGAGGCTCTTCCCTGCACAAGAAGTCAGTGGGAGCGTTTGTTTGTGCGTGCCGGTTGATCGTGCTCCGTTGTAGTCATTTTCAGGTGAGGAATTCTAATCAACCACCACAACACGCTGCCTACGTCGTTTGAGCCTGCACAATACATTGAAGGGCACCCCGCAAGATTGCTAGTACTACAAACAGCGCGCAATGCTCATTGCTAGTGCTATCGAAACGCAGGACCTGCCCAAGGTACCTGCTCAGTGACTCCTAAAGGGGCTCCATCCCCTGGTAGACCGTCACACCGCGAAAGTTTGGCTGGCAATGTAATGCAGTTCTGTGGGATCTGTGGGTACTTGAAACTGAAGGAAGCGTGGACGCCTCTCGTGCAGGAAGCACCACGTGAAAACGGGTCAAGTACACCTGTACACAGCACACTTGCGTGCACACTGACATACCGGTAGAGCAGAACTAGGACGGCGCCCTCGTCGCACGGCGGAGGACAGTTGATGGATATGTAGACGGGCCCGTCCCGAGGGAAGAGGGTGACTTCGAAGGGGTTGGCAGACGTCCGGTGCTCGTGGAGCCCGTTGCCGCTTCTGGAGAACAGGCTCACGGGGAGGTACGCCGGCGCGTCTTGCAGCTGGACGATGGCGGCCACGCGGACCACTGTGGGGCACGTGACCGTCACCCGCGTCAGCGTCGAAGGGTAGTCTCCGTCCCACGCGACCCACAACCGTAGCTCACCCCCCTCGCGGACGTGGACCCGCGCGAACGTTTCGAAGACGGACGGAATCGCGCCGTACGGGATCCAACGGCCTCCCTGCACCTTCCGACACGCGTCCGTCTGCACCTTCCATTTACCGCCGTCCCACACGTCGCGCACGCAGACGGCCCGCTTGTCCCTGTCGTAGTCGATCATCGCGTACCCGAAACGCTCGCGCGGAGCTGCGGAGGGGGCGGCGGGGCGGGTCAAAAAAACGACGGTTTCGCCGCCGTCTAGCATCGCGCAGTAGTGCGCGAAGTGCGCGGCGCCGTCGGCGACGTGCCGCGTGACCCAGCCGCCGGTGAGCATTTCGAGCATCTCCGGCACGCCGTCGGCGCTGGCCAGCAGGTCGCCGTACGAGCCGTAAACCTTGGCCGCGCCCTTCTCGAGCATGGCCGGCCAGAGGGGCGCAGCGGCTTTAACGGAATGCGCGCCCGCGGGGATCCACACCACCGACGACAACGGTCGGCGCACTACGGGAAGGCACGTGTCGACCGTGATGTCGTGCCACCAGCCCTTCACGCACGCCTGCATCCGGCACGCGCCCTTCGCGAGGTACTCGTCCGGGTTCGGGTTGTTGCTGAAGCTGATCCCGATGGCAGCACCCCCCGCCTCGGCGACGCAGGCCATCGCGCTGAGGAACGACGGGTTGCTCAGCTTCCCCGGCGTGATGTCGTTCGGCAGGACCGCGCCGCGGGCGCCGCCTTGGGGGTCCTGGCTCGGACAGAGCAGCACTAGGTCCGCGCGCGCCGAGTACCACTGCGGGCGGGCCCAGTGCAGGTTGACGTCGAACTCCGGCGAAAAAACGCGGGAAACCGCGATGTTCACGGACGACGCGTCCGGGGGAAAGTAAACGTCGTAGTGCGGGCAGTCGGTGTCCCGGACTTCGAGCGCCGCTTCGACCAGCGACACGCACGAGAACGCGGTGTCGGGGAGGGGAACGCTCGCGTCGGCCAATATGTCGAAGACGGCGCGGGTCTTCGCATGGCTGTGGATCAGGTCGCTTTTCATCACCAGCTCCTGCTTTTCCATGACGGCGGCGTCGACGGCGGACTGCCACCAGCCGGGCCGCCAGGCTTCGCCGTCCGACAGGACGCCTTCGATGAACTCCTTCGTCTCACCCGGCGCGACGCTGATTTGGTACACGAGGCCCGTCTTCGAGTGGTGCTGCGTCATTATCGTCTCACCCACCGGGGCGACCTCGTCGTTCTCCAGCCAGTTGTACACGTGCAGCATGAAGCAGGGGTGCCCGTTGTACACGGCGACCCGCGAGAAGGCGGGCGCCTCGGCTCCCGGCGAGTAGTCGCCGGTGCCGGCGGGGGTCGGCCGCATGCAGAAGATGACCCACGCGCGGGCGTCGGCGTCGCCCAGGGCGACGCATTTACCCTGCCGCGCAGGAGGCGGCAGGCGGGATGCGGCGAGGGACGTGTAATCGCGGTAAGGGACCATCGGCGCGTCTGCGACGGTGCGCGGGAGGCGGGGCGCGGGGAAGAGGGAGATGACCGTGAACGGCACGCTGCTCGCGAGCCGCGGCAGCGGCGCGGCGGCGCCGTACTTTTCGACGAGGATCGCGCGCGCGTCCTTCACGAACTGCTGGGCCGGCGGCGGTGCGGCGACGGAGAACGCGCGCACGAACGACGACAGCAACTCGGGCACTTCTTCGAGGTCCTCCGCAGCGACGCCGGGCTCGTTCCACGTGCCGAGGACGGTGATGCTCGCCTCGAACGCACCGGCGACGGGCCGCTCGGTGCTCGTGAACCCGCCCTCCCGCGTCCCGCTGAGCGTGAACGGCAGGTCCAGCAGGGCCCCTCCGCCGCCGCAGCTGTGGGCGGCCACAATCGCGGTCAGCCGCGCGCCCTTCGGGAGGCGGTACAGCGGGCGTACGAGGTCTGCGCCGGCCACGCCGGGAAGCCCGTCGCCGCCGGCGGAGACGCTGAGGAACAGGAACAGGCCGTCGCCGGCTTGCGCGCCGGCCACGAGCCACTCCATTTCAGCGACGACGCGAGCGCACCCCGTCGCGTCTGTTCTGAGGGTGTCCGGGCCGACGACGCGGGTGCCCTGCGTCGGGCTGAAGCCTTGGTCCAGCAGAAACCGGTGCGCCGTCTGGCAGTCTTCGAGCGCTTCGACAGTGTCGGCGACGAGCAGGACCTTGTACGAGTTGAGGAACGGCAGCTGCGCGGGAGCCCGGACCTCCTGCTCGCACCGCCTCCGCGGCGATTGGAGGGCGTCTGTCTGCTGCGTCCGCGTGAGGCAACTGGAAGGGAGCAGCCACGACTCGGTGTCGTTGAATGTGACCTTCACGACGTCGACCGACAAAATCTTGGCGATCGTCCCGACGACGCCGCAGTACGGGATGATGAGGTCGTTCCATCCGGGGAGGTGGTCGCCTTGTTCGATCATGCGGCGCACGAAGGCCGGGTCCTTGTGAACCATCACCTTGTCGCCTACGAACGCTGGGCGGGCCGTCGCGCCGTCGACGTGGGGCAGCGAGCCTTTGCACCGCGCCCGGTTCCGCTTGAAGTCGACGGCCGCCTGCTCGCTTTCGAGGGCGAGGAGCATCCTCGCCTTCACGAACGCCTCCTCCGCCGTCGCCGCACGGCCGACCTCCGGGATCCCCAGCCGCTGGTGCTCGCGCACCAGGCTCCGCGCGAACGCGCGCGCTTCCTCGATCGAGTTGACCCCCGGAACAGACACTTCGCCGTCCATGTTCCCACCCTTTTTCGCGGTTCCGAGTCCGGTGCCTGTATAGTTAGTAAGTAAGAGAGACGAGTTGGAGTGCAAGGACCATCTCTCCGAGGAGTTTCCGGACGGCTCACTACTACCTCGTACTTCTAAGGCGGCCGTATAGTTAGTAGTTCAAATCGCCCGGTGTCGACTCGGTGTCTTTGAAGGTGACCTTCACGACGTCGACCGGTAAGATTCTGGCGATTGTCCCGACGACGCCGCAGTACGTGATGATGAGGTCGTTCCATCCGGGGAGGTGGTCGCCTTGTTCGATCATGCGGCGCACGAAGGCTGGGTCCTTGTGGACCATCACCTTGTCGCCTACGAACGCCGGGCGGGCCGTCGCGCCGTCGACGTGGGGCAGCGAGTCTTTGCACCGCCCGGTTCCGCTTGAAGTCGACGGCCGCCTGCTCGCTTTCGAGGGCGAGCATCCCCACCTTCACGAACGCCTCCTTCGCCGTCGCCGCACTACCACCTCGTACTTCTAAGGCATCCAGATAATTAGTAGTTCAAATCGCCCGGTGTCAACTCGTGTCCTTGAAGGTGACCTTCACGACGTTGACCGATAAGATTCAGGCGATTGTCCCGATGACCCCGCAGTACGGGATGATGAGGTCGTTTAGCACTGAGTTCTTTTAAGTACATGAACCACATGGATTAGCATGCACTTTAGCAGTGGTTGCCGAATCATGCCGTAGCACCGTCCTTTGCGTGTTTCTTTTGGCTTCTTCTGATACAAAATACGTGGTTATACGTAAGAACGAAAGCCCACCCGACCTTGACCTCAATGGTCGAGTGTTTCCCTCACAACAAATGCTTTGAGAGGTTCCTAGATTGGCTGCGCCGAGTATGCAATCTGCATCAGCCTTTGATCCCCGCCTGAGTACCCATTGCCCATCGCGCACTAATGTATGGCCGGCAGCAGGCGTTTGCAGGAAGCCCGTCTCTCTTGCACGCTCGCATTTACTTTGCCAACAACACTTTTGCTGCTGCGCTTCAGAAACGAGCGAAAATGGGGACATCCGTTTTTATTTTCTCTTAGAACTCGAAATATTATATATAGAGAGAGAGAGAGAGAGACGAGTTAGAGTGCAGGGACCATCTCTCCGAGAAGTATCCGGTCGCCCCACTACTATATATAGATCCCCCAATATTATATATATATTTTGCTCAGTATCATTCTCCTCCGGCGAACTCCGTTGCTGGAGTGAAATCGAGAGCATGCATCTGTCTAGCTTGCGGCGGCCCTTGACCAACTTGCAGAGGTGAAAAAGACAGGCGCTTCGTTTTGTTTAGAGTGCAAGTTCACTTGTTCGTGCCGGTTGATCGTTTTCCACTTGGTATTGGTCCTGTATCATTTCGGGTTTAGGAATTCTGGTCAACCACCACAACACGCTGCCCATGTCTTTTTCGCCTGCACAATAATGGAAGGGCAACCCGCAAGATTATTCGTACTAAAAAAAACAGAGGTTCTCTGAGGGCGGATTAGAGCGTGCAAGATTCGTTCACGACACAGCCCCGGGTTTCCCCGCTGCGAGCGTCGGCACGAATGCTCCACTTGATGCCGGCAATCCACTTCTCACCTGACGTAGTGCCGAAGGTCGGATGCTGGGTTGCTTTTGTTGGTTAGGATATCCGGCTCTTGACTTCCGCACAACGAATACATCCGGGTTTCGCACGCGTTGTGTACTTGCGCCGTGTTTCGACGTGCACATACCTTGCACGCCCGCTGACTTCTTTGCTTTTGTTTGGGGGGAAGCTGCGTGACCAGGAGTCTTATCAGCGACACGCACACACGTGGCCTACTGGGGTTCCAGCATGGCAAGCTGAGGCTAGAGGAGGAGGGGGTCGATTGGGCGCATTCATTGTTCACATTATGAATTAGACGGGGGGGGGAAACACGCATCACCCTCGAAGCACACAACAGAAGCCTGACTGCGATGCAAGATCACCCAGGCAGGCGTGACGGCGTGGCTCGCCCTGCTTCTAGCAGTGAGCTGGTCCACCGTATCCTTGCTGACTGCATCGCATTGCCTGCCGCTGTCGTCGCAGACTATCGCCACCGACTCTTTGATTTTGACCTCTAACTGTCGCGGTGTATCAGGAGAGGATGGACCGGCTTCAACCTTTCGTTTTGGTCGTTACTTTACAATCCGGCAGAATCCTTGAATGAGGGTACTCAACAAGCACTGCGCAGCTCCCCTGGCAGCCGTTGTCAAAAGAAAAAGTCGGCTATAGGCAGCAAAGATATACACACAAACATACTATACCTTAAAGGAACCGCTATGACTACGGTCACCCGGAGACTATAAAACCCCGGATCCCTAAGCGAACTTGCACTCTAAAAAGAGAGAGAAAGTGAGAGAGACGAGCTGGAGTGCAGGGACCATCTCTGCGGGGAGTTTTCGGTCGCCTCACTACTACCACGTACTTCTAAGGCGGGCGTACGTCGTTCTGCCGGAGGCGTGGTGCGGAAAAAGACGGGGAGGGCCGGTGTTATTGGTGCTGGGTTTGAGGGATAAGGAAAAGGTAGGAAATCTTTCTGCGGTGGCCTCCGCTAGTCTGGTAGTCTGTGCTACCTCCTTTGTTTTACACTCGTTCTGTTCTCTACTCACTACTGTACGTACTCTTTCACTCTTTTTTCTCTCTTTGGCCAGCCAAAAAAGGCGGGGAGGGAGGGTTCGTTCAGTCCGGAGTCTTGCGGAATTGAAGCATTGAACGGTGCTTGAGGACTTCCGGGCTCTGTGCACCAGAAGACTTGACTAGACCAGAAGGAGTGCGGATGCCGCGCAGGGGGGTTGCCGGCTCTAAGGTTCAAGAACAAAGGTCCTTTTGGATAAGCACCTGCGTATAGGAAATACTCGAAGAGGCTGAAGAGTTGCAAAACCTCCAAGTAATGTGCTGTAGCCCACACGAAACACAAACAACAAGAAGTCTGGGTTTGGTGTCGGGCGTAATAAGCACACGTGTAACGACACGTGTCCGTGCTGGTTGTGCAGGACAAACGTCGCTCCGCAAGTCAGTCGTGCCTCGGCTCTTCACGAAGCGGCTACTTGGGGAGCAAAGCTAAACTCGCCACCACGGGTTTCACGAAAGCAAAATTTATTTCTTGCATGAGCACCTGCTTTGTAGGAAATGCTTGAGGAGACTGCCAGTTGCGATAGATCAAAGGAGGTAAATGTGCTGTAGCCCACACGAAACACAGGTAAAGCTGGGTTTAGTGGCGGGCGGAAGCGTTCACTTCGTAGTTGCATTGTTTTCTCCCCCCTCTAGCCTCCTCCGAAATGAGCACAAGGCAGTCCCTCGAGTATTTCTTTCTGCTCTGTTTCCGTATGGCTTGAAGGGACTCACGTTTGCCCGCACTTGCTCAAAAACCCCGTTTGGCTACTCTTTGGGCTTGAGGGCCGAGATTTTGCTGCTGATGCTGCGCAGCAAGCTGCGCCTCTTTCGCTCCTTGCCCATGATGATGCGATCGATGCGGTTGTAGCGGTAGAGCCAGAAGAAGAACAGCGCAAGCGCGGTGAACGATGGCAAGGCAGCCGAGTACTTGGCGCCATTGCTCGATCCAGAGTACCGGGAAGGCATGCAGAAGTCCAGCCCATCGTACGTACCGGGGATAAGGTGCCCTTGGGCAACCCTCGCGTCGTAGAAGGTCCCGTTCAGGTAGATTTCACTGGAAGTCAACTTGTAGTCAGCCACAATCGCGTTAGCAATGTCGTAGTCTCGGACGACGCACACTTGATTGTGTTCGGGGTTCACGTACTGCCCGAATTCAGGCGGGGAGTAGATGAGCTGATTCTTCAGCATGTTGAAGTCAAGACACATGACGAGGAAGATGATCCCGTAGTTGAACCAGCGTCCTGTGGCGAACGCGGTAAACATCGGAAGCTTCCGCGAACCCCCGGTGCCGTTCAAGGGGGCACCGGACCGATCATGCTGGTCCAACTGGCACGAACAGCAGTTGCCGCACGATAATTCGGATAGTTCGATCCCTGGGAACTTGACCTCTTGCGCAGAGTCGAATCCAGGGAACTCCCAGTCTTGCATGACGATGATGAGGTCGAGCATGGTGATGACGGCGGCAAGCAGCGTTCGCGTCACTTCCGTGGTCGCGGTGAGCCCGCGGGTCCACTTGTCCCACTTGATGAAGTCCAGCAAAATGCCCGAAAGCACGACGATCGTGCTCGTGAGGAACAGCGCCCAGACCACGACGACCCGCAGCGTCACGGACGACTTGCCAGGTGAGAGAGCACCGTTCCACCGCTTCGCGACGGCCGGCCACCATGTGACGTGCCCCATCTTCAAACGACGGGCCGGCGAGGCAACGGCTGAGGCGACCCGCATATCGAGTCCGGTACGCATGCGCTGCACGGTTGCGGGGAGGTAGTACTTGAATTCATTCACGACGCTAGCGATGGCCTCCGCGGTGGCGCCGCGCCCCGGCTCGTCGACGAGCTCGGCGACGCTTTCTTGGTGGCGGCCGACCTCCTGCAGCATCCCGTCGAGGACCATGACTGCGGTGAAGAAGTCGCCCAGCCACGTGCCGACAGCGGCGACCTTCATAAAAATCCGGTTGCGCGTCTGCAAGCCGCCGTCGAGCTCGAGCCCCTCCTCTGCGCCTATAAACGCGTTGTACAGCAGGGCGCCGATGAACATGAAAACGATGGTCGTGAACAGCGTCGCGATCCAGCTGCCCTTCGTATGCCCCTTGTGCTTCTTCGGGTGGCAGATCCGCGGGCAGATGACCTCCACCGCAGTCTCCTCCAGGGCCTGGTACTCCTCCCTCGTTCTCCAGCCCTTCTCGGCCGGGGCGTCGTCGCGGAGGCTCCCGGTTTCGATCGCGACGTCGCCGTGTTCTTCCTTCTTGTCGTCGGTGGTCTGCCACCAGAAGAACTGGTTGTATGGGGTGTTGCGGTTGCAGGGATTGTAGCACGTGACCGGCTTCGTGTCGTCCGGGTCGATCTCCGCGTACCCGAACATCTCGAGGGCGAGGAAGTCTCGGAGGATCATGTGGTGGACGACGAGGCGGCCGAATATGACGCCCAGGCAGAAGAAGAGGATCGTCATCGCGATCTTCAGCACGGTGCGCGCGTCGTTGGGGTAGTGAGTGAACAAAAGGTTGTACGCGTGGCCGATGACCGGCAGCTCGGCCTCGGCGTAGCTGTGCGCGACGGGGTCCTCCGCGTACATCAGGAAGTTCAGCCCGCTGATCCCCGCGGCCACCAGAATCCGCGCGTACGGGTGGTACACGTAGTACTCCCACGCCATCCCGTCCTTCACGTCCTCCGCCGCCGCGGCGCTCCGTGTCGACACGGGCGACGTTTCGCCTTCTTCAATCCGCACCTCCCGCATCTCCTCCGGGTTGTCGCTCATCGCGCAGCGTCGCTGCGTGGGAGTTCCCCTTCTGTGTGTCCTGTATCGCAGTCCCACTTTAAGAAAAGCTTGAATAGTAGGTTCTCCCCACCCCGCGGCAAAGGAATACAGGGTGTTCGGACTACACGGATAGACGACCTCGCACAGCTGGCATTGTACACCGACATGGAGCGGAAAAAAGAATAGGCGTGTGTTTGTTTGTACGTGCCGGTAGCTTGCAAACGGGCACTGTGCCCCAGTTGACTTCATCCTCGAGGATATCAGTCCGAGTAAGTGCCATTTTTGTTTGTACGCTGGAGGGAGGATTAGCCTGCTAGTGGATGATGGTGAGTGAATATGCTCGTTAGGCATATTAGGCTAATCTTCTCCCAAACACGCTGCCAGCGTTTTCTTTCGTGTTTACAATGCATTGTTACTACAAAAAAAACAGAGAGAGAGAGAGAGAAAAACATTGTGCCAGGTACAGGGTACTTGACATTACCAACTGGAGCTCGTCGGTAGTATCGTACGCGACGTTCCGAGCGACCAAGCTTGAATTGCGACAGGGCAGAGAGAGAAGAGAGAAAGAGAGAAGCAGAAATACTCGACGTTGCTGCTCCGACTCCGAATGGAAGGGAGAAATATAGAGGTAAGGGGCAAATACAATACAAACACAATCTGATTTGTTTCTTCGCTTACACCACCGTGTGTTGCTTTCTCACTCGGGACTTTTACCTGTTGTGTTTGTGTGATTTGTCGTGTAGGGGTAGACCCGCATGACCTCACGTCCGTTCAACACGTGGTTCGGTAGTTACAGCACTCGGGATCTCTTCTGTTCTTTGTCGGGCAGCATCGTCGAGCATTTCCGTTCAAGCTGGCGCTTGTGTAAAAAAAGACAAACGTATGCTGTCGTCTGAGGCTACCCAAGAGGTATGCTGTCGTCTGAGGCTACCCAAGAGGTATGCTGTCGTCTGAGGCTACCCAAGAGGTATGCTGTCGTCTGAGGCTACCCAAGAGGTGTGCTGTCGGGCAGATTTGCGGACTCAGTTCTTCCAAACGCGGCTTCGTACACCCGCTTTAGCAAGACTCACTCCCAACGCGAGGATGACTAGCTTGAGGCGTTCAAGCTCAACAAAAATGGCATTCAAAAAGTGCGACTCTCGTGCACAAGCTCATGATAGCTGCTTCAAAGGCCGGAAAAGCTACTCGTGAGTCAGTTATTAATGCAAATCCGGACACGAACTGTTTCACGCGGCTTTGCTGCTGCTTTTGGCCTGGCTTGGGCTTGGAAGGCCGGGTCTGGCTGACCGTTTGGCTTGCTGAATCAGATTGGCTGGCCGCCTGCTACGCCATCACGGTTCAAAAAAGGGAGAAGGTCCAAGGCGTGCCCCAACACCACAAAACTCAATGCCTTGCTGCTTTCGGATGAAACACGCGCCCCCAACGTAATGAGGATCACGGGCTTGATCATCTTGGGATTTTACCCTCTCGAATGAAGGTGCCGATTTCAGTAGGTTGTCGCAAACGGCAAGGAGCACGCTACATCTACTAGCTAGACGCGCACCGCGCTTCTGCAAGCGCTGTTGGCGGTAATGAAGGCTAGAAGCAATGTAGAACACGCAGTACAAGATTGCGCGCCACGCTGGTCTGACAACGCAGACATTCCGCGCCGCACGGAGTGAGTGGGCTGAAGAAAACATCAGACTTGGCGCAGCAACCAGCGACATGCTGGATACCCCGCACTACTCTTCGGGGCCGCACGGCCGTGCCCAGCTAGTCGACAGCGCGGGTACGGAAGGAAACATCTACTGCTGCATCGCGCGCAGCACTGAAGAGGCGGGCTTGGCGTTAACAAATTACTACTCGGAACCACACACAACATGTCTTGTCAGGGGACGCGCCGCAGCTACCCCGCCATGGTTCACGGACAGACACATGCCCGCAGCGCGCCGGATTTCGCTTGCGCGGGGATGCGGCGAGCGACCAAGTTTTCGAGACCAAAGCAGCTGAGAAGCCCTTCCTGTGGCTCGCAGATAGACACAAGGTCCGCAACGGATCGGGTTTCAGCGCGTGCGTGCGCCAGACGCGACATCAGACCAAGTCGGAGCAGACAGCTTTTTGGTCACCGCGTGCGGGAGCAAGACAGCTGAGAAAACCCTGCCGCGGTCCTCGGAATGTCGTGAAGGGACGGCGGCGGCGCACCGTACTCGGGTGCTCTCTCGCAGCTGCGCCGGACACGAGGCAGCAAGCACCGGCGCGGTGCCAGATGAGCATCGACTCAACCTCCGGCGGGCGGCGCAGCAACCTTTTTGCGTGAATTTGGACCATCAAACGCTCGCACTCTGAGCGAGCACCAAGTCAGGGTGAAACTAACTAACTTAATGGCTGACGGCAGGCAGCTTTTTGGGTCACCGCGTGCAGGAGGAAGACAGCTGGGAAAATCCTGCCGCAGTCCTCGGAATGTCGTGGAGCGACGGGGGCTGCGGCCGCCCGGAGCCGGTGGCGGCGCACCATATTTGGGTCCGCTCCCGCAGCTGCGCGCCGGACACGACGGCGGACCAGGTGGCGAGCGCCGGCTGCCAGACGAACATCGCCTCGACCCTCGGCGGCGGGTCCCTGCAGCCCAGCCACGGGGCCCGCGCTTCGCACAGCACTTCTCTCGCGAACGCTTCCTCGGCCGCCCTTCGGAACTCATCGACACCCTCCTCGCTCTCCGATTCAAGCACCAAATCAACATTTCGCCGGTACCCGGCCCAGTCCATTCCGACTGCGTACACCCGCATTCTCCTCCTCTTTCTTCTCTCCTACACCGCAAACGTCCCTCCGCAGCGGTCGGAAAGAACTCTCGGCTGGTTCCTCGCGAAGCCAGTCGCGCCTGTTACGCGACCCCCATCTCCTGCAGGGAGGGGTGTGGGGTTCCCTGTATTTAATAGCACTTTTGTTTCGTAGGTTAGCGTTTCCCTCTCCAGTGCAACCCTTGTGTTCCGGCTATGATCCCGTATGTACAACGTGTAGTACTTTTCCGGGATAATATTGTGCACCACGAGAGCATTTGATGACAACCACTTCTTACATACCGTATGTCATACCTTGCATTCTGGCAGAGTCTGGCAGAGTCTCGCCTGAGTCTGGGCGACTCAGGCAGACTCAGGCAAACTCAGGCTGGGCAGTATATACTAGTGTTCGGGTCACTTCAGTGGGGCAGTGAGGGCCAAGAATCATAATCGCAATTGCAATCACAAGGATTAAAACCCAGCCACCTGGAAGGGACCAGTGATCTGGTGCTTCGGGCACCACCTCACAAAGATGTTGAGCACGACACACACAGGTGCAAGACAACTTGTAAAGCTTACAGCGTTATTTATAGGTGAATACCTAACCAAATTGTGTCTGGTTAGGAGCACTTTTAATTTCAGTGTGTGGGGTCCCAATTTGTTGTCTGCTACACCTCTGCACATCTGCAAGCTTGCTGCCAGAACCTCAGTGACCAACCACTGAAGTGACCAGGTGCAGTAGTTCAGTACCAGTACAGTAGTTCAACAGTGCAGCCCGTCTAGCCTGAGTTTGCCTGAGTCCACACTGAGTCGGGCTGAGCCACACTCACTCAGGCTGAACTCAGGCTTGACTCAGTCTGAGTATTTCTTCCCGGAGGTAGTATTTCTCGCCAGACTCAGCCAGGATGCAAAGCATGGTGTAGAGGGATACAGAGAGAGAGGGAGAGACGGGTTGGAGTGCAGGGATTATCTCTCCGAGCTGTTCCCGGTCGCTTCACCACAACCCCGTACATCTAAGGCGGGCGTAGGTCGTTCCGTCGGAGGCGCAGTGCGGGCCGCTGCCCCGTCACCGAGGGTGACGGCGTCGGCGTTGACACAACCGGGGCCGATCTGACTGGCGGGCGAGCCCGTTTCGCGGGGCTCTCTTCTTCTTGACAATTGCACAGCCTACGGCGGTGGCTAGGGCCTTGATGGGAAACTGCAGGATACATACTACGTGGTATGTAGTGTACCACATCCTCAGAGCTGTGGGTACCACCACGCTCTCGGGATTCTGTACCCTGAAATCATCCTGAGGAGTATCTGTGTAGATAGCATCCACACCTACGCAGTATGCGGTTATCATTTTGGGCCATCCTCCGCTGCTACGGCCCAGCAGAAGCACTACTGCCCGCAGGCGACGTGCACCACAAGAATGGAGAAAGCGCAGCGCGTACTTGGAGGATCTCGACCATTCGAGGAAGGCGAAGAAATACTCGACGTAGCTGCTTCGACTCCGAATGAAAGGGGGGAAATATAGAGGTAAGGGGCAAATACAATACAAATACAATCTGATTTGTTCTTCGCTTACACCACCGTGTGTTGTTTTCTCACTCAGGACTTTGACCTGTTGTGTTTGTGTGATTTGTCGTGTAGGGGTAGACCCGCATGACCTCACGTCCGTTCAACACGTGGTTCGGTAGTTACAACACTTGGGATCCCTTCTGTTCTTTGTCGGGCAGCATCGTCGAGCATTTCCTTGCAAGCTGGCGCTTATGTAAAAAAAAAAAGGGGGAGCGGACTGAAGGAGGCTACACAATTTTTAAAAAAAACGAAGCAAGATGGAAACAATCAATGGCGCTCGATCGTCTGAAACCTCCTCTTTTCTTCTCGAAAGTCCGGAATGCGAAGCGCAACCAGACGGCGCTGGCGGCGCTGGCCAGTTAGTTAGAGGTGGGATGGCCACTCCCCTGAGAGATCCATCTTCTCTCGTGAACTCCGTCCCAGGAGCCAAAGACCAGATTCGGCAATCCGGTAAGCTGACTAATGGAGGGCAGAACAAAATAATGCCCGAGAGAGAGAAAGAGAGAGAGAGAGAGAGAGAGACGAGTCGGAATGCAGGGGAATTTCTCCACAAGGGAGCCATCAGTCGCCCCACTACTCATTGTCGTTTCGTGAGGCACTCTGTGTGCCTAGGTGGATGGTGCCATTCCAGACAACAACCGGGCACTCTGACAGCCGGCCCGGGTGAGTTCGTTTCATGGGGGATCGTCGTCCTGCTGCACTTTTGCAGCAGATAGACATGAACCCAAACAGCAACCGTAAGGAGTGGAAGTGACGTGAGGACACGATCACCGAAAGACCGTCCACAACGAATGCAGTCCAGCTCGGTACTCCCATTTTTCGGGCCTGGGCTAGAACACGGCAGAAAAAGAGGGAGCCAAAGCCGGAGTTCTTGCTTAGATACGATCCTTCCTTAGTTGGTACCAATCTCTTTTTGACTTTCCGAATTCGTCAGATTTTCCTCGGTCCAGTCTGGTTTGAGGGGATCCTGCCAGTAGTCATAATAGTTTCAAGGATAATCCATGCCCAAGTCTCAGAGTAAATGGATTATCAGTGGGTCTGCAGACGGCTCATTGAATCGGCGGCAAGGGGCCCAGTTGGATAACAACTCCATAGCTAATACATGTCCGAGGTGTCTGGTCCAAGCCAATCAACCGCCGACCTACCGACCAGCTTCGCAAAATGCGTAAATCAGGCAGGAAGGTTATAATGTTGCGTGTAGCTTTCGGCGGGCCCGTTTGCTTGCGACAGTCGCTGAAGCCACGGCCGACAAAATTGAGGCAGGGGGGCAGGTAAACGGGTGGATCACCAGCGATTATGCCACGCATGCCCACCCGTGGTCGGCAAAAGAGACGAGTTTCATTTTTCGTGCAGGACACTTTATAATCCGCTTTGGGGTGAGGGATGAAGAGCGAAGTGGCTCGCAGCTCGTATTAGGATAGAAAAAGGGGTCGTGAGCGTGCAGTGAATAAGAGCATCGAGGGCTGTTGCAAGCGCAGAAGAATTCAAGGGCAGAAGAATTCTTACACACACCCTCACCCCGCCGCCTGGTCCACTGCCATAATCGGCACGCGCCAGCAGGACATGTTCGGCGTACCCCAAAGCCACGGACTACCCATGGTCTGATTCCCTCCTCAAAGCATCGCATTGGCGCTTGCGCTGAACACGAGCCCGTAGCGCGGACAATTTGGCCCACAACAGTAGCATCCTTTGTAGCATAGCATCAGCAGCAACAACATGAGTATAGTAGTATGTTGCGGCCGTTTGGTGTGCCCCGTTTTGTGCACTAGAGAATGCGTAGTGCTCTGCAGTGGTTGCTGTAACGGGCGGCAAACACCCCCCTTTTAGCCGTGCTGTCAGGAATATCCCGCGAGCACAACCACGGAAGCGAAACACGCGCGGGCCCGGTTGGCAGGTTCTGTGTTACCCTTGTAGAATAAAGCTGCCCAGAGGCTGTCGGGCGAGCCAGGGTAGGATCCTAAGAAGGAAGCGTGTCCAGACCAGCCTTGTATGCAAGGTCCTGCATCAACGGCATAGACAGAAGGTGACCTGCGGATTAAGATTTTGAGATTTGAAAGAAACGTTGCTCCCAATGGGTATGCCAACTCAAAACCCTTTCCGTGAAAACCAGGGCTCACGCTGTGCTGCGCCCTCAGGTTGGACACCTCCGCTTCAAATAATAACTATAGTTGTATTCATAGTTGTGGTGTAGAAGATCGTTTTGAGTCTCCGATTGACAGTACAGGCTTGGGGTGGGATGATCATAATAGGGTCGATGCCAAAACCCCCCCCCCCAGACCTCGCACTAATTCTCGTTTGTTGTTGGAGCCAGGGGGGGGGGCGGGCGGGGGGTCCTTTTGGGGGCTGTTTTTGGGGTATTTCCCAGACCCCCCGGTGCCGAGTGAGTACTCCGTTTCCTCCAGATGAACCCGTTCTCCTCGTTTTCGAAATCGAAACCCACTTTTGCGGAAAAAAAGGTCAATCCCCACCAAAATGGAGAATTTCGAAACAACGGCACCACGAAAGGGCAGATTTTCCCGGTTTCAGCCTGTGTTTTGCACGTCAAATTTCAGGCCTCACAGACGAACTGAGGACGGAGTGGAAAGATCCATCGCGAAAGGGTGCGTTTAAGGGGGTCCCCGGAAAAAAAAAGGGGGGGGGGTGGTCAAACGATTCGCATGCGATAACACTTATCGCATTATCGCACAAAATTATCGCACATAATCGGCATGCGATAATATGCGATAATCCATTATACTCTATTTGTACGGAGGATGTACCCCTGTAGGGGTGGGTTCCGGGGAAAAGCTTTGTGACGTTCTCTGGGGTTTGTAGCAAGAGTGCTATGAGAACCTGTCCTTTCTGGCAACCACATCCAGATTCCGTTGCCGCCCCATCGATCGTGCCAGCTGATACTACGACAGCTGAATTGTCCAGATGCTCCCCAGACGCAAGAAGCACACTGGGGGTCTCCAGAAGACAGTGTCATTCTGGAACTTGACAAACCGCCGAAACAAGACCAACCATGACTTGTGTACGAGGGAAGACCATGTTCGGCGAGCCCCAGTGAAACAGCCGGAACCAGACAAAAGCCCGGCGTGAGAGATGTCCACGCACCGGCACCAAAACGACTTAAGCGTTGGTGACACGGGAGCCTCAGCCTTCCCCGGGAAGTGGCGACAAGGTTTATGCTCTTTACGCTGCCTGGATACGCCACAAGGAGGACGAAACTGCTGTTAAACGGCATAGAAGCAGCTTGCCTCCAAGGACCGCTGGAACGAAGCCAAACCCGTGTGTCCGCAGGACGTACCCTTCGCTCAATGGAAACTGAAGTTTCTCATCAAGGCGTTACGTAGACCGTTGGCCGTGCAGTCACAAAGAAGAAGAGAGCCCACAGCGCTACAATGCGCGATCCCCCGCGAGGCGAGCTCACCCGCCAGCCAGAGATTGACATTGCAAGAGGCATCTGTCTGTCGTCGGGTTGCTGACGATGGTCTCGGCCATGAGTAGGGTACGGAAGTGGGTGCGAAGTCATGATATGGCAGGCGGCGCCCTACCAGTGCAAAGGTTGTTTCGTTGGACGACTTCCGGATGAAGCAGGAGAAAATACAAGGAACTGTGAGCTTGATAGACACCCACAAGCAAAACGTGGGTGGTGTGTGAATCTCGGCATTGTACACCTTGTCGCCACTTCCCGGGGAAGGCTGAGGCTCCCGTGAGGCTCCCGTGTCAGCAAAGCTTAAGTCGTTAATGAAGACGATGAAAGAGAGCTTGCACGTTTGTTGACCAAGAAGGGATCGAGCCATCGCAGTTGTCAAGTTCGGTGATACTGGTAGTGGTCGGATGTCAGTTGTCGAAGCGTCACGGTAGCATGGCGCGGGTGAGAAGGGCTCACGACGACTCGTTTTCTCACTGCGCCTGTCAAGCCATCCTGCCTCGCTCCGGGTGCCCCAAAGGATTCTGCGATAATGTGCGATAATCGTGCGATAATCATTATCGCACATGCGATAATGTGCGATAATATGCGATAATACGCGATAATATGCGATAATCGTGCGATAATGCGAATGAAAATGCGATAATCGGCGCCAAAATCCCAAATGCGATAATATGCGATAATGCGAATCGTTTGACCACTATGCACGGTGCACTAGTCAAGGACTTTTTTGACTTTGACTAGTGGTTTTACTAGTCAAAATTTTGACTAGTAAAATGACTAGTGCCACTAGTAAATATGACTAGTGCACTAGTAAAAATGACTAGTGCACTAGTAAAAATGACTGGTGCACTAGTAAAAATGACTAGTGATTTAGACAAAATCCACCTAACCTGGACCCAAGTCCTGGGTGTTTTGAGAGTTTTCGAGAGGTTCCACGGCACTACCGTGACCACCGGTGCCCAGACACCACAAACCACCTGGGCAACCCCAGTTTTCGCGAGACAGGCCGAGTTGCGAGGGTTTTGGTTGGTTTCTTGGGAAAGTCCCTGAGCTTGTATGGCTTAGCAAACATAGTGCAAACGACAGTGCTATCCCTGCACGGTGAGGTCAGAGACATGTCGTGACAGGTTTCAGACACTGGAATAATGCGGGCTTCCGACCACATTCAAACTCTGGTCCGTAGATTCGGCTTGTCGTTCATGGCGCTCCTATCGCCTTGGCATCGCACCGGACACAGTGCATTTACAGTAGTGGGTTCCCTAAAACCCACGATTCTTGCCGAGCTTCCCAACATGAATGTGCAACAGGTGCTGGCTTTGTCCGCCTGTGAACTGTTTGCATGCAAGGCTTTGTGTTGCGCACATTCCACAAATAGTGTTGTTGCTCACTGCTATGTGCTCCGCTTTCTAGTGTTGGAGGCACTCTCCCATTGCGTGCTTCCTCTTTCACGCCGCCGCGGAAAACCAGTCTTGTAGCCTGTGGCGCGCGCGTTGTGTGCCAGTCAACACGTCGTGGTGCTTTGTCCAGGCATTTCGAATGCCTGGAAGTCACGTTTCTTTGTCGTTTCGGGACGTGCTAACGACCATTGAGCCCACCGATCAACTGCTCAAAGCTTTCGTCGGGTGGGACACCAGCAGGTTCTGGTTTCTACTCGTCGGGTCTACCGCACAGTAAGGTGAATCGCGTAGCCGGTGTACTATTTGTGAAAGCAGCTTCTTTCGCATCTTCGGTTGTTCACAACGACAATAAAAGTCACCGCCTCGGATTAGCTTGAATTCACAACGCACTGTCTATCGGGCATTGAGAGCTACTAGTAGTAAGTGCGGAAGAGCATGAGGCAGGCAAGCTGTATAACGCTCCCAGTAGGCAACAAGTTCCAGAAACTCCCCGTCCTCAGCTGTGGTGCTTGGCACTTGCACTTTCTAGAACTCAATACTCAGCCCGGTTCCTGTGGGGGAAGAGTCGGGGTGGCCCACCAAAAAAGCGACCACAGTTCTGCATGTTCAGCCGCAAAACACAAACCGACGAGTAATCGTAACTTATTCCTGCAGAACTGGCTTTGTTGAATGACGCTCGTGGCAGACATGACCCCCAGCTTTCGTCTATCGCACAGTAAGGAATCGCGTTGGGAACCGCATTCGGAAAAATATTGGACCGGAACTTCTTTGGACCGGAATTTTTTGGACTTTTTAGAGTTAAAGTTTTGGGCTTTTGGAGGTTCTGAAAGTTTTGGACTTTTCCCTGGGGTTTTCACTTTTTGGCGGTATTTTGAAGTCTGACCGAAGCAGCTTTTGCACTCGTTTCATGTTTCCGTTACACCAATGATGGGACCGGCAGATTGTGCGAACATTCCAAAGCTTCCCGAATTCCGGGCCGCCAACGCGTCCAAATTGGTTCAGGTTACCTTTAGCTGTTCGTCCTTAAAACTCGTGGTTGCACGATCATGACTATGGGCGTAGCCTGGGTCGCGTAGACAAGCAGCTCGGGTGAGCATGGCGGGGCGACTCATGAGATTGCCCCCGTCGCCGACCACGTGCCGGAACACGACGTCCGGGACCGGCTATACTTGATCAACTCCTTGAACGCCAGCAGCCCGCTGTCGTCGGCATCCACCGTCAAAAACGCGCGTGACCGCCACTCGGCGGCCAGGACGTCGCCTTCACTCAGCGACGCTCGCTTCACTGCGAGCTCGCCGAGGTCGAGTCCTTCCGCGGGCATGCCGCCGGCCCTGCTCCGTATGGCCCGGCGACGCCGCGTGCCGACTACGCTCAGCGACTCGCCACCTTCTGCGTCTGGCTAAAGTAGCGACCTCCAAGTTGTAGGGCGCTGTTAACGGACTTGGGCGCGCCCTTGACTGTAGACACCACATGTATCATATCTTATCGTATTCTTGGATTCTAAACTTCCTTGTGGGCGTGAACCCTACTGTACAATATTTGAACCGGAACTTTTTTGGACTTTTGGGGGTTTTGAAAAGTACTTCCACTTTTTCCCGGTCCAACATTATTCCGAACACGGTTGTAAGCGCAACGGTAGGGTACAGTTGTGCCGTGGGACCCTCTGAAATCTACAAAATAGCCCAGATTTCGGTTCGGAACAGGTGGATTTCTACTAGGACACTAGTCATTTTGACTAGTGCACTAGTCATTTTTACTAGTGCACTAGTCATTTTTACTAGTGTTTTTACTAGTGCACTAGTCATTTTTACTAGTGCACTAGTCATGCTTTTTCACTAGTAAAATGACTAGTCAAAACACCTTTTTCACTTTTACTAGTGCACCGTGTGCCTAGGGGGGGGGGTTGCAAGAACGTGCTTGGAATGGGTATGTGCTCAACACCGCACTGGTCCCGTCTGCGCCGTGTTTCGGTCCTTTAAGCCACGGACACATAAGGCGGACCATCATCAGCGTGGAACCTGAGTGTCTGCAGACAGGACTGCGGTGTGAGTCTGGTTTGTCAGGCGGCTGTTCGTAGCTCGTCACAGCCAGAACCACCCGTGCTACTAGAGCACAGGCGAATCCGTCACGGGGAGAAGGCCCCTACAACCGTGTCTGAGCAATCAGTTTAAAAACTCAGGGCACTCGCCCTGATTGTGACTGCGACTCGCTAGGCAGCACCGTGTGCCTAGGGGGGGGGGGTCCCCGGCCACCAGCCCCCCCCCCGTTGTTGTTGGAGATTTCCCGAAAAGTTAGTGCACAAGATAACAAGAAAACAGCAGCCTCGCAGGGAATGTGCCAGCAGGACCAAGAAGGGAAGTGTGTTGTTACAAACTGAGGCCGTGGAAAATCAGAATGTTCCACACGATACTTCGTCTGATGCACTCCTATGAATGTGTGGACGCAGAAATCTGCGGGCACACGGGAACTAACTGCCGAGAACCGGGCGCGACTGGGACTATCACTCAACGCATGCGCAGAGCGGATACGGATCGTGAAGGAAGAAACTGGGTTGCTATGCGCCGAGGCTGCCGCATCGTGGCTCCTATTATGCAAATTCTCTCACTTGTAACTTGCTCCTCATGGTATTTTACGGAGAAATGCACTGAAATACTGCCCACTGAACGGCGACCACAGCTGATATACACGAATAATCAAAATGAGCAAGCGCGCACGTGAGACAAAGGCGAAGACACCCGAGAAGAAGAAGCAGAAGTCCGGCGACTTGGAGCCGGACGCGAATGCCAAGACGGACGCGAACATCGTGGAAGACTTCGTGGAGTTGTTTTTGATGGTAAAGGAGGGAGAGGAGGTCCAACACGTGCCTTTGAAGGCACTGGTGGGACAGCTTTTTGGTCTCTCGTTGTCAACGAAGAATGGCATCCTCGGCAAGGCTATTGCCGCAAAGTTTCCTGCGCTCAAGGCGCTGAAAAACCAGACCCAAACAATTGGCTCAAAACTCTATTCGCTGCGGGTGAAAATGAACACCGACTTGGTGTTCCGCGGTGTCGGGCTCCGCAAAAAGCTGACGGCCACGGCGAAGGACTCGGAGGCGTACCACCGATTGAAGGCGGCTACGGTAGGCGATGTCAACCTGGAAACGGTTGACTTGCCGTCCTTATACAAGTGCAAGACGGCATCGGGGGCTATTACTCCCGCTGCTGCTGTCACAGGGACTCGCAGAAACAAGTGGCCGGACATCACTGTCCTGGGGAGGAAACAGGTGCGCGAAGAGGGTGTGGACGTCACCTACTTCTGCATCGTTATCGAAAGTGGGTGCAGTGTCGTGTCGACTGTGCACCCACCGACGCTGACAGGCAACCGGCTGGATTTCACGTTTCTTCGTGAACGTCCGTCGGAGCACTGTGAGGCTGGTTTGTACACCGGAAGCTACACCCTCCCTCCAGACGTCATGATCGACAGTGTCCGGCCCCTGCAGGTCCGGGGGGCTAGCGGGGGATTTGCAACCTTTGTGAACTTTCCCCTGTCGAGGAAGAAACATAGCGTGAGCCTGCAGCCCGGTGACTGGCGCAGCAATCCAGATGTCGTGGGGCTTTTCTCCGACTCGGGGGACGACGCTGATGGCATCGAGGATGAGGACGACGACGACAAAGACTCTCAAATCAAAGCCGACGTGGAGGATGATCCTGATGCCAGCGACAATGAGAGCGTGACGTTTGTTCCCAACTGAAAACCTTTTTGTTTTTGCAGCACCAAAATCAGATCATCCTTTTTAGGTAAATTTCCCTTATATCCCATCTGGGATATATGGGCACAAAATTTGTTTGAAGTGGGATATAAGGGCACAAAATTTGTTTGGTCGTGTAAAAAGTCTTTTGAGGGAACCGAACCGGCCACCCATAGTGCCGGTGGCATGTGTGCTTTGACTCGGCCACAACGTCCAAAAATTCCAGGGCAAAATTTTCGACCAAAATTTGCCCCAACATTTTTGCCCACAAAATTTTGCCAACTAGATTATGACCAAAAATCTGGACCCAAAAATTTCGATGCCAAAAAATTGGACCAAAAATTTGGACCAAAAATCTCGACCAAAAATTTGGACCCAAAGTTTCGACCAAAAATTTCGACCAAAAATTTTGGACCCAAAATTTAGACCCCAAAAATTGGACCCAAAAATTTCGACCAAAAATTTGGACCCAAAATTTGGACCCAAAATTTCGACCAAAAATTTCGGACCCAAAATTTCGACCCCAAAAGTTGGACCCCAAAAATTTCGACCAAAAATTGGACCCAAAATTTCGACCAAAGATTTGGACCAAAAATCTCGACCAAAATTTTCGACCCCAAAAATTTGGACCCCTAAAATTTGACCAAATTTTTTGACCCAGTCCACCCCCTTCCATCCGTTTTTGGTGTTTCCTTGTCCGTAGGCATAAAGCTGGCTTCAATGCCCCACCCGAGACGTCTCAAGACGTTCTGGGTGCCTCAGAGCGACTGGTTGCACCGTTTCACAACTTCAAGCTGGCCACCGCGGCCACACTCGATCCCCGATCGGGTGCCTCAACTTGGGAGGCTCAAGCAAGTACTCAAGAGAACCGCATCAGAGCCAGGTGCCTGGCTGCACCGTCTGACCGTGCGGCGTGTCACGGCGTGCCACGCTGACGTTCGGGGCTAATCGCGGTGACAGAACTGTAGTAGCTGGCCAGATGCTACAGCCGAGAGTCAGGCGAGACAACTGATCTCATCAGACTCATGATCCGTAAGCGAAGATTACTGCAGTGAAGGAAGCTGTGTCCACCGTCGTGCAACCGGTGTGTGTGCAACCAGTTGCGGTGCAGGCGTGGGCACAACGACAGTTGATGACTTCAGGAAGGAATCAGCCATTCTTGCGCGAGCTGCAGATTCCGTCTGTCGGCAACAGTGTCCGACTGTGTCGCCACCTTGGGTTGTTAGCCCACCGTCCTCCGCGGTTCTGGCCATCTGTCTTGTAATCTGGGTTCAGTTCCGAGTTTGGTTTCCTATCCGAGGCTATCGGGCACTGGTTCAGTTTCGGGTTGAGGTTCGGTTTCGGGTTCGGTTCTGCCACCATCACTCCTCACCCGAACTTCTGGGCTCGGGTTCGATTTCGGGTTTGGCTCGCCGTGCCAGGGCCCAGGCATGGGCGTCAACTCGCGACACGTGATGTCTCCATGTCACTGCCAATGTCAGGAGCATGGCAGTGCACTCAAACGCCACCTTTCGCTGTTGTTCCTGTCTGTCTGAGCACTCAAACTTTGAGTCAAAGCGCACGCGCCCGCTCTCCTCCTTCGTTCGCTGCTGTGACAGGGGCTGTGCTGCAGTGTGCACGCATGCACGTGGCAATAGCAGCAGCAACAGGAGTCCAGCGTCGGGACCCGGCTGGACGAAAAGTTTTTTTTTTCGCCGTAGGTATCCGGATGGTCGAGCCAACCACCCTTGGGTTTCAAGGTGAGTGGTCGGGGGTTCAAGCCCCTCCTCGGCAAGTTTTCCAGCATTTTCCTCGATTCAAATTTGTCAAAACAAATTTGTGCCCTTATATCCCAGTTTGGGATATAAGGGCACAAAATTTGTTTGAAGTGGGATATAAGGGCACAAATTTGTTTTGAGTGGGATATAAGGGCATTACACCTCCTTTTTATTTTGTACTCCGTTTTTGAGCAAACCAAGGTACAGGCACATCACATACCGGTAAGCAAAGCAACTTTTAAAACTTCGCTGGTCACAACAGTTTTTGATGAGTAGGATGCGGTCTTCCAGGTTCCTCGTAGGGAAGTGTCGAACGAGGAAGGAAATTTATTGTTAGAACCAGACCATGGATACCACTTGAAATCTTCCGCAGGACAAAAAAAATACTCCATTCTTTCCTGGCCAGCTTACACTCTTAAGAAGATGGACGCAGAAACTGTGCGGGCAATTGGGAAGATAATAGCCGAGAACCGGACGCGATTGGGACTATCACTCAACGCTTGCGCAGAACTTGGACGGATAGTGAAGGAAGAAACTGGGATTGCGATGGGGCTGTCGCAATCGGTCGTGGCCAAGGCCGGCGAAGACTTCAAGCTGATGGCAGGTAGGGCCCTGGGGAATATCGCGGAATCCCTCCAGTTTTTATTGCGCAAATTTCCGTTCAAGACGTGTAGGGAGGCTCCCTCCGTGATTATATTCATGGACGCGTACAACACGGGGAATGCCTTTCGCTCTCGGAGCTCCAGGCAGCGGCTGGCCATCTCCCTCTCGGCTGGGAGGACTGCGACACGCTTTCTTACAGTTTGTGACAAGCGAAAGCCGCAGTTCCACGAATGGTGGATATTCAACGCCTTGCCGCAGCTGACGCAGATTCAGACGGGCAGTTTCAGCAAAGGGAAGCACGCAGCCTCTGTACAGCTGTTTCGCTTCGGCGGGGATCATGCGGAGCTGTGGTCGCTGTTCAGTGGTGTTGGCGGTTCTGGCCATCGTAGTGCGTTTTGTACGACGGCTGCCGGTGACTGGCTAGAGCAACTGCACGCCTGCGAGAGGCTCAGCCTGCAAGAGAGAGGCGAAGTACTTTCTATTACTATCCCCAAACTTTTATACCATTCTATTACTATCGCAAACTTTTATACCATTCTATTACTATCCCCAAACTTTTATACCATTCTATTACTATCGCAAACTTTTATACCATTCTATTACTATCCCCAAACTTTTATACCATTCTATTACTACCCCCAAACTTTTATACCATTCTATTACTATCCCCAAACTTTTATACCATTCTATTACTATCCCCAAACTTTTGTACCATTCTATTTCTATCCCCCCCCCAAATTTTTGTACCATTTGGTTGGTGTCCCAGCACTTGGCGTCAGTACCGAAAACGTTGAAGCGTTGTCCCACCGCACGAAACAAAGAGGCCCCTTTTTGCTTTGCCGCAAGTTTCAAGACGAAATCTCAAACTGCCAGCACGGAGTCTAAGTGGTTTCGGTCTCTCGTTTGCGGAGTCGACGACCCCGACATTCTGTTTTGCCCCGACTCCACCCTGTGGAGGGAGCTTCCGTGGGAATCCCACTCCAATCCTGTAGTTCCGCAGTTTGACGCTAATCAGGCTCAGATACGAGTCAGTACGCGTGCACGCAGCACGGTGCTGGATTCTGGAGTCTACGCTATATCGCCGAACAAAAGCCACTACGACTGTGCCCGGCCCAGGGTTCCACCGAAGATTTGGTCGACCGTTCAGCCACTCCGACGACTCAGACTGGTCGCCGGCCGCTGTGAAATCCACAAATAACGCTAGAAATCATCGGTCAGTTTCTTTGGCCCACCGCAGTCGCGCTCTGCTGCACAACCCTGCCGCCCGGGCCTGCGAGTCAGCACAAACCCTTCCATGTGGGTTACCGGCTTTGGTAATTCCATTTGAGAGTTCTCGCAGAACAGGTGTCATCAGGAATGCCAGGATGTCAACTGAGTCGGCAACATCAACTCGCAGAGCTTGGCTACGTTTCGTTTACGGGCAACACGTAGTACATGCTGCGGGAATGGTTCCCAGGCTGTCAATGGGACCCAGCCCTGGAAAGCCCGCGGCTCTCGGGGCTGGGGATGGAAAGTGGAAAAACAGTAGAAGTGTCGGGCACCCTGGACTTGGTGACTGTTCCTAACACTGTACTAACGTAATTCAGTGACCGACTCACTGGGTGACACCAAAATGGGTTCAAAGTTTGGGAATGGGGTTCAGCTTTGGGACCGTAATGGGTTCAAGTTTTGACCATACTACAAGCCGGTCTCCTTCATGTTTGGATACCGCGTAATGGTCCACACAATGTGACACATTTACATCATGAGGCAACTTCACTTCCAAGTCGAATAGAGGCAGACTCGCACAAGGCTTTTGTGACAAGCATGTACTTGTTTTTGTACCGAGGGCTGCCAGCAATGGGTGAATTCAGTCTCCAGCGTTGCAATAGTAATAGAATGGTATAAAAGTTTGGGGGTAGTAATAGAATGGTATAAAAGTTTGGGGGTAGTAATAGAATGGAATAAAAGTTTGGGGGTAGTAATAGAATGGTATAAAAGTTTGGGGGTAGTAATAGAATGGAATAAAAGTTTGGGGGTAGTAATAGAATGGTATAAAAGTTTGGGGGTAGTAATAGAATGGTATAAAAGTTTGAAATAGTAATAGAATGGGCAAAAAAAGTTTCAAACGTCATATTTAGGACTTCACCTCTGCAAGAGATGCATGCAGCCGGCTATACATGCCACATCGCGCAACGGTTCCTGCAACCGTGCTTCACGATGACCCCGGCCCTGCACGACGTGAAAGGGATGATACGCCTCATTGTGCAGACGCTTCCGCACTCAGCAGGGATAGAGCTCGCTGTCATCGGCAGCATTGGCAACAACATGACAGGCTCCCAAGCACGCAAACTGCTGGCTGCCCTGATAGCGCAAACGCAAGGGAACCAGTTGACACTGTGTTCCCTCATGGATGTTCTCGTGTTCTTTCGCTATCAGGACATACCTGTGCGCTTCTTTTACGCAGACACTCCAGACAGCCAAATTGTGAAGTATTTTTTGTTCAGTTTACTGAGCTACCACGCACTCATCTTTGTGCTGGAGTGGGCCAATCCCGGAGTCACTCGTTCAGCTTATGCCCACAGTATGAGTCACTGGTTTGATGTTCAGGATGCCCATCGGTTGGTGACATCTGATGAAGCGTTCGAGCAGATGAATGGTGAACGCAAACGATGGGTGGCGTGCACGTCTCAACAGACGATGGAACGTGACTTGCAAGTGTGCGAGCTTCAGCACAAACACTTCGACAAAAAAGGTCAACGCACTCCACTACCGGAGCTTACACCCCCCGCAGCAGGAATACCGAGACTATTTGAGTACGACACTTTTCATTTTTGCATCTGCATTGTTCACAGGGGGAAAAATGCCACGACAAACTTAGTTGCGCGTCTCAAAAATCTGGGCCTTGGTGCGCACGTAGGTCGCAGAACGCGCTGGGGAATAAAATTCAATGCGACCCCGGGTGTTGAAACTAGTGAAATAATGTTTTGCGTTTGTGAGGAAGCCCCCTGGAAGCTTCGTCCTCCTGAGAGAGAGAAAGACAGCGCCGAAGTGGCTGAATCGGAAAGCAGTGATAGCAGTGAAGGCGAGGCGCACTCTTGTATCATATGCGGAAGGAGCTTCAGTCGGGTGTACGGTCTGTACGCACACTACGACTCTCAGCACCGCCCTGCCGTGACATGTGAGTGCAAGGAAGACTGTCCCGCCTGTGCGAAGTCTGTACTAAAACGTGGCTTGAGCCAACATATCTTGTACAACCATGCAAGTCTACTGACAAAGACGAAGTGTCCTCTGTGTCTTGAGAGCTTTTCCTCCGCAAGACTAAGAGACTCGCACATGAAGAAACGCCATCTGTGAGGGGAGAGAGCGGTGTTAGCTTTGTTCTCCGACCATCTGTCTCCTTCTACAGCTCTGTAAAGCATTTCTGTTCAGATCGATTACCTCAAGACGCTTCTTGCTTCACCGTTCCGCTAAGGTGAACACAACAAAGAGACAACCGAGACAGCCGAGCAGATAGCAGAAAAAGCGGGCCAGGATACCTAGTCCGAGTGATATATAAATTTCACTAGTCATTGAGCTAGTTAATAACTAGCAAAACTCCATAACTAGTGCGTCGTGTGTGAGGGCTGCCCCACCCCCCCCCCCCCCCCCCTTTGCACTTATTCAGCTCAAAAAAATTCTAAGTCAAACCCGGGTATTTCTGGGCCCAGGATCACCCCAAAAACAACTTCTGAGTGTTATTTCCCACCAGATGGGCCCCGTGCCATGCATAGGAGCTCATAAACCCACCCAGATGGGGGGTATGGTACCCCCACCCACCCCTTTTTTCCGGGGGAAAGCCCCTTATTATCACACCGGACAGACAGTGTCTGGTGTGGTGAACAGGCAGGAGTCTTGGGGGCTGGCAATGAGGAATCTGCACGTAAAAACAGGAGTCTCTGAGGCTAATTTGGTGCGCGCATGGTTACCCGGAGCGGAATACACATTTCTTTCTCCAGGTGCTGGCCCTTGCCGCCCATTCCCAGACCACAGTGGAAAGTCTGAAAAAATGCCTGTTTTTGGCCCTATTTTGGATCATGCGGGAGAGGGGGGTGGGGGTACCATACCCCCCATCTGTGTGGGTTTGTGAGCTCCTATGCATGGCACGGGGCCCATCTGGTAGGAAATAACACTCAGAAGTTGTTTTTGGGGTGATCCTGGGCCCAGAAATACCCGGGTTTGACTTAGAATTTTTTTGAGCTGAATAAGTGCAAAGGGGGGGGTTTGGCATCGACCCATATCTTTGATCGACTGCTGGCAGTCGATCAAAGAGCCTGTCTACAGCATTCTCAATGCTGACTCGTGCGAACAACAGGGGACCAACGTGGCTCGTAGATGAAACTGCCTAGAGGCACGACGGAGTGCATGGAGCCGTGGTGAAGTCCTCGAAAGCCGCATCCGCGGATTCTCCGCGCTCAGAGTGCGAGCCGATGCTGGGCTCACGATCCGGCTTTACCCGGTAATGTCTTGTACGACGGAAGCCTGGCGTCTTCACGCGCCGAGACAGCGGCAAATTTAAGTTCGGCATACCAATGACGGGCATGCTTTTCATTACTCGGTAAGCAAGGGGCACGAAGTTACCGAAGAGGTTGACGGCACCGAAGCTCTCGAGCAGAAGGCCGATGAGCACCCAGCCGTACAAAACCAAGAAGACACCTGTGAGATGTTGACACTGGCATTGGATGCAAGAAAAGGTCGAAACCGAGAAACGGTATCTTCCGTTGTAAGCCACAGCGATCGTTCTTCTTCTGGTGTGCGAAACCCGCTATGTTCAACGTGATACTGAACAATCGACGCAAATGTTACAAAGGGTAAAAGACATGAAGGCAATACCGGAGAAGAAGAAGACGGACGGTCGGAATCGCTTCCGGTCGAAGAAGAATGATTGCGTTCGCGACTTGCCGACAGTCATGACAAGGCCCGTGAGGAACATTACGTTACCCATCGTGAGCAGCGTTGAGTCAAGAAGTAGGATCACGCCCATGAACATAAACAGCACTCCGATCAGTGACAGCATGATACCGATCTTCTGGTTCTCCGTCGCGCCGAAGATGTCCATCGTGCCCCACTGTTCGGCCCTGTGCTTCCGTGCTCGCCGACGTCCCCCCTCCCTCAGCCACCGTCTCTTCTGTTCTTTGTAGGCTGTTTCGCGTATTTGGAAGCAGCTGTATATAAGGCTTATCAACGTGACAGTAAATGGTGCGGGGGGAGTCTCTGCAGTCGCACCTAAACCTCGGCCCAAAAGACAGGCGCTTCGTTTTGTTTGTGCGTGCCGGTTGATCGTTTTCCTGCTTATTTGCCCTGTGTCATTTTCGGGTAAGGAATCCTGATCAACCACCACAGCACACTGCCAACGTCTTTTTCGCCTGCACAATACACTGAGCAACCCGCGAGATTGCTATGATCTCACGTCGGGTCGGGTAGTTCCCCCACACCTTCCCTCTCACCTAACTAGCCGCCGGTTGGTCGCCCGTGTATATTACTTTTGAGGAGAGGCAAGAATGTTTGAAATGGTATGTGCTTAACACTAGGTCCTATCTGCGCCGTGTTTCCGGGTCATAGAAGATTTGCGGCACTTCCCTGCAAGGTTCGAAGCATTAAAAAGGAACGGCCGGCGATCAGCTTGCAGAAAAGACTTCGACAAATGGTGGAACGCGGGGTATCGTTTTCTTAACGCTTAACGAATGAGGGAGCGAGTCTCGTTAACGGAATCCCACCGCGGGGGGTTTTTTCTTTGTAGTTGGTTGTGCACTGACACGTGCGCTGGGCCCGAATTGCACAGGCGAGGGTGGATACACGGTGCTTTTCGGGCAGCACCGGGGCCGTTGAGGGTATATTCATCCGGAACAGCCCGGCCTATCGGCTGTCAGGCCGGCAAGCCGGCGGCCGGCCCGGCATAGAACTATGGGGTTTCTTCTGCGTAAATGAATTACGCAAAAAGAAACACATGAAAACCTTTGTATCAGGGTGCACTGTGTGCAGTGCAACAGTGGTAGGGAAAGGAGTGGGACCTTTTTTGAGTGTTGGACAAAGCATGAAATCTCGGCAGCAGACGTGATGCCGTAGAAAGGCAGATCGGCGGCACCTTGCGATGATGTGTGAGACCCTAAAGAACAGTAGGGCCTGCGAGCATGCTGCTGCGCATGCCTTCGCCTTCCTCTTCGGCGGGTCTGCGGATGGGGCTTCGTACAGGACAAAGGACCTACGCTCAAAAACACGCATGCTCCTGCTACACAGCAACAGCATCGGTCTGCTGTGCTGCTCGTCACGTGAGCCTCGCCGACCGTTCCTCAAGCCTGAACGCGCGCAAGGCATCCGCGACGCAGCAAACCGCTATGACCATGCTGTAGTGCGACTGGACGAATCGGTTGTACGCCTCCGCGTCTTCGTTGCCGATAACCGGCGCGTCGAGGTGCCGGACGACCTGCAAGATGTGCTGGTGCACCGTGTCGAGGAACGTGTCGTTTTTCGCGCGCAGCCGCATGGTCGCGGTGACCACGGCCTGCTGCTCGAAGGCGGAGGGCGGGAACAGCGCGAGAAGCGTGAGCACCTCGGCGTGCACGGCCGCGCGGTGCGGCTCGAGGGTGCGGCAGAAGTCCTTCATTTCGGCGCTCGAAGCGGCGAGCTGCTGGACGGAGGCCAGCAGCTGGCGGAGGCTCGTCGCTGCGACCTTCTCGTTCTTCACGACGGCGAGGAACGCGTGCGCCGGGACCTCCGGAGAAAGCACCGCCGGCTCGTCGGCGGTTTCCTCGAGAAACACGGACTGCCGGTCGCACCCCGCAAGCATCCCGTCCAGCGTGCCAGCCAGCCGATGCGCCTCCTCGTCGGGCATCAGCTGGTCGAGGGACTTATACGTGGCCATGACCGCTTCGAACGTCGCCGCGAACACCGCCGTGAACCCCAAGAATTCCTTCCGCAGCAACGCGCTGGGTTTCACCGGGAATAGCAAGTGGACCACCACGATGTACAAACTGCAGGCGAGCATCGTCTGCTGCGTTCTGGAAAAAGCGAGCTCCGACACCTCGTAGGACGCCCCGCTGTATATGTTCAAGCCGCTGACCGGCTCGTAGGAGGTGAGGATGATGGTTCCCGTGATCACCGACACGACGCCGGCGTACGACCACTTGGGGGTGCCCGACCGCACGAACCCGGCAAAAATGCAGAGAATCGCGAAAAAAGTGACGATGAGGGTTGGCGTGACGTCGGGGAGGGACTTAAGCACAGTGTACCCGTACATCGCGCCGAAGACGGTGCCCTGCACCCGGTTGACTGCCGACGTGAGCGAGCCGGAGGTGGTCGACGAGGTGAGGAAGACGCACGTGATCGGGCCCCAGATGAGGGGCGTCAGGTCGAGCTCGTCGCAGATGAGCGTCGTCGCCGTGACGCAGAGCGCCATCTTCGCGCTCTCCACCCACGCCGTCACCGGAGTCGACAGCACGTCCTTCGTGACCAGCTGCTTGCAGATCCCGTAAACGTGCAGCCACGGCCCCACGACCGTGTCATGAAGCGGGGTAAACGGCGCGTCAACCGGAGGGTCGACCGGACGCAGGTCGAAATACTCTGGATTCGCGTCTGGGGTCAGCGGCGCGGACACGCTGCTCGGCGGAACAAACGGCGTCACGGGGAGCCGCTGGATGCGCGTGAGGAGAAGTTCCCGGGTGAACAGGCGCACGTGGTAGTCAAAGACCTTCAACTGCGAAGTGACCGCGACCGGGTGTTCGTGCTCGTACAGATACTTCCGCCAGGCGGAGATCGCGTCCTGCAGGTCGAGATGCGCCTGGTACAACGCGCCGGTGGCGCTCTGGGGCGGGAAATACGCGCGCACGTCGTCCGGACAGTTCGGCGAAGCCTCGCTCACGGAGGCGTCGATTCGTATCACTTGCAAGCCGTCATTCGCCATGAACCGGACGCAGGCTCTGGCGACGGTTCTGAAGACCCCGCGAAACGCGGTCGCATGCTTCCTATGAAACTGCGCGTGCGAATGGCGGAGACGGTGCGCTTCGTCTCCGTGGATGAGCATCGCGTCGATATGCGACGCAAGGCGGGTCAACACGGCGATATCCCGCTTCGCTGCTCCCAACACACTACTCCGCGGGAGAGCGCGTTTGAGCCCGAAAAGGGGACAGATCAGGAGGATGGAGAGCAGAGACGCGATGAACCGGGAGACCGACTCCTCCCACTCCGCCGCGACGAGGTCGATCTTCATCTTTTTGAGGAGCCCAGCCAGGCGGTGCTTGTGGAGCTGGCCGTTGACCAAGTGGCCGGCAGCTTGCTCCTCCTCGCTGACGGACAGCACCAGCGCGCAGAGGGCACGGACCGCGACGTGGCTCGCAATGTCGCAGCTTCGCAGCAGACGGGCCTTCCCGGTACGCGGGAAGGGGAAGCACGACGCGGCTATGGATATGGCGGCCCCGGCGAGGACGGTCTTCCCGAACTGGAGACCCGTGTCGTTCGGGACGTTCACGCCGCGCCACCAAGTGTACATGAGCGCGATGCCCAAAGCGAGGGCCAGGCGCTTCGCGCTGGGGGCGGTGGTGAAAGTGTGCAGGACGAGGATGATCGCGTTGGAGCCCACCCAATACAGTGCATCGCCCTGCTCGATCCACAGGAAGAACGGCAGGGTCACTACCAGGACGATCACGTAGCCTTGCAGGACGCTGTACACGGCGGCGAACGTCAGGCCGACGGTCTCTTGCAGCCCGACCACTGCCAAGATCGGGACCAAGACGCTGAACGGGAACTCGGCGAGCACGGAGGCGGTCGCCAAAAGGGCCACGGCCGCACCCCCGGCAAACCCCTGCCGCAGGGCGTACTCCAACCGCGGCCAGAACTGCGGGTTTTCGACAAGCGACCGCCAGCCGGTCCTCTCCTCAGGCTCCAGGAAGTCCTCCTCTTCCGCCGCAAGGCTCGCTTCATATTCTTCTTCTTCTCCTCCCTCTACCGGCTGAACGTGCACCTTCACGTGGTGGTCGGCCGATGGCGCGTTGAGGTCATCTGGACTCTCACCCATCTCCTTGGCTCAATTAAAGCGTCTGCGGTAACCCAGCTTCTTTCCCGTAAGGAGCCCCTCGTTCGCTGTGTTCAGCGAGGCGTTTGGCAAACCTCTTGGCTTCCCTCGGGCAGGACACCGCGCTAATGGGACGCTTGCTGTATTAACGGGTTGAGCACGCTCTTTTACTCTTGCTTTTGGCGCGCCGCCTCTATGCGAGTCAGACCCCCGCCTGTGCTGTGAACGGAAGTCAGAAGTAGAGACGAAAGCTTCAGTCGGTTCATCTCGATATACAGGTCCGTGGTGTACCTCGGTACACCGTGATAGTCTGAGGTTAGAAGTCTGTAGTGATGGCCTGCATTAGTCACAAGGCGACTAATTTTTACATAAGCGCCAGCTTGGAAGGAAATGCTCGACAATAACTGCCAGACAAAGAACCGAAGGGATCCCAAGTGCTGTAACTACCGAACCACGTGTTGAACGGACTTGAGGTCATGCGGGTCTACCCCCACCAGCCTGGAACATTGCTTGGCCCTTGACTCGCGCCTACGGTGAGGTCCTTTTTGGGGTTTTTTTTTGGTGGCCTTACCAGCCTCACGACTGTGGGGGGGTCCAGGGGGCTTCGCCCCCCGGCGAACGGTACGGTACATGAGTTTGCTCGAAATGAGGGGTCCGGGGGCCACGCCACTCGGCGACCGGGTTCCAGCGGTAAAAATAGCCCTCACTCCCTCCCCAACAGTGGCAATTTTACAGTCAAATTTGACATGTCACGCTCGTGTCACGCTCCTTTACAGTCGAATTTGACACGTAACGCTCGTGTCACGCTACTTTACGGTCGAATTTGGCAGGTAACGCTCGTGTAACGCTAATTTACAGCCAGATTTAGTCCACGCTCATGTAACGCTACTGTACAGTCAAATTTGACATGTCACGCTCGTGTCACGCTACTTTACAGTCAAATTCGACAAGTAACGCTCGTGTCACGCTACTTTACGGTCGAATTTGGCAGGTAGCTCTCGTGTAACGCTAATTTACAGCCGCACCACCTGGTCCAGACGAAAATATCGGGGAGTATCGGGGAGTTTCGGGGAAACTCGGGGAGTTTCGGGGTATTTCCTTTGTGGCGACCACTTTCCCTGCAACCGGCCTTGGCGAAGGTGGGGAGGGGGCTACGCTATTATGGCCTTACCTTGCGCAAAGCGGTCCCGTGTTTGGCTATGCCCCGAAGACGAAGAAGGAGGCTGAGAAGGAAGGCCAGACTGGGAGGTACAGATTGACTCGGTTTGACACAGGTAGCGACAGGATCCGCGGCAAGGAGAGCAGGAACCGTTCCACCAGAGGTCGTGTGGGTACAGAGACGATGCTCGTGCTCGAGTCGCAGCTGGGACGAACAGGCATGCCTTCAATGATGAGGTCTGGGGGATGGACGTATTTTCCACGTGGGGAGGAAAGGATTGGACGTGCTGGTGGGACGCCTTCGAAGACGGCACCTCCGGCAAGAAGGGGCAGAAGAGGGTAAATTTAGTGGGCGGCGGAGACCCAGCGCATGGAGGTAGGCGTGCCCAGGCCACCACCACGGATGCCTGCAGCACGATATGCCGATGTGCGGAGTCGGCGGCGAAGAGACAGAAGCGCGGGCCTTCGCCCCCGGGGACGCCCGAAGCGACACCGAAGTCGAGACGCAAGCTGCGACCATCGGCCCAAAGCGCCACAAGGGAAGCGGCGGATGCCGGCGCCAACACCGCCATCGAGAACGCCGCAGAAGGCGACGACACTAGGACGGCCGCTGGCAACGAAGCGGCGGCGTAAGGACTCGCCATCAGAAGACAGAGACGTGCACTCCGCGGCGGGCAGAGGTGCAAGATAAAGTGCCAGTGACGAAGAGGTAGCACGAAGAGGTCACGAAAGAGAGCAGATGCAGATTATCGCCGCAGGCTCTTTGCATGCTAACCCTAACCACCAGGACCAGGGGCAGTTACGGTCGAAGACGGCAATTCGGGCGAGGAGTAAGGTTGATAACCAAAATGAGAGGCACGATGGCCATCCTGAAAGCAGGGTTGCAGGATGATGCTTGGCCGAGGATAAGGTTGCTATGGCGACTGGGACAGAGAGATAACGCAAGATAGAGAGTCCTCCTTATGGGGTGGTCACGCTTTCGCAGTTCCATGGCCTCCACCCACCTGAATACGGTCGTCCACTGACCTTTCCCGGGACGAGCTGGAATGCGGGTACCATCTTTCCGGAGATTTCCGGTTCCTCCCGTACTCTACAACTCCCCACATAAGTGAACGTGGACTCCGAAGTGGACACTCCTTTCAACCGGGTGCACGAATTCAAAATTCCGGGACGGGTTGACCCACTGTTTCCGATGCGGCTTCCAATCATTGAAGGCTAAACTCGGGTGCAGGAGCGGTGCTCGTCGTTCGGGACCAGATGGGGGACGACTGGGTCTGCCCGGTTTACACGTGACTGCTGCAGCGTGGTCAGATGGCGGGCGCGAATACTTCTTGACAAACCAAAACCCAAGAGGGAATTGGAGAGTTTGGCATAAGAATGGCAAACTCGTGGTACTGAAGAGTCAGGTGATGGTTGAACCTGCGCTCATGCACAAGACGCGTCCTGTTCCACTCCTCACTGTGTTCAAGGACTCAAGCAGGCCCTGGTTTTCCAGCAACTGCTGGTTCGCCTTGAGGCCCTCCGAATCCGCAGGCTGCAGGGTATGCCTCAACAACTGCCTAGGAGTCCAAGCTACAGTTGGTAGATGCATCCGAGTTCTCTCGCACGTTCTTAAGAAACGCCTTGCGAGCTGTCGAGGTGCCCAAGGAAGAGGATCGGAGGAGGAGGAACACGGACGGCTCAAGAGAGCCGCGTCCGAGCACACTAGCACACCTACCTGCACACCTCACCCCCGTCTACCCAGCTACCCACCTGTTCATCCATCCACCGACCTGCCCACCCCCATCCATCCATCTGTCCACTCAACTACCAACCTGTACACCTGCCCACCCACCGGCAGCCCCACTTTGTCCCATAAAAATCGGGCTGAGTATCGGGGAGTTTCGGGGAAGTGTCGGGAAGTTTCGGGGAACTTACCAGGAGCCCGGACCAGGTGGGCCGCAGCAGGAAAAAAGTCAGCCAATCTTTTCTTTTTTGAGTGCCGGAATGACAGGCTATTAGCTTCATTTTGCCTCAGTTTTCCAAATTGCGTCTAAATAGCCAATTTGCTTCCCCCGCTCTGAAATCGAGAAGCCTTTGTTTGGGCCACCCGAACCTTCTAAAAGGGGGGGTCCGGGGGGGCACTGGCCCCTGGCAAACGATTCAGGTGGAAAGAGTTTGCATTTCTCAGTCCGTTTGTCGCGTTAAACATACGACCAACGTACTGGTGGCACTGTTTGCCACCTGTGTGACCCTCGCCCGGTGCACACTCCTGAAGCCAACAGCCCATTTAAATTCATCCACCACTATACGATACTGTTTGCTGGTAAACTATTGGCACGAGTAGATGCAGACCGGAGATCACACGGAACAAGGCACTTGTGTCAACTCGGAGGAATCTGTCAAGAATTCCGGGCTGCTTCTGAGCCACGACTCTCTCTCTCGGCTCAGCACCCGCAGCAGCCCCAAACTTCTGCCAGCCAGCCCACCATGCCCAGCGGCGACCCACCGATGCCCCGACCGCCAGCCAGCTTCCTGGCACAGCTGGCCTAACCCACGCCTCCACCGGACCCCCACGACTTTTTTCATCGAAGGTCATTTTTTGCACTTTTTATTTTATTTTTTGAGCCGCCCGGATTTCCAAATTCCGTCAGCTGACGGAATTTGGAATGGGAAGCAAATGCCCTGCGGAATGACCTAAAACCCGCGCTTCGTAAAAATGTTTTCGCCCCAATTTCCCAGCGGGTTTTGACCATTTCACCTTAGAGAATCTGGTGACCACCCAAAAAAAACCTAAAACCCCTGCTTGGCCCTTGGCCCAGAGGCCCTGGGCCCCAGATCTTATGTTCCACCCTGACCCCCACACGACAAATCACACAAACACAGTAGGTCAAAAGTCCTGAGTGAGAAAGCAACACACACATGGTGTAAGTTTGCCCTGACTGGCAGTTTCAGGGATAAGGTTGAACCAGCTTCTAGCAGTCGTCCACCCAATGAGGTCATTCGACGAGTCACGCTTTAGAGCAAACCTCCACCCTTCGAGTTCCACGATGCGGAGATCGTTTGTAGCCTGCACCTTTCAACCGCCCTTAGACTTTGACTCGCTTCCTCAGCGCCGCCGCGGGTAGCACCCGAGAGCACCACTCACAGCACCTTCAATCTGAGCCGCTTTGACAATCCCGCATGTGTTCTCAGAGCCAATCCTTTTCCCGAATTTACGGATCCAGTTTGCCTAGGAGACCTATTGCGTCGTAATTGTGCCATTCCATTCCCTTCCCGTCCGGCACAGCCTCATTGCCCGCACCACCGTACGGCTTCAGTCGACTCAGCGCGGGGAAATTTCGCTAGGTCAGGACGATCTCAAGGATTGAAGACCGAGTGCTCTTTCTCGATGCATTGTGAGGTGGCGCATGGCTGCTTTCCGGTTGGTGGAGTAATTTGACACGGTGATCCCGTTGACAAGCGAGATCTCGACCCTTAAATAGGTGGGCGTGTTGTTGCAGGGGGGGTCGGCGGCTTCGACGCGCACCACTTGAGGGGACTGCGCGTCTTAGCGCGCGCCTGAGTCTCAGCTCTGGCTCCAGTTGAGGCGCGATGCGCGAAATGCAGAGAACGAGTTTGTTTTGAATTCTTTGAAACGCGTCCCGTCTTCGTCTCAGAAGTGCCAAAAAGGAAGGATCAATCCCGGCCAAAGCAACGGGGGGAATCTTAGTTCAATCTCGATTGTGAGTTCAGTTCGGACAGTACCCTTGCCTGTTCTGTATGCTGGGGGCGGGAGCCGACGGAGGGAGGCCGAGGGAATGGAAAACATAGGTTACTGGGGGGGGGGATCGAATACAAGAGGTACCTCTTCTATTCGGCGTGCCGATCCTGCAATTTTCCGAAAAAGTACCGCAAACCCGGAACCCGCAGGAGCTCCCCTCTTCTTGAAAGACGCCGGGTCTATTTTCCACGGTTCTCTTCATCGGAGCTGAACGTGAGCACAACGCCGAAAAAGGTCTGCTACATGGGCCAGCAAAGAAATTTCACCAACCAGTGGGTCGATTCCCGTCCTTCCCAATGAAAACCTGTGGTTTCCATGCCCGGTGTCCCGTATCTGGTAAAGACCCACGAACCACGCAAATAACTTTCGGTCCCCGGGTCTATTTTTCACGGTTCTCTTCATCGGAGCTCATCGCGATCAGCAGACCGTCATAAAAGGTCTGTTATGCGGACCAACAACTTTTTCCAGATTTCCAAAATGCCTCTTGTATTCAAGGTACCTCCTGTATTCGACCCCCCCCAGTAACGTGAAAAAAATGCGTGCCGTTGTGGCCCACTAAATGCACTGGGCAAGACGGCAGAAAGACTGGGATGGTGGGAGGAGGGTGGAGGATCCGGATTTGTGGGAACGTGGAACGAGTCTGCGGACGGAAGCAGACGGCTCTTACGCAGTACTAAGCAAAGCCGATCCGAACAGGAAACGCCCAAGAACATTTCCAGAGTTGAGGCTTGCAGAATGTCAAACGAGGCAACACCAAATCGTTAGTAAGTGAAGATGATGGCGTGCGTGCAAACTTCTATTCCCGAGGGGAAGTCTTTGTTGAAGGCTCTCGCCAACTCATCTCGGCTCACCCCTTACCAGCATGGGCATTTTCTTAGTCAAAAGCACTCGGATCCTTGTGACAAGGCGGACTGTCCATAAACCCGCAAACCCGTATCGTGAACGACGTGAAGAAGGATGGGTAGGGAGGAGGGAAAAGCTTGGAGTAGAAATCGGCAGACTTATTCTTTCGTGTCGCCATCTTTTTTACCGCGGCTTTCGTGCCTGGGGAAGAGGGGACTGGTGGTTGGTTGGAAGAGCTGTTATCTTCCTGCTCAACAAGACTCCTTGCCTGACGATCAAGGGGAGAGGAGGTCACGTTGAGGTAAAACATTGCCTCTCATGCAATTTGGTGTCTAACAATCCACACGTGGCCTTTCCCATTGGCATGGGAAAACGACAAAGTAGATTCTATATAACTGGATTACGACAAAGTGGATTATAATCCACTTTGTCGCCTAATCCACTTTGTCGCCCTGTATGGGGCATTTGTGGGGAGTCACAGGGGTACCTCAGGGGCCTTCCGAGGGGGTCATTGCGACCATGGGGGGCGATATATGCGAGTACCGAATCCTTGTTGTCGTCAACACGGTAGCCAACACTGCCATCTCGTTCACTTTGCGAGTTTCTTCCGTAACTGAACATGAATTTGGCATCACTCTTCATCGCCTCTGATCAGCGGAGTTGGAATACTGGAATCGAAGTGCGGACAAGTGCTGGAAGCAAAGGGTGGCAAACCCGAAAATGCCTCCGATCAGTGTAATTTGAATGATGAAAGGAAAGTGCGAACGAATGCCAGTACCCACTTTCCAGGCTCACGCGATACACCTGTCAGAATCTCCCCGACGGCAAACGCGAGTCTCTCCAGTTCGGTGCCAGTGAAGCCAATACGAGCGACCAACTGCTCTGTCGCTCCCGCATCTTTGTTCCTCGTTTGATTAAGCTGGTGGTACTTTGAAGTAGCTAGGCGCACTCACAATCTCTTGGACGAGTGGCGCAAAATTTTGATGTCGTTTCGCGGTTAAAAGACGGACCTAAACTCACTTTCGATGGTTGCAATGAACTTAAACAGCTCAATATAGTCACTTTCCCTGTGGGGAACTTTTCGTGAAAGGGTCCCTATACAGTTCGTGCCAGTTGCCAGAAGCGACAAAGTGGATTCTCAAAAGCGACAAAGTGGATTATTACTGGATTATATATACCGGTATATATAAGGGAACAAAATTTGTTGTCCCACTGGGATATAAGGGAACAAAATTTGTGGTCATGACAATTTTTGGGGGACCCTTTAAAAATTTTCCCGGGGGTCAAAGTGACTATTCGGGGGCGTTGCAACAAAAAACTCCAAATCTGAGGCTGCGTCTACCTCCAAAACGAGGTTACAATTTCTCAAATTTCACACCACTTCGGCCCTTGTGGTCATGCGGCCAGAGGAAGAGGAAGCAACCGTCGGAACAAGATTGGCCACCAGCAATTTCATTTCAGCAGTTAAGCAGTCAGCACATGTTTAGCACTGCCCTACTTCGCATCCGGTTGCGCTGCAGCTTCTTGCATGTTTGCGTGTTTCACGTTACGGATAAATTGGCCGATTTTTTCCATCTGCATGAGTCCCGCGTGCTCGTGCACCCGTATCCTTTTTTACACTCTGCTCAACGACGCCTTTTCTTTTCGGGAGGGCAAAGAGGGAAGGGAGGGGTAATATTGCATCGTCCTGCGTAAAGTCATCTGCACCATGATCGACGGAATTCGCTCTCTAAGTACGGAGTCAAGTCTCGTCTGTATACGCGATGCGGTTTACCGAAGCCATCGAGCGCCACGGCCAGGGATGGATACGTTTACTCGCTGATCGATGCTACGGCAGTTCCGCAAACCCACTATGCAGCCTGAGTTCAGCCCCGCGCATCTACGCTCACAAGGCAACCCATGATCACTTCGGTGTGAGGGATCAGTCCTGACCGAGCCTAATGCCTGCCGGGCGCCTGCTCCGTTGCGGTGTTTGCTTTTCTGACCAATGCGTTCCACGTCTGAAGGGTCCTTGCGTTAAGTTCGCGCCTTCTGTGGGTATACAGACTTGATCACGACTTTTGGAAACGAAGCTTACTCTTGAGATCCGGTGTGGAGGGCCATTGTTACCTGACAAAACCCACTCATGCAGCCTGAGTTCAGCCCCGCGCATCTACGCTCACAAGGCAACCCGTGATCACTTCGGTGTGAGGGATCAGTCCTGACCGAGCCTATTGCCTGCCGGGCGCCTGCTCCGTTGCGGTGTTTTGAAAACTTGGTAACTTTGTGCTCAGCGGTCCTACGAATCATGTTCCACGTCCTGTGATTCGTACTTTCAAACTTAATCCATGAATCATGTTCTACCTCCTGTGATTCGTGTGGACTTTTAACAACCTTGTACCTTCCTACAGCAGGACAGGTTCTGCATCTGTTCATTGGATAACTAATTTTGTTCCCGTTCTTCCCATTGAAAGAAACCAAGAACCTAGAAGACCCACCCGTCCTGTTGATCTTGCAGCACCAACCGCCAGGGCTTGGTCTGGTCAGGCAGTCCAGGCTGGTCGGACTCTGGGTCAGCCGGACTAGACTGGTCAGGCTCCAGCCTCCAGCAAGCTTGTCGGACTGTCTGGTCTGTCCAGGATGTCCAGGCTGTCTGGTTTGCCCAGGCTGGTGGACTGTCTGGTCAGTCCGGGCTGGTCGGACTGACTGGTCTGGTCAGGCTGTCCAGGCTGTCTGGTTTGTCCAGGCTGGTCGGACTGTCTGGTCAGTCCGGGCTGGTCGGACTGACTGGTCTGGTCAGGCTGTCCAGGCTGTCTGGTTTGTCCAGGCTGGTCCCTACTTGGGCGGTTCAGGTTCCTCACACACTTGAGTTGAGACACCGAAGAGCCTAGCAGACTCAGCAGCAACTGTAAAAAAATGCGGGTGGGGCACTCGTTTACCACCGTCTTATGATTGGTTGTGTGCTCAACACCGCACTGGTTCATGAACCGTGCGTCGGTCCTCTAAGTTGGAAGGCGGATCAAACCGAGCGGCGAGAAACTGGGTTTCAAGTGGCTGTTCGATAGCTGCCGACCCATGCTATGAGAACGCCGAGAGCGCAGTGGACATGAGGCAGGTGGGGGGGTGTTGCAAGAACGTGCTTGAATGGGTATGTGCTCAACACCGCACTGGTCCCGTCTGCGCCGTGTTTCGGTGGACACATAAGGCGGACCATCATCAGCGCGGAACCTGAGTATCTGCATACAGGACAGCGGTGTGAGTTTGGTTTGACCGGCTGTTCGTAGCTCGTCACAGCCAGGACCACCCGTGCTACTAGAGCACAGGCGAATCTGTCACGGGGTGGGGGCAGCTATACGTTCATCTCGGACCGCCAACGTATATGTACGGTAGCGTACAATACGCGTAAAAATACGCCAATACGTAGCCTTGAGTTCGGTTGGGCGCCCCCAGGGTGCCGAGGGGGGTCAGCTTCTTGTGGGCTTCACGACGCGGAACAGATCATTTTGTCAACGCGCGTTCCGATGTCCAAAGATCGGTCCATTTGGATCGGTGAATGGCCGACACATGGACGGTGGTGTTTTTAGACGACGGTGCCGCCTGCGGTGCCTTGTGGACGCTTCACTGCCACCAAGCACTGCAAAGGAGTACCATACCCCCCCTGCAGCCTATATGGTATCGCTCGCCGCTCGTTCCGCATCACTGGGGTGGGGGGAGGTTGCATTTCAAGGGGGACGTCTATAGGCACTCCCGTCTGGCGGGGCTCTGCCCCTTTTCGGGAATAGATCCTGCTTCATACTGTCGACCGCTCATTGCCTGACTCATTAGGTGCTTGTTTTCAGCCATTTTCTTCGGCATTGTTGTTTTTTGACCTTTAATTGTGCAGGAATGCCCATCAGAACCATTTCACTCCAGAAGACGGTGGTCAAAATGCGGTTTCAGTGGCAAATATCGTTCAGAATAAATCTGAAGGAGTGCCAAGCCCAGTCCCCGCGATTCGGCGCACGGCTCCGGGGACTTTGCCCATCAAGTGTGCTTCAGCTTCAGCCCCTCGAATTGTCCCCCTCTCTCCCCCCCACACACACACATCCAGATACGGTTGTAGGGCCAGAGAAGGGGGCTGGATGGCTTCGTATCCCTGATGGCTGCACGCAAACCCGATGGCCCTGTTGAGGTGTTGAGGTGAACCTGTCCTCCCAGGGACAATGTTCAGGCCCGGCCAATCTCGCAACTGACTGCCTCGTAGGACTAGGGCGTGAAAAAAAGACAAGCGCTTCGTTTTGTTGGCGCGTGCCGGTTGATCGGGTCTCCACTTGTGCCTACTCTGTTTCATTTCATGTTAGGAATTCTGATCAACCGCCAAAACACGCTGCCTACGTCTTCTGAGCCTGCACAATACATTGAAGTGCTACCCGCAAGATCGTTTCCCGCAGACGTGTTCCTAGTAGTATACAGAAACGCAAAGACGAATTGGCCGTGGAGAATTCGTGTGGCTAAGACGGTGGATAGCACTCGTCCGGAACAATGTGGCCTGACAGGGCACTGTGGTCGACTGATCGCGCCGCCTGAGTGAGTTGCGGCAGGGACCACGGGTAATCGCGCTCACCAGTGTCTTCGTGCACCGTGCGTGCATTGGGTGCGAGTAGTGTACACTCGTTGTTGAGAACCGTCCAGGAAGTGCAACCTTCCAACCTCCAACACGCGGCGCAGCAAAACGCACCAGGTTCCGCATCGTCTGGCACTCTGCGCGTGAACGTATGTGTGGACACGTTCGATTGCTCCGTTGCTGCGTAGCTGTACCCGACCTCCTGGAAACAGGTCCCATTCGTCGACCCGTCAATTTCGACCTCCAAAAACTGCGTCGCAACGGACAATGGCGAACCGAGGAAGATCATCCGCTTGCGCAAGACGCGAACAAAGCGGAGGATCGACGTGCTGACGAAACCGTTCAGGTCGATGTGTTCCAAGTCGGTACGGTACCCTCTCACGTCCTCCTTCTGCCTGGCCTGCTTCCTCCAGTAGAACTGCGCTGCCTTCGTCCCGTAGTGATTGTAACCGATTCCCGCCGAGCAGCACGACTGCTCGTACTCCCTCTTCCTATCTTTGCCCGTCTGCGTCTTCAGCCAGCCGAGGCACTGTTGATTCGCTGTGTTGCTGTCCACGTGGTGGCACATCTTGTTCTTGAACGGCAGCGCCTCTTTTCCTGGGTTGCTCAGGAATCTCTTTGCCCTGTACGACCACCTGCCGTGCTTCCATTCGGTGGTGTTCACGAGGCAGTGCATCCACCCCACGTGGTCGACTGTGGCGCACTGCGTGTTGATGACCACTTTGGTGTGCCGACATTCCCGGCAGTAGTTATACGGGTTTTTCTTGCAAAACTCCAAGTCCTGCCGATACGACCTGTGCGATAGCTGGCTGCAGTCCCCGCCGGAGGACAGAAACGTCTCGGTCATCAGCCCCGCAGGCTGGGCATCGAAGCCGCTTGTTCCGAATCGCTCCCACCGGACGAGTATCTCAGCTGAGTTCGGGTCGCACGTGTTTCGCACGTAGTCGGACAGCGAGCAGCCCACACGCGGGAACGCAAACTCGTCGGTGTCCATGAACAGCATCCATTTCACCTGATCCCCCACCTGCTCCGCGCAATACTTCGGCACCGCACAGCTGATCTGGGATTCAGGGTGTACGCCAGGGGGTTGACGGCAGCCCGGGTGCGTCGACGGCATTCTGCCCGGGATGATGGTCAGGAAGCCGAGCGCCTCGTAAAACTCCATCATCGCCGCCGTGCCGTCTTCGGTCTCCGCGTCGTTGTCGTTGACGAGCCACACGTGGTCGACGCCTGCCACGAGTTGAAGCTCCAACCATTCGCGCAGCCAGATCCCCGATGACTTCGTCCCAGAACACACGCCGAGAAACCTGTTGGCGGGCGGTTTGCACATGAGCAGAGAAGTAGACCGAGCAAACACGGGGCTTCTTTCCCTCTCTCAGAGAATTTGGAGCCGTTGAGCAAGAGCCAGTACTGTAGCGGCACGTAAATGCATACCACTCTTCTCTCGGCTTCACCCGTATGCCAAGGGACGCGAGATGCGCGTGCGATTGCGTGACCGTGTCAAAATGGAGATGCGGGTCGAACAAGTTCATTTCCGCTGGAAGTACTATACGTACCGCCTGAAGGGGGGGAGGCCGGCTCCAAGAAGTTAAGGCCATGCATGTCATGAGAGCGATCAGCATCGCAACTATCACCGCGCGCCTTGCGGTAGTCTGCGTCGAGGTTGTGTGAGGCTGCCCCATCTCGAAGCCGAGCGCAACTGTTCCCACTGCCCCAGGGTTGAAACTAGATGGATTTCGTTTGTGTAAGTAATATGGGCTTGGGAACACGAGAACGTGTGTGCGTGAAAGGGGTTGTGCTCACCACTGTGTGTAACGTTTGTTCGGCCCTTGGGCCATGGGCACACTAAGCTGGTGATCGTCAAACGCCGGTGCGTACGTATACGTATTCCCGTAAGGTGAAGTACGACAGTACCCGCACCGGCATTCGATGCGTCCACTCAAGGGGACAATGCCACTCCAGCAATGGGATACAGAAACTGGTGCATATCATATCCTCGACTCTCATTCATGATCGCCCAGTTCCAAACAGAGTTGTCCACTAGCTCAGGATTGCATGTCCCGAACCGGCATTTGACGAGGTCGTCAAAGGAGTCTCCTGGTGCGAGCTGCATTCCAAGGAAATTCCGTCGATTCTCTGCTGGAATCGCACCCCCAGATGATTTAAAACCTTTTGAACTGTTTAGGAACGATACAATATATTTTTGTCTTCTTGATTTGCGGCTAATATGATTTGAGTTCATATGATGCGCGTGTGCGTTCGATTCACAAACAATTTAACATACCAATTAATAGCTCTCAACAAAAAGATGTAGAGAGCAATGGTTTCTCGCGCTTGCGCCGCGGACTGTTCACAGATCATTGATGTCCGTCGTTTCCATGCTTTCTGAAGCTTTGTCGGGGGCCGAGAGAGCGGTCGGAGACAGAATGCAACAGAATTTCGGGAAGAATGCGGGCCAGACTGATTTGTGTAGGGGAGGGGAAATCGTATTTCAGTGTTTTAACAGCACACTGCCTCTCATGCATGCTTGATGCTAGCATCATGGGGGTTTCGAAGAAAATGAGAGAGAAAGAAGAGGGGGGTGCAAGACTCCGTACATGAGAGTGAGGACCGGCTCTGTGTTATCTTTTGTTAACCGCGGTGTTGTGCGCACCTCGTTCTTCGTCTCGGGTTTCGCTCGGGAACGCAGACCCCTCCAAAGCTGTTCGGCTCATCAGTGGGTTCTCTGGATGAGTATAAGTTTTCAGTCCTGTTCCGGTGCAAGCACAACTTCATCAAGCGAAGTATTCCATTAGGATCTACAAAACTCAAGGAATGAATGCATGAGGAAACTAGAGCGTGTGCAACAGTGCCCAACGCCCGCAGCTTTAGGTGTCTTCAACACGCAGGTGTCCCTTGTCACGCCGAGAGGAGGGTGTTTCGGAAGCTGGAGCCCACCGGATTGCCGATGGCCTGTTGGTGCAGGGAGAGACCGCTAGGCTGGTCTCATCCCGGATACCCCAAGCATTCGCTTTGAAGCTTACAATTCATTGTCGACGACGAAAGAAGCACTTTCCCCAAGAATTGCTCGGTTGAAAAGTGTTGCAACACTCTCCAAGTGCCACACACAACCAGATAATTGTAGTGGGAAGAGAGTCGTTTCGTTGCGCAGTGCCTGATTGTTTCTACGTTAAGCTAGATTCACTACGCGAGTGAAAACGTCACGGTTTGCAATGACGAGCTTCTTCTTTCATGTTCGGTAAGAATAGTTGCGGTAAGAATAGTTGAGTAGCAGCTCGTAAATGGCTGACACATCAGGAAGACCCGCGATGTGTGTTGAGGGCCGCAGCGGCAGAATCGTCCTTTCCCTCGACCGTCTCCGGATAATTCTTCTTTTTTCTTCAGGAAAAGGGGGTCGGTCGTGATGCTTCAGGGTACGTTAGGGTTTCCGATTTGCAGATCTCGAAATGTTTCGTGGTCTTCGCGAAATCACACAAACCGCGGGTAAGGGGGGGAAAATCTTAGTTTAATGTTTAGGCAGGACACTGCCTCTCATGCATGTTTGATGCTAGCATCAAGTCTTCTTCGAGGAAGATGTCGTCTAGGTAAGGGAAGGTGAAATGGTCAAAATTCCCTGCCAAAAGTGGGCCCACAAAAATTTTCCACAGTGTGGTATTTGGGGTATTTGGGGCAAAAAAAAATTTTTTTTCTGACCGCCCACCGTGGTGACCACCTTGGAGTGTGACAGGTAGCGTCTCCCCCCTCCACAGTGAAAATAGCCTGAGGGGGGGGGGGGTCAGCCGGCTGATGGATGGATGGATGGTTCTTAACAAGATGCCTGGGGGGGGGGGGGGACGTGCCCGGAACGCATTGTTATGTTTCGAGACTGGAGGTCCTGCAACGTGAATAGCCTCTATTCGAGCCAACCCGGCTTTTCAAACTGTATGTATGGTTTTGGAGTCGGGGGGGGTCCGGGGGGTCTCCCCCCCGGGTACTGGCGCTAAACTTGCTACCACACTCCGAACTCAGCGTCACCAGAACCCGAACTTTGCTTCGCCCGAACTTTGCTTTTGCTTCACCAGAACTTAGCTTCGCCCGAACTTTGGTTCACTGGAACTTTGCTTCGCCCGAACTCGGCTGCGTCCGAATTTTGGTTCACCAGAAATTTGCATCACCCAAACTTAGCATCGCCCGAACTAAGCTTCGCCCGAACTTTACTGTTTCCCGAACTTTAACTGCTGCCTCCAGTCTCGCCCCGCGCCGGCCTCTAGTCAATTGTGTCGGCGAACGAGGACGTTCTTCCCAGGGGGACCCATAAGTCGCATCATACACTGCGAAAAAGGGGAAAGCGTGGGAGGAAGGAAGGAGAACGAGAACCCTGAATGTATCGGCAGTGTTGTCGCTGGGCCGGCTCCGGACGTACTTGGTGGAGCGCAGGTAGGGCAGGGGTAAACAGCTTTCCCGAGCTGGGAGTTAATGGCATTTCATCCCTGGATTGGAGGAGACCCTGTCAACAGCTGCTGCTCATAATCGAAGAGGGCCCATTTACCAATGCCTGTTTCGTCCCCGTGTCACTCTTCTTCGCGAAGGGTTTTGTGTTGCCAACAGGATGTGCTATATTCAGTGACTGGCAGGCAGGTTGGGCCTGTCCTACCTGAACTTTCCAGCAAGACTGCTGCATAGGGGCCGCCCAGTGCTTATTTCGGCGAAGCTGGAGGGGGAGAAACAATACAACTACAAATGGTTCTGTTTAGAGTTTTTTTTTTTTTGACGCTTACGCAGGTGTTTATACAAAAAAAAACTGATTGTTGCATCGATGCGAAGTGGCGTCGAGAAGTGACGCCAGCTCCGGACACTTCCGATGTGGTCTGCCGTCTGCCGCTGACTGAGTTGTCCAAAGAACAACGAAGAACCCAGTGAAATTGACGGTATCCCAATGAAGACATGACCAGAGGGCACAGCACTCGCTACTGAAGCCAAGCTGCATCTAGATGGTACGGAGACAAAGGTTTGGTTGTGCGTACCAAGGCTTCCGAAGAAAGACAGATTGGTCCCGCGAACCGCCACAGAAAGCATCAACACAACCTTCTTGCTATCGGGGACAATGCAAACTCAAGAGGTGGTCGACAAATTTCCCGCAGTGGTTGCCAACTTCGACAACAGAGGTCCGGGGACACCGTGCAGAAAACAAAACAAAAAGCGCTCCCGGAGGAAGCCCGAAGATAATGAAATCGCATCCTCAGCGAAAGCATGCCTGAGCGCTGATATTGAGCAAAAAAGAGCCCCGATGCTGGTGGCGGAATTGACTGAAGGACGTTCCTTCGAACCGACACGCAGGTCTCCCGGCTACAGCGCGTGCACAACCTGGGAGAAATGACGCGTAGTTTTGCTTTATTATTTTACTTGTGTTCGAGAGAGCGAGAGAGTAGAGGAAATATTGGAGCACCAGATCTCCAGGCTGCGGTCAGCCACCTACAATCTTCCAACCAAGGCGACTCGTACGAGCGCGCCCTAAAACGGCCGCCCCTTGTCCGGTACATTGTGGCAATACGGTGGATGGCCACAGCCGAAAGCGACCTGGCAAAAGGGCGGCCGCTCTTTGGGGATGACACGTACAACAGGACCACAGGGTGGCGGGGGCGCTGGATACACCGCCGAAGACGAATTGACGCAGAGTCGACGCTCGCAGAACCCGCGGCTGACCGCAGCCAGCTATCGGCCGGTGCTCGACTGAGGTTCTTGCGGCTCGCCGATCGGCAAGGTTGTTGTGGATTTCCGCATGACACGGATGTTTATTTGTGCGTGCCGGTGATCGTTTTCCCACTTGTATTTACCCTGTGTATATTCGGGTAAGGAATTCTGATCAACCACCAAAACACGCTGCCTACGTCTTTTTCGCCTGCACAATACATTGAGGGGCAACCCGCAAGATTGTTAGTACCAAAAAGAGCTCCCAAAGGACGCGTCGTGCGCACCTGGGTGCCTCTTAGCGCCTATCGTGAAACGAGCACAAGACACTCGAATCATCCCTGCTGGGCCCCGTTGCGTCTCCTTGGGATCTTCGTTTGACTTACCGAGGAGGTCTCACCGGCGAGCGTGGCCACGGGCGCAGCATACCTACGCTATTACCCTCTGTTCCCGGGTCGTCTTAATCAGCAAGCCCTGCCGATTGGCGATATTTAGACGAAGCTGCCCCAGAAGTGGAGTCGTCCACGCCCGCGCTTCACCAGTGGCCGAACACAGCAGGTCCCGCCGACGGAAGACGCCCTTCGGGCTTTTCGCGCGGCAGATCTCTTGGACGAAGTTGCCCCAAAGACCCAGTCGTCCACGCACATACTGCACCTCCCATCTGCGAGCCTGAGGCGCGCGCGCAGCGCGTCAACGCTTCATCGCTCCTCCCTGGGCCGTCTCGGATCACAGCAGGTCCTGCCGACTGGCGACGCCCTTCGGGCTTTTCACGCGGCAGATCTCCTCGACGAAGTTGCCCCAGAAGTCGAGGCGCCCGCGGCCGCGGTTCCCGTGTTTGGACGACCGCCGGCCCGGCTCCGTCCCGGGCTCGTCGTCGCTGAGCGAGTCGAACGATTCGCTCGAGTAGCCGCGCCGGCTCCGGCTGCGGCCGCCCGATGCCTTCGTCGGCTGCCGGTAGGGTGCTTCTCCTTTCACCTCTGTCGGCATCGGGATGTCGTGGAGGACGTCTGCGGCCTCGCACGCAATGCGCAGTGCCCTCAGCAAACTCGTCAGGCCGGCGGCTGGAAGGACGCCGCCGGCATTGTCCTGGTCTACCAGGGCGCGCTTGTGCGTGTTGTAGTGCAGGGAAGTGGCGATGCCTACTTTTTCCCACTTCTGCTGCTTTCGGTTGTATATGTACTCGTACAGCCCTTTTGAAGACGGGACGTACTTGATCCCGTCGCCGCTCGGCGCCGTGAACGTGACCTCCAGCTCCCTAAAGAACTCGGCGCGGGCAGACGATCCCCGGCCGGCGCCCGAACGGGGGCTGCCCTTCTGGTTGCCGTTCAAAATGGTGAACTCCAGGCCGCAGTTGTCGCAGATTTGGGCGATCTTCCGCACAATCGACGCCGCGTCCTCGGGCGGGAGGAGGCCGCCTCTATGATCCTGGTCCTTCAGCTCGTACGTCGCCTCGTTGTAGTACAGCCGGTGGGCTAGCCCTGCCTGGATCCACTTCCCTTCTGTAAACAGCTCTTCCAGCACGCAGTTTTGCCCTTCCCTGTACCGAATGTACTCGCCACAAGGCACCATGAACTCAACGGTCGAGTCATCGATACGCATCGTCGCGGGTGCCCAATTTCTCTGGCAAGTTCAGAAGCCTACTGCCAGCGGAAACGGAAACGTCGGAAAAGCTGCAGGCGCCCCTCCCAATACAGGGGCCGGAGGGCACGAATCGTGTGCCCGCTCTTTCGGTTCGGGTTGGGTCGCTTGCTTGTTTTGCGGTGTGCGTGCGTCTTTCGAGTATTGCCCCGTCCAGGTCTGGTGCAGTTGTTGCAGAGAAATCCCCGACCTTCCCGCCCTTACGATTTTTCCCTGAGTCAAAGGCCGTTCCCGCCATAGAGCTGAGCTCGCAAGAGACAGATAACTTGCGTTTCTTCTTGTTTTGTAGCGTTTATTGTGGTTTAGAGGTTCTTGTGTGCGCACTGACGATACTCACCTGCTTTCAACGGTAAGATCTTTAGTACCAAGTTGTTCTACTCGTTGGTTTCCCGCTTGTATTTTCCCTGCACCACGTACTTGTCATACGTATGACAAATACATATGACAAGTACTTGTCATATATGACAACTACTATGACAAGCATGTACTTGTCATATGACAACTATATACTTGTCATATGACAAGTACCTACTTGTCATATGACATGTTTTGTGAAGGAATTACTCTACTCGCATACAATTGGCTGAGAAAAGTATGGTATACAACAATACAACCCAATACTCGCAAAAAGTATTAATTCAAGCGACAACTGACTGATCAAGCTCTGTGACAGAAGAAATGTGAAAACGGGTTTGTGCCTAGAGGCTTTTCGTGTTATTTTGCAAATGCTGAAACAAAGACGGAAAGCTCTCCAGTCCCTGCACCTAGGTCCCAAAGGAGCTTGCGCGAGATGGCTATGTTCTGCGTTGCGAAATGGAAGAAAGGAATTGGACACAGACAGACCAACTGCCGTGTCCGGCCAACCAAACCCTGCTTGCAGACATCACCATTGCCAAGATAAACAACAAACACACGCTCCTCACCATGAGCGCAAACCCGAACACCTGGACAAGACAAAAACGAGAACAAGAAGTCCGCGACAGGGCATCCCACACTTCCCGACAATTCGACGCGACATGCTATCCTTCGAACTCCAGACTAAGCATGTTGATTTTCAACTGAAACCTCTCCGTCTGCCGCCTCTTCCACCAGTTCCAGAAGTTCTGACGAACGACACAATACACTTGTGTAAGTGTATTGCTCGTGCTGACGACCTGTGGAAACAGGCCACCCAAAAGTTGGAAGTCTTTTGTTGCATGCGCCGAATGACTGGCTTTCCAGCATCAGGGGTTTGCCTGCACACTATCGGCCTCCATTACACGCGAGTCAAGCAGAACTGCCCGTTCTGCAATAAGCATGTCGGGACACTTGGCTTCAGGCAACACTTACTGTAAGTGCATCCAAAGAAGCTGATAAGAAAACCTTTCCTTTGTGCCTCTAACCCCTCTGTGCCTCTAACCTTTTGTTCTCGAAGGGAACGGGACAAACACATCTTCCGTTCTTTCCTCGTTTCGTGCCACTATCTTTATGGGGTCCTCGGATGAACTAGCCCTTGATAAAAGCTTGCCTGTAGGCAACCAACTCCTTTCTTCCATTTGCACCGCAGAACATAGCCATCTCGCGCAAACCCCATTGGGACCTAGGTGCAGGGACTGAGAGAGCTTTCCGTCTTCGTTTCTTCTGCCACAGAGCTTGATCAGCCAGTTGTCGCTTGAATTAATACTTTTTGCGAGTACCCGTAGTAGGGTTGTATACATACTTTAATCAGCCAATTGTATGCGAGACTAGAGTAATTCCTTCGTTGTCATATGACAAGTACCTACTTGTCATGGATTGTACTGGTCATTGACTTGTCATATGACAAGTACAACGTACTTGTCATACGCATGACAAGTACGTGGTGTGTGTCATTTTTAGTTCAACCACCAAAACACGCTGCCTACGTCTTTTTAGCCTGCACACAACGCAATGAAGGGCAACCCACAAGATTGTTGTGGACTCAAAAAAGGAGTTTTTTTGCCCATCGAGCAGGCTCGCAGGGATTTGCAAAGCTTACTTCCGCGCAGCCGCAGGAAACTGTTCGGCAACGCACGGTCAGAGCAGCGAAGGGCGCTGCTAGCAATTTTATTTATTTATGCGCAAGCGACAATGCACCTCTCGTGTCACTACACACACGCAAGACTCTCGTCGGGCTCTTTACCCCGCCGGAGACGGCCTCGAATCAGTTCTGTCGATTCATCGTGGGAATGCTGAGCGCGTAACGAACCACTCACTAGGAAGGCGTTGGGCACCGGATTCAATCGGACAACAAAAGTTGGTGGTGTCCTCCTGGGCTAGCCTGTTTCTCTCACCATTCAGCGGCTACCTCGGGGTGGTTACCCCATCGTAAGTGCAATTCGCTTAGTTTTCTTCCTTTCGCGTTCATTTCATGGAATAAGTCAAGATCGTCACCGAGTGAAGCGCACAAAGCATTCCCGACTACAATTTCGCCAGAAAATCGCCGGTCCCCCGCTTGTCTGCCCACATTTATGGTACCCCCGAGAACTCCGTATTGCGTAGTTCCTGCGTAGTTCTTTTTTTAAGCGTAAATTCTACGTTTACGATTTTTTATTTACATTTTGTGCCTGTCGCTGGCATGCAATCAACGTTTCTCTCAGCACCCGAGGAGGGAGCTGAGTGGCGCTGGTCGTTCTGTCCGCAATCAAACGGAAGAAAAGGGGTAAACATTGCATTCTGTTGCTTGTTGTTTGTTGTTCCTTTTCCCCCTTCTTGAAGGGCTTCGGGTGCCGAAATACGGAAAGGATACGAAAAGGCGACAACCGTCCTGAAAAGCCGAGGCTAGGGGATGCCAACAAACAGAGCACGTAGCTATGCAAAAGGGTCCTCTGAGAGATGTGGGGAAACGAGGCGAGACGCACTCGTAGCAGGTGCGACCGTGGACTGTTTTTAGAGTTTTGGTTTGCTTGAGAATCCGGGATTTTAGAGTCTCCGGGTGACCTTCGTCGAATGGGTTATAAGCTAATACGTACTGGTGGGTTTCCACTCGAGTGAGAGTCCACTTGAAACTCCGGGGTTTTGAAGTCTCCATTCCTTTTGGCGTCGTGGGGCGATTTCCTTTGTGCTCTGTTCCTATGAGTGATCCGTGTACTTCTGTGTGTTGGGGGTTAGCCGGCCACCCCAATTTCTTGGAAGTGCATCGAATTGCCTGCTGCTGTGGCAGCTGGACACCTCATCCGTATATCGGGGATTTGAAGTGGTAGCCCAAGTCTAGACTTGTAACCCAAACGATCACAAAGAAGCAACTATCGCGAAGAGATAACCGCGACGCCGGCGATGCAGATTATCGCCACAGATTCTTTGCATTCTAACCCAAAAGAAAGGGAAGAGTCGCAAAGCGACCGCGCGAAGACGAAGATTCGAATGAGTGCAAACGCCAGAAGCACGACACGGTACGATCGAAGAGGTAGTCAACCAGTGGCTAATGCAGGCCATCGCTACATATATTCTGCATTGTAACCTCAACTAACCGAAACTATCACAGTCATCACAGGCTAGCACAGGCTATCATAGGCTGTCACAGTATCAAAGGATAGCACAGGTGATCATCGGGGTGGACCGGCTGCTGCCGGCTTCTTCTGTGACACCGTTTTTATGTTGTTGGTTATTTTGAATTAACTACTTCGAAGCTGCGGAATGAACCAGCAACTAGGTGTCTCGATGGAACCTTCGTTTCTCGCGTATACGAGGCCCTGTACGCCCGAGCACATATTGGAGCTGTTCGACTGGTTTGATACACGTTGATCTGCCCGGATTAAACACGTTCCGCATCGGCTCTTGCTTGGCTATTAATTGCCAGAAGAGATTGGGCCGCAATGCTCTGCCTCGAAAACGAATCCGAGGCCTTCCGCGACATCAGATGAGGTCCAGGTAGTACACAGCGACGCCGACCAGGGCAATCAAAAGAAGGAGGCACGCAATGTTGGTGAAGTAGGAGGTGGTCGATGCTTCTTCCAACGCCTTGAGTGTTGCTCGGTTGAGACCTTTCAGGTCCTTCTTTGTGGCGTCCGCCCTTGTGTTCATATCCTCCAGGCGCGCGTTGGACTGGTCTACCTGCGTGCCGATGTTCTGGGCTTGTTCCTTCAGCTTGTAGAGCCCCTGCGAGATTCGGCCGAGGATAGCCTCTTGCTCCTTCCGGTTCTTCTCGATTTCCTTTTGATTCGCTTCAAACTCCGGGTCGTCCTCACAGGGCTCCGGCTCTTGGCGCGTGTCCGTCGGGTCGTCGAGAGCGCCGCCCATGGTGTCTTTCATCGCTTCTCTCCGCGCACGGCGTACGGCTTTCAGCACGACACCCGCGTCCTTCAACCGCGAATCTTCTTGCTGGTTCATCTGTGTGAGAGGGAAGGTAAACACGTCCGCGGGACGCAGAGGATCAGAACAGGTTTGAAGTACTCATCACAGGACTGTGCGCAAGAACGAGAAGAAGTGCCCGACGACTCATAGGTCGTGGTTGAGACGCGATTGCTACGCACTTGTATAACACTGATGTTCGTGGGTGCTTGAGATTCGTAGCAACACTCGAGTTTCGTTTTCCGATGACCTACCACAAAATCTTCTGGAGAAATGCCAAATTGCAATATCTTGGACTCGCAGATCAACTCCCATGCGGTTAGTGCAAAACATCACGCTTTCGTGACAATGGACAAAGCGGGTACCTCGTGCTCACGCTGGACGGAGAGCTTCTCGATTTCAGAGAACAGTGCTGTAATCGTGTCTTCTTTCGTCCGGAGCTCGGCCACGCGGGCCTGATGCTTTTCGTTGTCCGTTTTGCCCTTCTTGTCCGCCTTTTCGATCTTCTTCTGCAGCGACCGCAGCGACATGCGCATCTCCGCGAGGAGGTCTTTCGCGCGCTTGATTTCGGTGTTGAACTCGTGCCTCTTGCGCACAGCGTCCCCGTCCTTCTTGTTCTTGACCGCGTCGCACTCTTTCTTCAGCTTGTTCATCGCGTCCATCACCATCCGCAGCTCCTCGACCATTTGGGCGAAGCTGGCGGACTTGGACGAGCCCTCAGCGACTTGGTCCCCGTTTTCGATGGACATCTTCTTCAGCCGCCTCCGGCAGGCATTGACGAAGATCAGCTGCCTGCGCACCTTGTGCGACGGCATCGCTCCTTTCCCTCCCCTTCTTCTTCTTTGTGTTTTGCTCTCGACCCCCTGCCCATGAGCGCAACCTGACCATCCGGGTACTGCTTGAAAGACAGTTGAAGTATGGTTAAAGATAAAACAGAGGTGTCCCCTGAGGGGGGTAATCTCAGGGCCGCCCACGTGATAAAGACGTTAAGCACTGGGAACCTTTAAGTGCATGGACCACATGGGTCAACGTGCACTTTCAAGTTAAGTGTTAAGCAGCGCTGCCGGCGTATCCTACAAGGTCTGCTCCCAGCAGGTAGGCTCGCTCCCATACTTCTTCGTAAGACCCATCTGGCATCAGATGTGTTCCCACCCTTTTCGCTTTGTCCCATCGCCACGTCCTCGTTCGGTCCGTCTGGGCGTGGCCACGTCGTGCCATCTCCCTGTATCCCGTAGCGTTCTCTCCGTTCGTTGGTCTTCTCCAGGAATCCAAGCCTGCTGTTCTCCTACCCGGGTATAGAACCCTACCCCGGGCACCGTCTGCGTTCCCCCCCTCGCCGCTTTGGTCGTCGGTTGACGGTTCGCCGCATATTGCCGGCCCCCCAACTCTCTTCGAACAAGTTGGGAGTACACCTTCGTCGACGGCATCCAGCCTCACTTCCTGCATCGCGACGAAGTCCGCGTCAATCGTGACGTCGAGGTTGTGCTACCGGTAGGAAGTCACGTTACCGTCGCGACGGTTATCCCCCGCGGCCGGGTTGTCGTTCGCTTTGGTCTTGGTGAGAGCAGTGCCTGTTGTGGCTGCCGTGTCTGCGAGGTAGACTCCTCGCGGCACGGGTGCGGTTGTAGTTGTTGTGGGGGCAACTTGTGGTCTTCGAGGTGCGATTAATAGCCTCGCGAGAGGCACGGTGTCGGTGTCTGCTCGTTCCAGCAACTCCAGACTCTGCAAGGGGAGCTGGAGCCGATCGTAATGTAATGGCTGGTAGGTTATCACTACTGTCCGGTCCGCCCCGGCCGACCTTCACCGCTTCACCGTTCCACGATGGGGCCCCTCAAGCAAGACTCTCGTCAAGCTCAACTGCGCCTTTTTCCCCCCGGTCGACTGCTGTCACCAGATAATCGCCGGTCCCAAACACATTTACGTTTAGACAAATGTAAACTTTACAAATTCACATTTTGTGCCTGTCGCTGGCATACAGTCAACGTTTCTCTCAGCAGCCAGAGAGGGAGCTGAGTGGTGCTGGTGAAAACCCGTTCTGTCCGCAATCAAACGGAGAAAAGGGGGAAAACGTTGCATTCTTGTTGTTCCGGTTTCCCTTCTTGAAGGGCTTCGGGTGCCGAAATACGGACAGGATACGAAAAGGCGAGAACCGTCCTAAAAAGCCGAGGCTAGGGGATGCCAACAAAGAGAGCATGTAGCCATGCAAGGTCCTTTGAGAGATGTGGGGAAACGAGGCACACTCCGCGCACTCGTAGCAGGTGCGACCGTGGACTGCTTTTAGAATCAAAGTCCGCTTGAAACTCCGAGGTTTTGAAGTCTCCAGATCGACGGACCTTTGGCATCGTGGGAAGATACCCTTGTGCTCTACCTCAGGATAGCCGGTCCCCAATTTCTTGGAAGTGCATCGATTTGCCTGCTGCTGTGGCAGCTGGACACCTCGTCCAGGTGGGTAGCGTCACCTCCCCGATGCAAGCTGATTGCCTGTTGGATATGGGCAACTGCACCTTCGTACCGGCAGCATACTCTGGGTGCTTCCGTGTAACGTAAATCGGGGGTTTGAAGTAGTAGCCCACGTCTAGATTAGTAACCCAAACTATCACGGTCTATGTCTATCACAGGCTAGCACACGCTGTCGCAGTATCTGAGCCGGTCCATCACCTCTTGATAGACCGTGATAGACTGAAGAATACAGCACCGGGCAATTCGATGCAGTCTAGGGACTAGGGATAGACCTGATAGACGGTGGTGGACCGTGATTCACTGTGATAAACAGCGGCAGGCACTTCGATGCAGTTTCAAGAGATAGGGACGGACCGGCTCAGTATCAAAGGATAGCACAGGCGATCATAGAGATAGGGATGGACCAGCTCAGCTGGGGGAGGGGCGTTGGTAACCGGACACGTGCTCGGCGAAGAAGGTTGAAGCATGGCTAAAGAAACCGACGCATTGAGAAAAACATTGCAAACAAAGCAAGCTTCGGAAGGACAGACTAATAGGACACAAACATAGGCTTGCCCCAAAAATCTGGGGCAAGCAGCCATGTTCAGCCGTTGCAGAGATAGAGAGGGAGAGATGTGGCTTCAACGAAAAGCACCAGACCTTGCTTTTTTTTGAGCCCGGTCGGACCAAATCGCCCCATGGAGCGGTTTAACAGCCCGGTCGGACCAATGCGCCCCCATGGAGCGGTGTAACAAACGGATAGCGGAATGCTGGCGCACGAAGACGGAAAGGTCAGGATGGCCAGAGAAGAAGAGAGAGAGAGAGAAAGAGACGAGTTAGAGTGCAGGGACCATCTCTCCGAGGAGTATCCGGTCGCCCCACTACTGCCCCGTACTACAACGGCAGGCGTAAGTCGCTACATCGTAGGCGCGGTGCGAGCCGCGAGAAGAACTGTTGTGCAGACAGGGGTCAGAGGGTGTCAACTGAAGACTTCTTGCAGGTCCATGGCAGCGGCCCATATCTTGGACCTCATGAAACAGGTTGGTGCCACTACTTTGGTAGTTGCTAGAACTCGTTCAATATCACGGCAGCGTTTAAGGAGTCAGGCCTTTGCATATGCACGTTCCCTTTTTTCTGCGAATACAAGTGTACCGGGGAAGCCAAATACACGGGAGCCAAACTTCACGTGTTCGGCAGGGTGGAGAGGGGCAGCGGGGTTCCCAAACCCAAGCATCGGCGCGGCGTACCTTAGGGATTTGCGCTTGCGCTGAATACGAGCACCCACAACACAGGGTACTTCCTCTACCGGCTATGTTGAAAGAAGGTCGTAGCATGGCCAAAGGTAAAACTGTGATGTCTGAGGCGGGTATTCTCAGGGCCGCCACGTGATGAAGCCGTTAAGCACCCGGAACTTTTAAGTACATGGACCAGCATGCACTGCCGCTAAGCAGCGGCTGCCGGCTTCTTCTGTGACACCGTTTGTGTTGTTGGTTATTTTGAATTAACTACTTCGAAGCTGCGGAATGAACCAGCAACTAGGTGTCTCGATGGAACCTTCGTTTCTCGCGTATACGAGGCCCTGTACGCCCGAGCACATATTGGAGCTGTTCGACTGGTTTGATACACGTTGATCTGCCCGGATTAAACACGTTCCGCATCGGCTCTTGCTTGGCTATTAATTGCCAAAAGAGATTGGGCCGCAATGCTTCGAAAACGAATCCGAGGCCTTCCGCGACATCAGATGAGGTCCAGGTAGTACACAGCGACGCCGACCAGGGCAATCAAAAGAAGGAGGCACGCAATGTTGGTGAAGTAGGAGGTGGTCGATGCTTCTTCCAACGCCTTGAGTGTTGCTCGGTTGAGACCTTTCAGGTCCTTCTTTGTGGCGTCCGCCCTTGTGTTCATATCCTCCAGGCGCGCGTTGGACTGGTCTACCTGCGTGCCGATGTTCTGGGCTTGTTCCTTCAGCTTGTAGAGCCCCTGCGAGATTCGGCCGAGGATAGCCTCTTGCTCCTTCCGGTTCTTCTCGATTTCCTTTTGATTCGCTTCAAACTCCGGGTCGTCCTCACAGGGCTCCGGCTCTTGGCGCGTGTCCGTCGGGTCGTCGAGAGCGCCGCCCATGGTGTCTTTCATCGCTTCTCTCCGCGCACGGCGTACGGCTTTCAGCACGTCACCCGCGTCCTTCAACCGCGAATCTTCTTGCTGGTTCATCTGTGTGAGAGGGAAGGTAAACACGTCCGCGGGACGCAGAGGATCAGAACAGGTTTGAAGTACTCATCACAGGACTGTGCGCAAGTGCCCGACGACTCATAGGTCGTGGTTGAGACGCGCTTGCTACGCACTTGTATAACACTGATGTTCGTGGGTGCTTGAGATTCGTAGCAACACTCGAGTTTCGTTTTCCGATGACTTGCCACAAAATCTTCTGGAGAAATGCCAAATTGCAATATCTTGGACTCGCAGATCAACTCCCATGCGGTTAGTGCAAAACATCACGCTTTCGTGACAGTGGACAAAGCGGGTACCTCGTGCTCACGCTGGACGGAGAGCTTCTCGATTTCAGAGAACAGTGCTGTAATCGTGTCTTCTTTCGTCCGGAGCTCGGCCACGCGGGCCTGATGCTTTTCGTTGTCCGTTTTGCCCTTCTTGTCCGCCTTTTCGATCTTCTTCTGCAGCGACCGCAGCGACATGCGCATCTCCGCGAGGAGGTCTTTCGCGCGCTTGATTTCGGTGTTGAACTCGTGCCTCTTGCGCACAGCGTCCCCGTCCTTCTTGTTCTTGACCGCGTCGCACTCTTTCTTCAGCTTGTTCATCGCGTCCATCACCATCCGCAGCTCCTCGACCATTTGGGCGAAGCTGGCGGACTTGGACGAGCCCTCAGCGACTTGGTCCCCGTTTTCGATGGACATCTTCTTCAGCCGCCTCCGGCAGGCATTGACGAAGATCAGCTGCCTGCGCACCTTGTGCGACGGCATCGCTCCTTTCCCTCCTTCTTCTTCTTTGTGTTTTGCTCTCGACCCCTCCCCTGTTGGACTGCAAAAAGGAAGCGTCGCATTTCTTGAGCCACGGCGACTACGAGCGCAACAGCCGTAACCGGCGCCTGACCATCCAGGTGCTGCTTGAAAGACAGTTGAAGTATGGTTAAAGATAAAACAGTGGTGTCACCTAAGGCGGTAATCTCAGGGCCGCCCACGTAATAAAGCCGTTGAGAACTTTCCGTACACGGACCACACGGGTCAACATGCGCTGGATAGTTGGTGTTGCTGGAGTGCAAGTTCACTTAGGGATCCGGGGGTTTATAGTCTCGGGTGACCGTTGTCGTAAGATTTCCTTTAAGGGAAAGTATGTTAGTATACGTATCGTATCGGCTGTAGTGGCAGTACGTGTACATGTGCGTGTGTCTTTCTGTTACATTCCCTCGTAGCTCGCCGGCTTTGAGATTTGCAACTGGCGGCTTCCTGAAGGATGACCTACAAAAGCAAGTTCTTCAAAAGCACGTCTTCGCAGAACCGTTGGCGGCTTGCTGCTTACCCGAGACGCGCACTACTTCTTAAGGCTAAGACCCGAGCAAGGGTAGGTAAGAGCCCCGGCCGAGAAAGAGTGGAGAGAGTAGCGCCTGCCTCTGCTGTAGACCCCCGGCTCAGAACGGGTGCGAAGATGCCAGACGAAGCCAGCAACAATTTCCTCCTCGACATCGTACAAGTCACCGTGTAGTGAAAACGGCGTCCGGAATTTATCTCTCACGTATAAGCGATCTGGCACCGCGAGTAACGAAACCGAGTCTCCGTCTGTCCCACTTGTCATCATCGCAAGCCGCCGTTGTGCGAAGACGAGCTCCTCATTCCATTGTCGTGCACGCAATCCGACTGCTTGCGCACGAATTCGAGCAGCTGACCACACTGTACAAACCCCTTTCAAACACATTCCAGATGCGCAGTCGCAAACCCTAAGAAAACGAGAGGAGACCGTTGCATGGCATCGCCAGTGTGCGTGAACAAGCGGGAGGTAGCTAGTGTGTAGGCGAGAGCTGACAAAAGAATGGGGCGGCGGAAGGGGAAATGTGAGCTCGTGCTGTAAAGGTTGGGGGAGAGAAGGTGGAAGAAAGGGAAGGGGTGGGCGGATGGCCGGTGATCACTTCCTTGCGGCGATCTTTAACTTATATTGAAGGCGCCAGCCAGGTAGGTAGCAAACTGATTTCGGCTCACCCGTTGCGTTGCACCGCGTCGTTGTGCACTCCGAAGAGGGTTGCACGGCGAGGCAGGCGGAGAGGAAGAGAAGAGTTCTTCATCACTGTTTTTTGGGTTGTCTTCGCTGTGGACAACTCTGATTGTTGCCCCCAGTTCAGGCAGAAAGACACTATTGGCCAACGGGACCAGTGCAAGTAGTAGTCTGAACTTGATATGCAGCAACAATCTGTGACAATAGACTGCACAAGTAGTAGTAGTAGCGTGCGATAGTAGCATGCAGTTGGTGCTACAACATGTGCAGCTCGTGTTCTCCATAGATAACCAGCTTTCCGCTGTAGGGTCAAGGTACCTTGCACGGTGGGCGTAAGGACGTTGAAGTATGGCTAAAGACAACGAAAGAAACAGCGATGCTCAAATTGACTCTCTGGTTGCGGCTGTGACTCTCCCGCAGGGACTTGCTTGCTCGCAGTCTGCCTGCTTGTGGGTCACGGTCGAGAGGGAGGGAGGGAGGGAGGGGAGACTGCGCTTGAATTCTGGCTTCATATCATCCCGGCAGCGATTCTTCTCGAATTACAAGGAACGAACGTATTGCGCGGCACGGGTAGCGAGAGAATATCACCATGTCTGGTGGCCGCCTGCCTTGGGTGAGAGAATAACACCCTGTACTCGGCGCTGTGTGGGTGGGTACAGGCTTTTCTGGCACTGTATCGTGAGAACAAGCTTTTCATTCTTTCGGTGCGCCGCCGCAGTTTTCACTGATCAGTCAACCTCCGTCCTTTCTAGCAAACTTGTTTGAGCACATTCGGTGCGTCTAGGGGGGGTCGAGTGAGGACCTAAAGAGAGACAAGGTTGCAGAAGCAAGGTTGGAAGGGGACGACTCGGAAACTTGAGGATTCGGAATTGGAAAAAAAATAGCGCAGGCAATTCCTCCCTCTTCCTTGTTCCCGACCTCGCTCCCCTCGATCGATTTTGCGGTAACCGCCCCAAGAGTAAAGGTCCGAACGAGACCTCCCCGCTATCCGGGTGGTGGGGTGGGTTTTTTCACAGCCTGGGCGCCAGAGCCGTGCCGACGACAGCGTTGGTGTACGAATACGAGGCTTCCGTCAACGGAAGGGTTGGGGCAGTCAACAACCCACACCCAACAAAGACAGATGGTACGAAACTGCTTTTGAAAGCGCGCTGTCGTGCATCTCGTTCGGTACGCGGCCACACCCTTGCTCCACTTGTGCAACCGTTGACCGTCATCTTCTTGCACAGTGAACCGGTACCACCACCACCAGCTGTCCTGGGAACAAGCCTGCATGCTGAAAAAACGAGACCTTGCAACGATACCTATCGTTTGCCACTGTCAAAAATCTCGTTTCTATTTTATGTTGGGGTAGCCGGGAGCATCTGGGGGACAACAATAACACTCCACGTGAGCTCAACTGGTTACGTCGCTTTCACACCGCCCGTCGTTTGCTGCTGAAAGGTGTGAGATGGTGCTCGTTCGTGGCGAAGTATCTAGTTCTTGTTGCAATGGTGGCGAGCACCAATGAGTTCCATTTTTCGCGACAACGTTTGAACGGCGAAAGCTCGGCAACGCGACAAAGAAGGTCCCGTACCGACAGCTAACTCTCCCACGAACGCAAGAAGAGACGTTCGCTACCTTTTCCTGTCCACCTAGATGCTACCGTACCCAATTCTATACAATAATAAGAGAACAGAGAGAGAGAGAGAGAGAGAGGAAGAGAGAGAACACATCAAAACAAGTCAAAGGGTGCGGGCCTCCACCGACACGTGGGCCCCCACCGTCAGGTGGGTCATATTAGATCCAGGGCGGCTCCCTGGGATGGACACGGGCGGGGGTAGTCACGCCTTTGCCATCCCTGGGCCTTCTCCTGACCCACCTGCAATGTGTTCACAGTCACCGCTAGCGCGTTGACCTTCTGAGAAGAAAGAGAGAGGCGATCCAACAGGCTGCTGACAGAGCGCATGTGGTGATGGGAATTGACGTGAGCCTCTCACCCTTCCGAGTGGACTAGCTCAGTGACATGGAAGCCGCCGGTGATATTCCAGTTCTATCCAGATCGGGTTGGTGGCTGCGAGGCCAAGAAGACGGATCAGCGAACGATTTCACGGAGCTCAACCTCCACGAAGGTGTCTCGCGGAGGTGGCATTCTCGGTGGAAACGAATTGCTGCTCACTGTACTGAACCGAAACGACTGAGCTACCAACGGTTTGATGACGCCGTCTGCTTGCTGCTTCTTGTAGGAGGAAGCCGGAACAAAAGCTCACCCGCTCGCTGACGAGGCAGAGTCTCTCCGGGCCAGCCAGAAAAAGATCACACTCCACCCTTGCGGCTGAGCGTGCTACCTTCTACAGTGGCTCCGGTGTGCGATGCCTCGTCTGGTGCGGTGCTGGCCTTTTGCCCAGCTTTCCGTTCCGTGCAACAAGGCGGCAGAACAACCTTTACTGCAACAGGTAGTGAGGAAGGACGACGGGTAATACAGCCACGGTCGACGGCCTTTTCCCCACCGCTCCTGCTGAACCCAGCCTGCGGCGAGGTGCAAAAATAAGACGCGTCACTGGCTGACCACGGTTGAAACCGGAAAATGATGACGGTCGTTGAACGCCCGTGTATTTTTCGTTAAATGCTTTGCCCTGGACGTTTGTTTCTTGGCACAGGGCGCAAGGAAACGCCGTGGATGAGGCTTGTGACGCGTTTGTATTTCCACTAACATTGCATGTTTGGTATAAAAAGGGCGAGGGGTCTGCACGCCGTGGAGCCTAGCCTCCAGAAGCTGATGGGGACACCCGGTTTTCCGGTGCGAGCTCGGCCACACTCTCCGACTCCACCTTCGGAGGCTCGACTCCGCCGTGCAGGGAACCTCACCTCCCTCATCAATAGTTGCAACCGCCGGCTAACCGGTACGTGCCGAAGTTTGGTACATTAACTGTTCTAATCGGACAAAGAACATTTCCGGAGTTGGGGCTTGCACTGATAAACGAAGCAACGGGCGATCAGCATCAACTGACCAAAGGTGATGGAAATGATAAGGCAAAAGTTTCTTGTTCTTCGCGTGTACAGGGTATAAACCTCTCTGGGGGGGTTTTCCTGTATTAGCACATTTTTCGTTGGCTTCGTTTTCTCTTTCATGTGCAACCGTTGTTCCGGAAATGTTCCCGTCAGTACAGATGTACTATTAAAAAAAAAGGCGGATCACGCCAAGCCTGGACAGAAATGTGGATGTATGGTTGGTTTGTAGGTTTGTTTTACTTTTACGGGACTGTCAATATTCTTCTGGTTTGCATGCGCACCCCGTAGGTTACGAGCACCAGAGAGCAGTAGGGGGGAGGAAGACATAGAAAGGTAGCATCAAGGTCCGAGCCAGTGCAGGTGCGTATACTTGATGTGTAGGTCGGGGTTTGGGGGGGGCGGGGCGATGACGGAAAAGTGGAGAAGCAGGCGGTGGGTTGCGATGGGGTTAGTAGACACGGCGGCCGCTGACGATACTTTTCACCTAGGAGACCCCGCACATGTTCGCAGCGGGTAGCAACGTTCACTGAAACCGGGTGAATTGAACCACCACCCCCATTATCGTGCGAGGTTTCACAAGGGGAGGCGTGCGTGCAAAACAAAGTGCAACCCCTGACACCCTCAATTGCGTGCGCATGTGGTTAGAACCCGTAGTCACGCAGTCGGGCATGCAGAATGCTGCCACATCTCGCGAGTAGGAGAGACTTCATCAGCCGGCCGCCCGTCAGGCAGTGAGCAACCCCAAAAGCGACTTCTTCATTCTGCGGGAAACACAGAGTCCGCCCGTGAACCCCGTGTTTCCCACGCAAATAAATTTTCTAGACTATTTCTTCTTTCTTTCTAGGTACCAAAACCTCCATTTTTAAGGCTCAATACAGTGAAATTATTTTGCCTGCCGAGGAGAGGAAACTGGGTTCGAGTGGAAATCAGCCGTGGGTTGAAGGAGCCGTACCGCGAGGCTGTGCGGGTTGCGTCTCTCCTATCCCAATTGGATACTTTCTGGCGTGAAAGTCCTCGAACTGAACTCCGTGGCAGAATTAAGACAACAAAATTGAAGAAGTCAAGAAAAGAAGAAGGAGAAGGATGGTGCGCCAGATACCCACTTTGTTTCTGCCAACAACTGTCAGGGCCGACAGGATGGCACCTCTGGCTGCAGGAACCTGAATCACAAAACAAAATCTGTGTCGAATCCTACATCGGGTTAGTACCCTCCCTGACGATACTGTTGTTGACACCAGTATCTGTCACGGAGCGTTAGGTACTATAATCAAGATTCTGCCGCACCAACAAAAAAAAAGAAATGTTAAACGCTAAAACGAAGACAAGAAGCGAGGCTGATGTATATCATCTCACTCCTTCCCGTCCTGCTTGGCTCACAGCGAGAGGGCGATAACTCTTCGGCAACCAGCACTTGTTGCGACAAATTGAGTGTTCGGAGTGAACTACGGCGCCCTTTCAGGTTGCCAAAAGCCGCGTTTTTCATGAGAAAAGACACGGGGGGGAGGCGAGGTGACTGACTGAGAGCTGGGTGTGATGGTGTACCCATTTGTTTTGTCGTTTGGTTGTTGCTCTTTCGCCGCACGGGCGAGAGATTGTTTTGCGGTGGCCGCAACGTGTCCGCCGCGGCTCAGAACCCCAAACAGAGCGATGAACACGCGCTTATCGCGTGCCGTACCCGCTTTGTTCTGCTGCCGCCAAGGAATTAACGCTGCATGCCTGCCAAAGGAAAACTGGAAATGCCACAAAGGAGGACGACGACCGCGCATCAAAAAAAAGTACTTTAGGCTTTCCGGCTCCCGTATATCGCGAACAGCACAAAAACGAGATGTCTCGTCAACTAATTCGTGCAGTGTTTGTACACTTTCGGTATAACAAATCTCTACGGCGTGCTGCAGGCCTGTTAGGGCCATTAACTACACCTTCTTACCATAACGGTTGGGGGGAAAAAGGATTCTATTTGCTTCGAACGCGGGGACGGCTTGTCGACACATCCCCATCGTGAACAATCCTAGCGAAACGAGGCAGTCCTTCACGACTTTTTCCGGCGCCAAAGACGTCAGCCCTAAAACGTAATGAGAAAGGCGGCCGCGCGTGCTCCGGGTGACACTTTCCTCCCGCAACGATTGTGCAACACGTGGCTTGGAGAACGGTTGTTTGAGAGGGAGGGAAACGATGAACCTCGTGAGGGTTCCGGACACAGCTGCTGCTGCGGCACTCAGATGAAACGCCCGCGTCGCCACCAAATGAAATGTGAAAACGGGTTTTTTGCCTAGAGGCTTTTCGTGTTATTTTGCAAATGCTTTGAGCTATCTATGTGTCTGAAACACGGAAGGTCGGAACAGCTTTGTGCAGCTGTTCCGACCTTCCGTATTTTGCAAACGGGTACTCGCGGTGGAACCGGATAAATGCGGATAGTCTGAAACGACCTTTGTGCGCAACTTACGAATGCACGGCGGCAGCAGCAGCAGGGCGCTTCATCTATCTCTTGTTTGACCCCAATTGCCTATCGTTGGCACCGTTCAAGTGAAGAAGGTGCGAGAAAAGGCAGCGAAGGGGCGAGGGGAAACTTCTGGGAGCATGCCGCCCGCCGGTCTTGAAAGATACAGACGAATCGGTCGCGGAGGTTCGGTTCAGCAACCTCTGCTACGACTTTGCTTTCTTTACCGCTGGAGAAACGCTGCTTGGAATCGGGCGCTGAACTTGTCGCGAAGAACGAGTTTCCCCCTGCCAAGCTCTCTCACAGCCGATTAGTAGCAACGACGGGCAGCGTGTGCAAATAATGGCAGGGCATCATCAGAGCGAGCTGATGTATTCCGCCCACGGCGTTCCTCTTCTTCGAGGAAAATACTTGCAACCATCTACATCACAGCGCAAGTTCAAAAGACTTCTCATCCTGGGCAGACGACACAACCAGGATATGGCAAAGCCAACGACGGGGCGGCAGGAGGGCGGTCGGAAAAGCAGGAATACTTGCGAGGACGAGGGTCGCAACTCTGAGAGCAAGGACCAGCTTTCGGGACATCGGTGTCCATTGTATGCTCTGTCACATGGGAAGCTTCTCTGGGATCCAATCGACCCGGTAGTACTCAGCAAAAGTGACCTCTGCCGAAAATACCCCTGCTACTGGTTGGTCAACGATTCTTCTGCTTCATGTTGTCGAGGAAACTGGAAACCTGGGGTCTCCTTGTCAACCCGACACACGAAGTAAGCCGCTTTAGCTATTGCCGCTGGGGGAAGGTCAGCTTTCTGGGAGATGTGGCTGCACTTGCACGGAGCTGTAACTGCTGAAGCCGATGCGGGTAGTAGTCTTCTAAGACTTCAAACAAAGGTTGTACTCTCGTGGCATACGGGTGAACAGGGCAGGCCAACGACGAAGTTGCTTGCCGAAATGCCGTCCATCTGGATGACAGTTGGACTGGGTAAACCCTGGGGACCTCAACGACGGGCAGGGTGTGTCGAGGCTTTCTACGGTCCGGGTTTTATTTTTGCACTCAGCGGACTCCGGGCGTCTCTTGCTTTTTTGTTTGCAGGCCAGGTGGTTCAGATTTTCAGTCCGTCGCCACCCTTTTTCTACAATTTTTAGACGCTTCGACCACGGCAGCGCGATTTCGAGCATTTCCTTCACGAGGCGAAATTGCGAACAAGAAGCAGCACGTCGCCCGTTCGAAGGAAAAAACTCCGGGAATGGCGGTGCGCGGCGCAGCCCCTTCCTACGGAAGCAGGGAGCAGGCCCCCGTCGGGTTGTTCGAGCAGCTGCAGTTGTTGCTGGGGCAGACGGCCGGATCGACGGCGGCCGAGAAGTTCCAGCCGACGCAGTGGTGGCACGTCAGGAAGTTGCTGGGGTCGTACGCGAGCTTGACGTCGAGGAGGTCGGCATACCGATCGTGGCTGCCCCAGTAACGGACGGTCCACTCATCTTCGGTCTCGAAGGCGTGGGGCGCTTCGTTCCAGTACACCCAACGCGCCGGGCTCAACGGGGCCAACGCCTCCCTTTCGAACCGGTGAACCACCGCAATGGCAGCCAGCGCGCCGTCCGACGACACGTCGCTTCCCCACTCCACCAAGCAACTGACCTTCTGCTGCGACTGGCGCATGCCCAGGGCCACCGAGGTCAGGTTGCCTTGCAGGTCCGTCGTCGACGCGGCGCCCCCCATGCACGATTGGATCCAGCACCGTCGCTTGTAGTACAGCGACTCCTTCACCGCCTTCGTCCACGTGTTCACGGCGAGCACCGAGCTCTCGATCTCGCCGGTCGCAGCGCCCCCCGTCACCCACTCGCTCCGCCCGTTTACGACGGTCGTGCCGAACGTCGACAGAAACCCCATGGGGAACGGCAGGTTCGTGATTTCGCGGCAGTACAGCGGCCGATACCCGAGGCAGCTCTCGATGGACACAATGTCCGACATGAAGCCGTCGCATTCCGGACCGAAGCAGAATGCGAGGATGCGCACGACTCCGACAATGTCGACCATGTAGTACGCGATGCCCCCCAGTGTCGAGTTCTGCACGGCCGCAGCGTACTCCCTTGCCACGTAGTCCGTCTGCGGGTACATGCCCATAAACGACCGCATGGGCCCCGGGTTCGGGAAGAGTCTGAAGGTGATCGAGACGCCGATCCCGAACGCAGGCCCGCCGCCGCCCCGCACCGCCCACAGCAGGCCGCTGTGCTCGTTGTCGTCGGTCGCCGTGACGATGTCGCCCTCGGCCGTGACCACCGTCACGCTGACCATCGCGTCGACTCCCAGTCCGTACAGCCGCGTCAAGGGCCCGATACCGCCGCCCACCGCCCAGCCCCAGACGCCCAGGGTACCAATTGGGCCCATCAGCGCAACGAGGGTTCCGCCCGATGCGGTTGTGACGGAGGTGGCGAGTTCTCCCATTTTGGCGCCGCCTCCGCAGGTGACCGTCTGCGCCGGGATGTCCGGCTCAACGGAGTCCATCTCGGCGAGGTGGATGACCAGAGCGTTGTCCGCGGTGCTCCTTGCGTCGCTGTTGTACCCGGTGTTGAACACCGCCACCCGCAGCATGTGCCGCCGCGCGAACAGCACCAGGCCCCGCACGTCCTCCGCCGTCTTCGGCCGCGCGATCGCCGCCGGCTGCGGGAGGCCGCTGCGCTCGTTGAACACGGGGTGCTCGTACAGCCCGGTCAAGTCGTATCCGGGCTCGCCGCGCACGAATATGCTCGCGTCCGCCGACTGGTCCCGCCTCGCCACCTCCCAGTCGGCTGCGGACGGCCACAGTGCGTCGCCGGGGAGCGTGTATTCGTAGTCGGCACGAGCCACGGTCGCCAGGCTCGATACAATAAGCGCTGCGCTCGTCAATAGGACGCGGGCCATTTTGCTTCTTATTTTTTTTTGTGTGTGTGTGTGTGTGTTGTTTATGTAACCTGGTGTTGTTGCACTCTTGAAGTTCTAAAACACGCGACACACGAAACAGAACAACGAGGGTTTACTCACAGGTGTGCAGAGCGTGCACTTCGGACGGTGTGGAAAGTGCTGTGGGTGCATCGTTGCTGTACCCAGTGTTAAACACTGCCACCCGCAACACAATGCCACCGCGCAAGCAGCACCAGGCCCTTCACGTCCTCCGCCGTCTCCGGCCGCGCGATCGCCGCCGGCTGCGGGAGGCCGCTGCGCTCGTTGAACACGGGGTGCTCGTACACCCCGGTCAAGTCGTATCCGGGCTCGCCGCGCACAGTTCCGTGCTCTGGCAGGTTCGTCAGATAACGTGGTGCTTGCAGTTCTTCATCAGGTTTCACTGGTGCATTGGACCCTCACAATATTGGTTTTCGCACCAGAAAAAGGGAAAACAGTCTTCGGCACACGCTCTGAGCTCGACAAAAGTTCGCAGGTTACAGAAGGAGTAAACTGAAAGAAGTGTGTCGAGCATTCGGACGGCGAGTGTCCACAACGTTATCTAAACTGTCAACTAGAAGCTGTACTCGGAACTCGGCAAGTACTGATGAACAATTCTTGGATTTGTTTGCGGGCCTGGGGACTACGTTGAAGTCAATCATCAATGACTGATCCGTAGTTTCCATGTTTTCCAACGGTCTTATTGGTCGTGATCTCAGGAATATCTTGTGAACAAGTGTTCCTCGTTGCGCACTGCTCGAACCGAAAGATTCAGAGACGCTAAAGTTTCAGGGAACACGATCTAGATCGCACAAATTTGGCAATGCACAGCCAAGGGAATGCGTGGCGTCGGACGTATACTTTTTCTAAGTTATTTTCGTTGTCGGCAACATTATCTGAGCCTAGAGGTCCTGCTAAATTTGAAATTCTCAAATGAAGCTCTAGCGAGCCACCTGGATTTTCTGGGAAAACCAGGTAGCTACCCAGCGCATTTTCGCGCGTGTTACATGAACATGGTGAAAAGCTTTCTGCATCAACGCGGAGCGCTTATCCGCCGTGGATACGTACATCAAAAGCCTGGCAAATCATCCCAGGGATGCCGGTAATCTTTTGAGAAAGAAGCAACCGGACGGTGTTTGGACTTGCTATGGAAGCTGCTCGCAAAGGCGGCTGTTGCTCTTCGAGGGGGTCTTCGATGTGTGATGTGCTCTTGAACGAGGGAGGATTTGGTGAAAGCCCTACTCCTTCGAGCCTCCTGTTTGTGTGGGCGGACCGCTGCCGCTCACTCCTGGAACAGCGTCCTGAGAAATTCTTTTTTCTTTCATTCTTTCTTCTTCAATCATGTTCTTCGATTATATGTTCTCAAACTAACTTTATTTCGACTTTCGGGCACTCGACTTTTTGGAGCGTGATGACTTGCTCGTCGCAGATCGTTTCGCAGACTTTTCGGCGGCCCGCGCTTGCCTGTCGTCCTCCACTGAGCTGTCAGACTCGTCGGAGCCAAGGTCTGCGTTGTCCTTGCCGCCGCCAGCCTCGACTGTGGATACCGCTTCGAAAAGCTCATCCAGGCGGGTGCTGCATTTGTTGAAAAAATAATTGTCATACAGCGGAGAAAGGCGACCAGAAGGAAAACGTATAAACTTCCTTGTGTGTCATGACACGCGCTCAAAACGCCGTGTGCCCCTTGCTTCTTGTAACTGGCAACCGTCTGGTATCGCTGCAGACTATCTGAGCAAGTTTCGCTTCTTATCAGTCCGCTCGCTGCTTGCATTGTTTACGTTGGTCCCAAAACTGATGGAGATCGAATTTGACGCGACAAGAGTTGAGGTCCTGGCATACCTGGCATCCGGAACACCCGTAAGACGCACCTCGAGTTTCAGGCCCTTCGCGTCTGCGCCAATCAGGCTGAGAATTACACTCTTCTCCTGCGGTGTGTTGTTGTTGCGGGAAAAAGCTACGCAAACAGGGGGTCGATGCCCGCAATTTCGCGATTTCGGCGTTCTCGGGGTCAGGATTGCAAAGGATCGGTTATGCAAACGGAACAACTCGATCGACCATCATCGGCAAGCCGACCATACTCGGATCGAAATTCCAAGGCAGCCTGCGAGACTAGACTTTTGAGCGCCTGTTTTCTCGTGGTTGCCGTGCAGCCTCCAGCGTAGTTCACCTTTCCAGACCTACTACACTTGACAACAAGGAACCCGAAGCCCAAAGGGTTCTCACACATCTGTTCCCAGCAAACAACATTTTTGCCTGTGCATTCCCTGTTGAGTAGACTGTAGGGTACACCGTGATAGACAGCACCAGGCAATTCTGTACAGTTCCATTGTGCACCGTTGTGCACCGTGAAAAACAGCGGCAGGCAGTCCGACGCAGTTCCGGGGCATAGGAGCGGACTGGTGGTTCAAATAATCGGTATCGCAATTGTTTGTGCGCACTTTCCTTTCAGCCCTGTTTTCTCGATCTACCGATAGTACGCTGACACCGATCGATTTTTGCATTCGTCAAGACACGAAAAGTCGTGCGGCATCCCATTCAAAGAAAAATACGGCGAGAATCACACACATACACACACACACGTGGACGCACTCTCGCCAAGAGGGGGGCCACGTTAAAATAGGTTCTTAGCACACACACACACACACACACACCGCGATTTTCAGCGTGCGGGCGATTGTTGAGCGGAAGGTCCGCTGGAAGCCCGTGTCGAACTCCCGGCGCGGCATCGCGAGGGACAGGACGAGGTGCGACGTCCCGCGCCGCTTGATGCGCTCCGCCTCTTCGGCGGCCTGGCGCTCGAGCTCCTCCTTGACGGCAATCTCCTTCTCGCGGCGCGCGCGGGCCTCCTCCGCCTTCTTCGCCTTGAGCCCCGCCTCGGCCGCCATCTGCGCGCGCAGCTCTTCGTTGCGCTGCCGCCGTTCGTCGAGGACCCCTTGAGTCGAGCTGTGCACGTCGGACGCCCCCTGCTGCTGCGGCACCGCCGACCCGCCTGCGAACAGCGTGATCGGCGACGTGAGGTTGATGCTCCCGGGCTGCGGCCGGACCGAAGCCGGCAGGCATGCCGACGCTTCCGCCGCCATTTTCGCCTGGAACGTGCCCGCACGCGGTGAAGACGCCGCCGGCGAGATCCCAGCGGCGGCAGCCGGCCGCTGGGGCGACGCGAGGCCGCCAGACCGGGTCCTCTGCGGGCTCGTCCGCTCCCGCGGGCTGCGGAGCGCGAGGGGGTGCGACGTGGAGAGCTTGAAGGCGACCGTCAGGTCCGGCTCCTCGTCGGCGGCCCCGCCGCCGTCGTCCCACTTCTGCGCGCCCTGCGAAAACCCCGCGAACCCCGACCGCCCCGTTTCGTCTCCCCACTCTTCCCCAAGCACCGCGTACCGAGCCGTCACCTCGCCGCTACCCACCAGCCCTGACCCCCCGTACCTGTTACGCGGCTGCACGGGTCTCTCCGTCGGCGCTTCCTCGACCCCCTGGCGGCCGTGGTGCTGCTGCTGCTGCTGCTGCTGGTCCGGGGGCTCGCCGGCGCCGGGCGGGCCGTCGTCACCGCCCGGCAGCAGGACGGCGGGCGACGGCGCGAAGAACTTCTTGTACAAATCGCCGGTGCTCGGCTCGAGCAGGATCGGCTGCAGGTGCGACGCGACCTCGACGCAGCGCGGCGTCAGGATGTTCCGCTGCTTCCGCGGCTTCGTGCTCGGCGCGGCTGTGGGTGGAAGGCGCCGTGTGTGCGCAACGTGCAGCTGCGATAGTTTACTGTGGCGACTGGAGCAAAGCACATGGCAGAAAGAGCACCTTACCACCAACTAGGAGATTTCGTGTGCAGCGATAGGTTACTGTGGGGACTGGAGCAAAGCGCATGGCAGAAAGAGCACGTTCCCGAACCGGCAACAGAAGACTTTAGGATGAGGCGGGGCTTCGGCCCCGTTACGGAGGGCGACGGCGTCGAGGTCGCGCGAGGTTGACACACACAGCCCGGGGGGGTCCCCACCCGATAGACTCGACGTGGCTGCTTCGACTCCGAATGGAAGGGAGGAAATAAAGGGGCAGAGGAGCTGCCTGCGTCTTTTTGCCCGCACGATACAATACTAAAGGACAACCTGCAAGATTGGTAGCCCTATTGTGCTCTCTTTACAATACTTAAGGACAACCTGCAAGATTGGTAGCACTATTGTGCTCTCTTTACAATACTTAAGGCAACCTGCAAGATTGGTAGCACTATTGCGCACTCTTTACAATACTGAAGGGCGACCTGCAAGATTGGTAGCACTATTGTGCACTCTTTACAATACTTAAGGACATTGGTAGCACTATTGCGCACTCTTTACAATACTTAAGGGCGACCTGCAAAGATTGTTACCACTAAAGAGAGGCCCGAGCGGCCTGTAAAGGAGGCATACGTTGGTGCCGGTGCGGGAGCGCCGGGTTCGACGGGGCGAGCGAGATGAAGCTCCACGTCTGGTCCTGCTTCGCGGTGCGCTTGTCGTGGACGACGGTGTCGCCGTAGCGGGCGACGACGTATTTGGTCGCGGCGCCCGCGAGGAGCAGCCGGCCGCTGGCGGTCCGGTGCCCGCGCCAGCACTGGAACGGCAGCAGCGCCGCCGACGGGGCGGCCTGGTGCAGCGGCAACCGGCGCTGCATCTGCTCGCCCCGGCGGTGGGCCGCCGGCTTCGCCACACTCGCCCCGGGCTCGCACGTCACGCAGAGCCCGGACCCCGTGTTGACCAGCCGAAACAACGTCCAGGCCTGGCTGGCCTCGCCGGGAAGCAGCCCGCCTATCGCATCTTGCTCCTCGCCTCTCAACGGCACCACCCGCCACAGCTGCAGCGGGTTGCCCTCCGCGTACCCAGTGCAGCCTACTACCGTGTGGGGCGCCGGCGACGAGACGGTCAGGTACAGCGGCTTTTTCGCGCCCGGGTCGCGCCCGCAAACGAGGTAGTCGAGCCCCTCCTCGACGGCGTCGCCGGCGCACGTGACGATGCTGCGCGGCGGGATGTCGAAGGGTTCGGACAGCCGCGAGGTGTGGTACTTCGTCAGGCTGGCCGTCGCGCTCGTCAGGTATGCGTTGAAGGTCGAGAGCCCCGCGAAGGCGTGAGGGCACCCCTTCAGGGACAGCCGCACTCGATGCTCCGCGTGCGCGTTGTTCACGAAAACGGCCACGAACCGGGAGTCCCGCATGAACGCGCACGCCAACAGCTCCCGCGTGCCGTCTCGCACCACCTGCGAGTCACCACGCGTCGTCTTCACCCTGCGCATGCCGGGCCGCACGAACAGCGAAAAGTGGCCGAGCGCCCAGAAGCACTTGGTCGCCGCCGCCTTCCCGTCTGCGACCTCCAGCAGCGCGCCGGGGGGGTCCCCGGGGCTGCTGGCGGCGTCGCCCCAGTACCATTCCGACGCGCCGGAGATCTGGAGGTCGGTTGATATCACGCGGGCCGCCCACAGGGCGCGGCGCATGCCGGCCTCGCCGGGTGTGTCGGTCGGCTCGGCGCTGGTTTCGGCGAGCATGCCGGCGGGGATGCGGGGATCGTCGTACGGGGGGGTCACGCTGTACTCGGAGACGGAAAAGCTGATGCCGTACTGCTGGACGAGGGTATTTAGCACCGCCGCGAGCCGTTCGCGCGTGCTGACAAGGCGGTCGCCGTGCGGCCAGCAGCTGAAGTACGACGCGGCCGATATCGTGCGGAACCGGGCCGGCGGCACGACGCTCCGGCTGCCAAACACGGACGCAATGACGTCGCTCGACTCCTCGCGGCCGTGGACCACGGTCGTCAGGAAGTCGATCGTCAACGGCGCCGGCCCGCTGATCTGGCAGTCCAGCCCCTCCGCCGTCAGCGCCAGGTCCACACACTGCAGCAACGCCAAAAGCTCTGCGTTGGTGTACCGACAGCCTTCCCCGTCGCCCCCGCCGCTGTGCGTCGCGCGCACCGGGCACAGCTGGTTGAATGCGACGCCAGCCGTGTTGAAGTGCGCGAGGACAACCGCGAGGTACGTGGCGTACTCTCCAGCAAGCAGCGTGTCATCCTCGGTCCACAGCGAGCACGCGTCCCCTCCCTGCGTCGTGCCAGACGGGGCCAGCGGGTAAGGCGGCGCGTAGCTCGCTGCCACGAACTGCTCGACGCCGTACCGAACGGCGCTGTGCAGGAACCACGACCGCCCGGGGCTCCTCGAAAAGTCGTACGCGCGGGAGTCGGCGAGGCCGTAGGACCGCCAGTCGTCGGTCAAAAACGTGTCGAACCGCCTGTTCGACGGCCCCTCGTCGGTGCGGGCGCTGCCGGCGCCGATTCTGTAGGTCCAGGCGCTCAGTCCGATGCCCTCGGGGTGGCCAGAGGCGTCGCGGGTGGTGCTGAACAGCAGCTTCGCCACCGTTTCGCGGAGGTCGCCTTCCAAGCACTCGCCGACGTCGCCGACGGCCGCGCTGTCCGTCGCCCCGAAGCCGCCGATCACTTGGTACGGATTGTCCGCGTGCACCACCACCTCCGTGCAAACAAGGCCCATATCACGAGACACGCGGTCGGGTCAACATGACACCTTCCGCTGCCCCTCAACCACCCCCGACAGCACGCAGGTGTGGTGGCGCAAGCGAAAAGGGGAGTGGCGGCCGCTCACGTCGCCTACCCCCCCCTTCCGATGAATCTATCCAACAAGGAAGTCCGGGGGGAGGTGGGGTGCGTGTCAAAAGTCCTGATTTCGCAGTGAATTTGGAAGCGTCCGGCGTGGGAGTGTGGCCACGTGTGTGGACCTGTTTTACTTGTCATTCCGTTTCGCGGGGTTTTGCGTGCATGTGCGCACGGGAGGTGGTGGCGCGCTCATCGCCTTGCCACCCAGCGAAAGGCAAGCCAAGTACGACGAGGCACTAACATGACACTGAAAAGACTGAATCCGTCACCTGGATCAAGCGTTGGCTGCCAGTAGCGCCTTCTTCGCCGAGTGCATTTCCTCCAGTCTATGACGACTATTCGTCAATGCCCCCCTCAGTGCAGTGGCGTAGCACGGCTCTCCCCTGCCGCGGTGCGCAGCGCTGAAGCCTGCCGCCGCAGTCCGCTGAGTGTGGGCAATGTCACGATGGGAGCCAACGCGAAAGCAAGACTTGCTCCGTCCGCTGATAATGGTGGCACTTCGCGCCCGGCTCTGGGTTGGTTTGGAGTTTGCGTTGATTCGTATCGACTCTCCCTTTTCGCCTGTTGCTAGTGCTGGACGTGAAAAGAGGATGGGCAAAGAGCCAAGAAAAAAACAGCCGGGTCCGCTCTAGGAAGAGAAAGGGGGATCTTGTTCTTCCAACTCCTTTTTCTTCTCTTGTCGAAACGATGTGATAATTACTGCGTCCTGCGTCCTCTACAGGGGGCTCCCTCCAGTGCTACCGAAACGCTTTTCTTCACGTGCAAAATGCGAGCCGATGCCCAATGGGGCGTGAGAAACGCGCGCTTCTGTGCACCTACGGATAGGCTAATCCTGTGCACGGTGCGGTGCTTGTATTTTTGTATAAGCACCTGCTTTGTAGGAAATGCTTGAAGAGACTGCCAGTTGCGATAGATCAAAGGAGGTAAATGTGCTGTAGCCCACACGAAACACAGACAAATCTAGGTTTAGTGGCGGGCGTCAGCGTTCAACAAAAAAGACCCACTTTGTAGTTGTGTTGTTTTCTCTCCCTCTAGCCTCCTTCGAAATGAGCATAAGGCAGTCCCTCGAGTATTTCAGAACAGCAAGCCAGGTTTCTGGACGAAACAGGAGTGCCCAATCATGCCGGTTACTTCTACGTGACGTGTACGTTTTCCCGTCGTCTGCAACGCCATCTTTCGGATCGTTTAGCTCACGGAAGCAGATGCCTCAATCAAACCCCGGTCGCAGGGGGGGGTCCTGAGGGAGGGGAGGTAAAGATTCTTAGGTGAAAAGGCAGAACAGGCGAGTTCGCATGCTCCTGAACTTTGCGTGGTGCTTTGCAGCTGGAAGCCCGCACAACCTTTCAGAGTGCAAGTTCGCTTAGGGATCCGGGGTTTTATAGTCTCCGGGTGACCATAGTCGTAAAGGTTCCTGTAAGGTATGGTATGTTTGTGTGTGTATCTTTGCTCCCTATTGCCGACTATTCGATTTATGTTACGTATGTTATGTACGCGTTCCATCTGCTGTGACGTAGACACGGAGTGTGCATAGTGCGTTGCTCAGGGTAGTCGAAGGCCTGACAATCACACTAATGCAACAAATTTACCGACTTATGTTAGCGCGCGCTCTTTTTCCTATGTGCTTTGCCAAGTCCATGGCTCCGACACCGTTCACGTTCCCGAGGAAAGCGATCTCGGGCCCCCCACGTGCATACATGTTTAGCATTGAGTTCTTTCAGGTGCAAGTGCCATCAAGGCAGGCGATGTTTAGCAGGGGTTGCCATGTAGCCCGTATCGGTCTAGTGTCCTGGTAGTTGTTGCCTTGGCGGCAGTCTGATTGTTATCTGTGTCTTCTATTTCGTAGTTGTGTGCTAAAGGGACTTGTTTAGCTGATAGACTTTTCTTGCAGGATAGGAATCAGGAGGACGGCACGAAGCTTTTGACACTGACGGCCGGTTTGATCAGTCTTTCGCCGGTACGGATAACCGTCGGCTTCCTTCATGAACTGCAGACGCGAAGAGGGGGGGGGGGGGGGGGGGGGGGGGCAAGCATTTCGGAGTGACGTCTGATTCGTGGACACAACAAAAAAGAAAGGGGGGAGAAAACTTAGAAAGGGGGCAAACAGAAAAACAATTGTTGCTCAGTGACAAGTTCTAGGTCGGGGGAGGAGGACCCCCGGTAGGGTCCCGGGGGAAGGCGAGTCAGCGGGGCCAAAGTGGCACGCGACGAGAGGTCCGGCAGTGTGCCAGGGGGTGGGAGAGCTTCCGGACTGCGCGCGACCCATTGGTAGGGCCTTGTTCTGCGTCGTGCACTTCAACTCGGTGGCTCTCCCTCAAGGATTGGCACATCTCCCTTCAGTGCGGCTTGTGGGTTTGACACCCTAAGCCTCGCACACGTGTTAGACTCCTTGGTCCGTGTTTCAAGACGGGTAGTAAAAGATCGCTGTGTCTGACATGAGCCTGCGAGCGTTTAACCGCGTCAGGCCAGCGGGAGCAAGGACGTTGTCCGAAGACGCCGACACTTACCCTTCGCTGACGATGCCGCGGGAAAGCCACCGGGCGGTTCGTGGCAACAGCTGGCGTGCGCTCGCTCGAGTCTTGCTGACTCACCAGCTAGCATTAATAGGGCAGTTCCCACGCGGAAGGGAACGAGACTCAATCGGGAGAAAAGTCTCGGGTTAATGTTCGGGCACAACACTGCCTCTCATGCATGCTTCGATGCTGGCATCAAGTCATCTGAGTCTTCAGCAGGAGGAGCTCGAGAACGAAATAGGAGGTGCTCAACACTCTGTCCTGCTCCCATCCGCGAACACATCAGACGGACCTTTGTAGACCTCAGGGTCTGCACACACAGACAGGACTGGCGAGCGCGCATTCCGAGCACGTTCTTGCACCATCCCCTCCAAATCAAGGCTCGCTGCTGGACTCTCTCCTCGCACGGATTTCGCGTGGGATCTTGAAGCATGGGTCTTGGACATAGCGCTACGAACAGCCACTTAGGCTGCCACAGACACAATCCGGATCGTCATGATCATCGCATCTGGCGTGGCGGCTGTTCGCAGCTCGTCACAGCCGGGACCGCGCGCGCTATGGGAGTAGGGAACATTACCATATCGGGGAGACCCCTACAAGTGTGTCTGGTCAGGCAAAAGCTCAGGGTTAACGCACCGACTCGTCTTTGACAAACCCGCGGGCACGGTGGACGTGGGGTTGCCGTGTGCAGCGCCAATGGTTGTACCAACACATGTGCCTGGCAAAGGAAAAGAGTGCGAGGAACAAATCGAGGTTGCGTGCACCAAGTACTATATTGGAACGTGGAGGTCGCGCTGGTAAGAGCTCAACACCGTGTCCTATCACCATATTTCGGTCCTTAAGCAAACGGACACTTTAGGCGGACCACACCAGCGCGGAACCTGAGTGTCGGCATACAGGACGGCGGTGGGAGTGGTGGGGGGATTTGGAGAGAAATCTGCAGGGCACGAGGGCTCCAGAGAGCTTGTGGACAACATCGTGCCCACTCCTTGCTTTGGGTTGTTTGATCCATCGACACGTGGATCGGATCAGCGAGCGCCGGGGAAGGGCTGCTTCACAAACAATGGCACTGCGAAATAGGGGGTTTGCGAGGGAGGGGAAAGGGGGGATGTGCCTATCAACCTAATAGAACGATTCTGTGCTCAAAGCCACGTCCCGTCTGCACCGGGTTGCGGTTCTTTAAGTCTTGCATTTCCAATAGGCGACTTCGGCGGGCTTTTCATCAGTGCGTAACTTGTCTGCAGACAGGATAGCAACGTGAGTCTGGTTTGGACCTGTTCGTTGCCCGTCGCAGCCAAAACCACAGCGAGGGGCCTCGAAAACGCCGGGGATGCAAGCGCTCAGCGGCAGGGCCATTCTACTTCATTCGCAACACGTGAACACAGAGTGTCGGTGAGCACCCTTTGTAATCGTTCATTTACGGTTTCGCCCACTATCCTTTTTTGATGCTGTGACAACGGGGGTTGTTTAACCGAGAGCACACGGCGCAAGATTCAGCCAGAGCGCAGAGCGTCTCTCAGAAAGCTTTCTCGAGCAGTACGGAAGCAGGTCAGGGGTGGATTAAAAACAGAGCACCGCGCTGCACAGTATGCCAGTGCCGCCAAGTGCCTACACGACGGTAGCAGTAGTAAGTGTCGAACTGCCGAAGCAGCCGGAGACAGCAGGCGCAGGGGGCAGGTCACTTGCTTCGCCTTTCGCTTCATACTCTCATGAGTACGCGACGTCGAGAAAAAGCAAAACTACCCGACGCCCCGCAGGCACAATCCCACAGGCACAATGCTGTACACGGCCACTTTGTGCGCTTGCGTGCTTCGATTGCATCTTGTCGCCAGGGTTGCCCGTCAGCACACACCTGATCCGGCCGAGCCGTCGCGATGCGCGGCAATGCGTCAAATACGGCCTGGGGCGAGTACTACGACGTCGTGTCGGGGGTGCCGACCGTGTTTTGGCCACAGGCAGCTCACGTAGCTCGCGAAATTCGACAACCTCCGGTTTCGCTGTACTACTGGCCGGCGCACACCCGGCTCGGGCTGGCCGTGGCGCCGACGGGGTGCTACCAGGTGCGGTTCTCAACTGTTGTCGTCTGGCGAAGCTATGTTACCGGGTGTTCAAAGTACGCGGGATTGCCGTCCAAACGTTCTTCCTTCGTGCAAGACGGCGCTGTGTCTGAAATCACTGCGCACCTCCGAACGCTGAATCACGTAACCGAGACGTCGTCCAAGACGCCGACCCCCACCGCCCGCTTTCTGACCCAGCAGGTGCGCTTTCCGTGCAACCTCGTTGCAGGGGTCCTTGCTCCACTCCGCCGTCTTATCCCCTCATTTTGTCTTCAGGCCTGATCTTTCACCTGCGTCAGGCTGACGGGATACTGTCCCAAGACTCCGGAACGTATCCTTCACCGCAAGCTACCTCTCAACTCATTGCTATATGCTGATCAGTCCGAGCGAGACCCGCGCAGTCGCAATGGTTTCTGTACACGCCTCGTTGTCGGTGAGGTCCACTCTACCGGGGAATACCCCTCATTTTGTCTTCTTGGACTCCGCGCTTCGCTTTCGTAGAGCGTCGCGTCGAGCCTCCGTCTGCTTCTTCGTTTCTGTGTGTGAGTGGGTTAATGGTGCTGGGTTTGAGGAATCACAGAGAACGCAAAAAGTATACCGCTAAAAAGATTATTTTAGCGGTATCCGTCGGTTCGGTAGTTTGCACTATCACCGCTCTTTTACACTCGTAATCTGACGGATTCTGTGTGAGTCGGGGGCGGCACCTAAGAACCTTCTGATGCAGGCATTCGCTGCGGGCACGGCCAAAATTTCACCACGTGTGTAATATTGTCCCCCAGACGACGTTGCAATTTGGGGGTGACAATTACACACGCCACCACAGGTACGCAATACATTGTAGGGCAACAAAGACTTCTCACCTTTTCGGCCCCCAGGACGTCAAGAACCGGAGAATATATTGTGTGCTAAGGTTTCATACCGGCGGCTATCTTCGGGAGGTTGAAATGCTTCTCGATCTGCTCGAGGGTGTATTCGTGCAGGTACGACACGTCGGACCTGCCGATGACGGGGAGCCGCTGGATTTCCTTCCCGTTCTTGAACAGGACCATGGAGGGCATGTGCTTGGACAGGGCAGAGTCGTCGATCTTCAGCTTCTTCACGATCTGCTGGCCGCCGAGACGGCCGGCATCGATTTTGGTGAACTTGCAGAAGTCGTTCGAGTACCTCGCGCTCATCTCCGCGAACATGGGGTTGAACTTTTTCGAGGCACCGCTCTTCTGCCAGCTGGCCCACACGTTGATGAACCAGTACACCTGCGCTTGCTCCTTCGACTCGTCGACAGACTGGAACACTACGTCGAACATCTTCTTCTTGTCCATCTTTACGAACTTTCGTCGCGGCGTCTCGAAGGAAGGCTCGCTCGTCTGAACGTTGTTGCTTTTTTTTGGCGTTTTTTTCGAGGTATGAAGGTCCGGCATTTTTAAAGTCTCTGGTTGACCATTGAAATCGGGAGTCGTGCAGTGATGAAGGTGTAACGAGTATGCTACACTATCATCATGCTGTATGTACGGTAACTTGTAACTGTGCGCTTTCGTTCTTGCTCTGACTTGCCAGGTTCAAGACCTTTGCGATCGACAGCGAGTTTCACATTCATTGGGAACTTTGCAGTAGTACGCTGCCAAAGAATGGTAAAACTTGTAAAGTAAGGGTTTCAAGGAGGCCATACGAATAGGAACAACACGACCCAAATCCCAACGAAGTAGAACGGCAAGTACCAGTCTGCGATGAAAAGCGACGCGAAGATGGCGGCCTTCGCGAAGAGGAGCGCCGAGCTCACGAGGGACTGGAAATCGCCGTATCGAAGCAACCGGGTGACGAGGATGAGCACGTAGCAAAGCCAGATTTGCGACTCTCTGCTCACGCCGGACAGGTCGGCGCCGACCAGGTCGCTATACCACACTTCTTCCTCCGGAGTTCGCGGCAGCATGTCGTTCGCCAGCAGCCAACGCGCGTACCCGAACAGCGCGAACGTCGAAAAGTTCAAAACGTAGTAGGGCCGCAGGTAGTGCAGCATCTGCGCCTGCAGCAGATCCGCGGAGGGCAGCCCCATTTTCATTTGCTCTGTTCTCTCTCTCGGTCGCCTTGTTCCCTGTATTTCGTGATTACTGTTGAGCACTGAAGGGAACCTTTCCGGAACTAACGGCTGCACATGAGGAAGACAAATGAACTCAACCCAAAAAGTGCTAGCTTGAGACGATACGTCGAGCGGGGCGGGCAAACCCTATAACAAGCCCGAAATCAGGTCAACGCGGTCGGCCTTTTTTTGTCCACCTCGCAGACCAAGTCGAGAGGGAGCGGCACTCAAAGCTTCCACCCGACCAAAGCGGTTGGAGCCTCGGTCCGCCTTCAGGAAAGCTCTCGTTGGTACGCAGGCTCATGCTGGCTGCGCCACTCCCACACTCGAACAGTACAACAATCACGCTGACCGTCATCTAGTCAAGTAGCGGCCGTTGAGCACGAGACCCAGAATTCGATGCGTCCCGATCAAGTGATGTCGGCATCTTCCAAAACTTCCTGGCAACCCTGGGGTCACGCCGGACACCTCGGTAAGAAAGGTGAGAAGAGAGGTTCCTCGTGCCCTACCTCTTCGTCATCCCGTATTACGAAGGAAAGCTTCCTTCCCGTAGTCTGAGCGTAGCCAACGGAAAACGATCGTTGCGGAAGAGACCAGCCATCGACAAGGTTTCGTTCGGGGCCTGGCAGGCCAAGTGAGAGAGAGAAAGCGGGAGAAAGAGTCGGAGCAGAAGAAGTCGCCTACCCATCACTGGTGGCCTGTTCTTCAATTCTACTCTTCTGCAGGCCACGGAGGGGCCAGCGTTAAGGCACAGGATCGGGACCCCCGCGCGGTAGGATGTCCTTCTACGTTTGCGAACTTGCTCTGAGCTTCAATGAGAAGCTAGCGGCAAGATGGCACGTAGATTGAAGCTTCCTGTACGACTCTACGTGGTCCTGTGCACCTCTCTTTCCATCAGCCTGTGGTCAGCTGATAAGAAATGTGGGAGAGAGAGAGAGAGAGACAAGTTGGAGTGCAGGGACCATCTCTCCGCGGAGTTTCCGGTCGCCTCACTACAACCACGTACTTCTAAGGCGGGCGTAGGTCGTTCCGTCGGAGGCGCGGTGCGGGCGCCCCGTAGGTGTCGACACAACCGGGGCCGATCTGGCTGGCGGGCGTGCCCGTTTCGCGGGGGAGCACCGTCTTGACGCGTCGCGGGCTCTCTGTGATAATGATCAGCCTGAGAGTCAGCAGGTTGACTACACGCCTTCATCAGGATGCAATAGCATCCACAAGATAAAGAAGGCGAGCCCCCTGCCACGATCCCCTGTATGGGTGCCTTTTTCGCCGGGTTTCCTCGCGCTGATTAACAGCAGTGCACGACAGCTACCGACTCGACTGTGCATGAGGCGGCAAGCCGAAATCCAGTTCAAACAGCAAGTGGCCGCGTACCTCACACAAGATTTCTTCTTGTGGGATGGTGAGGTCATGAGATCTGGGTGACTTAAGGTCTACCTCTACCATGGCTGCCGAGGTGGTGGCCAGCAGAACCTCAATTGTGCAACTTGCACGCATCCTGTCCGTCCGAGCTAGCTCGTCAGTGGATAGCCTCTTCACTACGGCTCGTGATTTTTTGCTTTTTTCCGTACTTGTTTCCCACCATCAGACCAGCCCACCATGCGGCGGCTGACTTTTTAGGTCCTCTACCAGCGGGTGTTGTTTGAGTTGAAAACTGAACTATTTTTCCCCTTTTTTTGAGACTGTTTCATGTATCCTTCCCCCCCCCCTCCTCTTATTTTTTGAGCATTCACACCAGGGTCTTGGATATAGGACGAAAGTCTACGCTCAAATCCGGGGTTTGGCGTCACGGTACAGCAGTCGGGGGAGAACCACTCTTATTCCTGCTGTGCCCCCGGTGACTCACCCCTCGGCTGTATTGGCGTCGGTGGCGCCTGGGCATCCAGGGTCCCACCCTCATAGTATTCTCTACCATCGAGACAACAAAAGCCCGGAACTGGTTTCTAGTGTCTTATTCTCCTTGAGTAGATACAATCCTGTTCGGGGAATTATTACTGTTCTTTGCGTAAACCTTTTTTTTTAATACGGATTTCGATGCTTTCTGCAAGAAAGTCCATCATTGGCGTTCAACATTTTGCCAGTGTGGTCGAAAAGAGGGGAGATGTGCGGTGATCGTAGGTTCGGGGGGTTGGTATACAACGAGTGCCGCGCGAAGAAGCTCACAGGATTCCGTAATACACTCCAGTCCGTAATCAATCAATTTCTAATCGTGAAGACCACCAGGGGACTTTAGAAACCCGGTTTCCCGGTTTTCGAAACCGGGTTTTTCCGGTTTCGGTTTTTCAAAAAAAATAAGAATAATTTACAAATTTCGATTTCAATTTTTTTTGAGTTTTTTTTCTAACCAGCAAATCTCGCCGGAAACAAAGAAAAGTGGCTCCGGCAGTACTGTACTGTACTGCTGTCACGTGGCACGTCACGGTGTGGCACGTGATGCGCACGTGATGTCATGTGATGCGCACGTGATGTGTCCGTGTCACCATGCGGTGTACCGTGCAGCAATGCGCTGTTGGTCAGTGGAACACAGTTCGTGGGCACTCAGCTAAACTAAAATATCAAAAAGGCCGTGAGGGAAGGTATGCAAAGCCCCAAGATGGGCGAAGCATTATGGCCGCATTCAGAATGCCACCATCCCAGCTTTTGTGTGTATATCTGTCCACGCTGGGAGTTTTTTGGCAACGTCGAAAAAGTCCAAAGAACAGGTTGCTCCTCTTGTGAACCACCTGAAAACACACGCACAAGCTCACCCCATGGATGACATTACATACACTGCCACGTGTGCACTCGCACACGACCTCGCTAGAGGAACTGATCCAGGCACGGGAGTGGACGGAGTTCAGTCAAGTAAGCCTCTTGGGTGACACCCAGTTTCGAATGCTGTACCCAGATGCTGCTGGTTGCAGCAAGGAACTGCCGGTGCGGAGAGGATGTTTTCGCCCCTGAAACTTGTCAAGAGCCGTCTCCGAACCACTCTGCACAATGATACGTTGAAGGACATCATGTGCGGACTGGAGCTTCTGTCGAGGACCTCCAAAACGACGGAAGAACACGAGCAAATCGTTTCTGCTCATTCAAAAACTACAAGGAAGCCTTGGTGCGCACAGGCGCAGTGCCCCCCTGAATACTGTTACTGCCATCAAAGCTTTTTTTCACTTACCACCTCCGTAGTTTGATGACGTGCGCACCGCCACCGCAGGCCTATATCTCACCACTCCTCTCCGTTCCCTACTTTGTGTGTATGGGGCGACAGTTCCAGGCACTCAGCCACCCACCGGCACCACAGAGCCGAAAAACCGGGGTTTTCGCTGAAACCGGCTTTTTTGCTAGGTCAGACAAAGAGCTAAAGTCCCCTGGTGAAGACCGCCAAATCCGTGAAAAAAATAATTGATTCCTTCACGAAACAGAAATTCGCAATAATTCAGCTTCATTTTTTACAGGGCCCGTCTCCCCGACCTCTTTGCACCAGCATGTGCCAGGCAGCAGACTCCAGCAAAAATAAATAAGCAAATCCCAGAAGCGCCCGTCTGAAAAACAATTAATTCCTTCACGAAATAACTCTTCACAAAATAAAATTCCACAATATGTTACTTGATTAATTACGGACTGGAGTGTATGTGCTCACGCCTTGACAGGATTGCCGCCAGAGCAACAAGAGTATAAGCAAAGGTCGGAATACAGTCCCCGTCAGTCCAGCGTGGCTAACTGCTCACCCGGACCTGCAACCTGCAACCACCCATCCTCCACTGTGTCCTACCACCGGCTCCCCAGCCCACACCAATTATTTTCCCTGACAACGGCTGTAAAAGCCACGCAAAACCCTGTACGAATGGATCACACACTAACAAACTTGCAAAAGTATTGAGAAAAAGTGAATTAGTTGGTGTCAGAGGTATCACCGTGAGAGAGAAGCTTTTCCACCTGCCCGCCGACTTTTCTGCACTGCTCATTGCTACTTTACTGCACTGTAGGCACTTTGGGTGGTTGTAATTTCAGGAGGGATGCCGACTAGCACCAGCGGAATTCCCCCTGGCATGTAAGCCGGTCCATCCCCTCCTGATAGACTGTGATAGACAGAAGAATGCAGCTCCAGGCAATTCTATGCAGCTCCAGGGGATAGGGATGTACCTGATAGACCGTGGTGGACCTCGATTCGCTACAATAAACAGCGGCAAGCAATTCGATGCAGTTCCAGGAAATAGGGATGGACCGGCTTACCTGGCATCAGACGTCGTCCATTGTCGTAGTTCGCTGACACAGGTGGTTCAAACTCGAACACTACCCGCACAGACGCCGGCGTTGCTGCGGCAGCGTTACCGAGCCGTATTAACCCGTGTACAAGCTACGCCGACAGTGGAGAGAACAGTGAAACTCTTTTAAGAGTAGCCCCCACAGTGTCTCAGCACCCTGACAGGTGGAAAAGCCATCTCTCGAGAAGCTGCCTTCTTGCACTCGCGTTCTCCGGGTCGCGGGTTCCTCCGTAACCCGGAGAACTTTCGTGCACCAACACAACTTTTTCTCACGGGTCAAAAACAGCCATTCTTCGCTTTTTCTCACAGAAAAGGGGGAGGAAGGTCGGCCGTTGTCTTGAATTCGTTAAGCTCCGAACCCTGCGATCAGCACAACCTGGAAGGGAGCGGGTCAAGTATTTCCATACTTGTGAAGAAAACTGCTTTTGAGGTAGCCGATGCCCTCAACCGGGGCCGGACTAGCTGATGTGAGCTGCAGGTCAGCAGAGACCATATCGCGCCACACTTAAAAACAGACGGGGTTTCCTGCCTATGCGACTGTGAAGGAGCCAAATTAGCACGGCGCTCGCACGCCTGCGAAGATCAGATCCGACTCGTGGAACCGAGACGCGGAGAACTTCATGCAAAGGTGCACGTCGAGGTAGTTCAGGAAACCCTTCAACTGTAATCGCCGGGAAATCTGCGTGCGGATGGTGAAGATGACTGTGGTTGTCGACAACAGAACCTTTAGCGCGAGCACGAGGCAAGAATAGTTGATTCGCAGGCTCTTAATAAGAGAACGAGGGTGGCTTAAACATTCTTGTTTAGTGCCGGTTTTTTTTAAATGCAAGTCTCCGGTTGACACATGAGGCGAAGAAGTTTTTAGAGTGAAGGTTCGCTTGAAGCCCCGGGGTTTTAAAGTCTCCGGGTGACCTTCGTCGTCATGGGAAGATATCCTTTGTGCTCTGGTGTCGTAAGAGTGGTCGTTACACGAGAAACCGTACACCGCGAGAGCAGGAGAAAGTAGAAAGGGAAACTAGAGTTTTCGATGACCGCACTACCCTGAGCCCAAATCCTGGACGTGGTTTCAGGTGGCAAATTTGGCAAATGATCATGATCAGCGGGTCCTACTTGGGCGGTTCAGTTTCCTCGCACATTGCATGTGGCTAAAACATTAGAAAGCTGTGGCAGGAGTGAGGGCTGCTTGAGGGTACGTTTAGCTTCCGACTCTGGCAACCGTGACCAGCACAAATTCTCAAGAGGTCTTATCAACTATTCCTTGCAGGATGTTTTCGCTTTTCTTTCAAAAGAGAAGAGTGGACTCAGAATGCTGCGCGGCACGCTTTCAGACACGTGGGCGAGAGAAATGCGGCGTGACCGAGAAAAGCAAATGGACAGTTTTATCCAATCTTTAACCATTTGCTTAAAGCTGTGCATTGAATGAACGATGAACGCAAGAGAAGACTACGGAACATTTCCGAAGCTACCTACCCCCCCCCGTGTATTTGAGACACCTATTTTCGTAATTTTCCCAAAAGTGTCCCACTTCCAAGCACTAATGTATTTTTTCTATTGTGCTGTGGCACCTGTACCTAGCACCTACCTCCTGAACCAACGGGACCCCGGGGGGTAGGTAGACGCGCAATCGACTGTTCGGTTCGCTGCTTTGGAAGGAGGAGGCCTCGCCCATTCCAGTACTTTTCTCGAGGTTTTAGCCTGCAGAACTACAGTCCTGTTGTACGTTATCAGCCGTACTTCCGGTGGCATACAACATCATGTCCCCGTCTGCTCTCACCAGGACTGAGATGTGGGAATGGGGTAAAACCTGGGGGCAATGTACTGGAAAGGGCTAAAACTTGGACCGTGAATGTTTTGAACTTTGTGTCCTTCGCGAATAAGGGTGGTGGACTGGACCACCGACGTCCTAGAACCCGAACCCCCCCTTACTACTGAAAATACACGCCCGGTGTGCCTATTTCGACGGAGGCGAAAGGGGCAAGCTCGTTTTTCCGAGAATTCTAGACTGTTTCTCGTAGTAAGCGGTCGGTTTTCGAAGTCTCCGTTTGACTTGCGAGGCGGGGGGGGGAAGGGGGTGTTTTCCTTTTGTGCTGTTAGAGCAGGGCCTTGTGGCAGTGTGTTTTCATTCCTTCCAATTCTCTGACGTTTCCCTTTCTCGGCAGTTCTCGGCAGACAAAACGGAGAGCGGAAAACTCCGTCCTTGCGTGGGCCGAGACCGCAGGAGATCTCTTTCTGCCGCTTTACGCACATGCGGTGGGAGGATCAAAAGGTATGCCGACCAGGAATACCCCCGTCTACAAGCGCGATTGTTGGACCCTGCTCCTCCTTCTGGTCTTGTCGGGGCGAACGACTCTGCTGCACAAAGTCCATCGCTCCGTTGCTAAGAGCAGCTGCATCGCAGTTTCACCCCCGCCGAATGTGTTCTAGCGTCACCGGCAGTCGTCGCCGGACTGTGCACACATTGCGTGCTTTCGCCCGGGTGTTCATTGACATCCAGCTGCTCGGACGCTATCGCGGCTTCCACTCGGGCTCTTTGTGCATGACGGCCGAAAGGTCGACCGGTGCGCGGATTGCTGGGAGCGGTCGGCGACAGGGGCACCGCTGGGTGCCGGGGCCGAGCGGCGGCGGACAGCGAATCAAGCGGACTCCGCAGGCAGTGATCACACACGGCTGTCAAGAAGCAGCCTCGAGGCAGACGAAGTCGGCTTGCTGGGCGGCAGAACACGCATATTTTCCCCCTGCTTTACGCACACGCGGTGGGATAATCAAAAGGTATGCCGGCCGAGGAACACTCCCATCTATATATGCGCGATTGTGGTGGATCCTGTAACTCCGTCTGGCCTGTCGGGGGAGGCCGACTCTGCTGCACAACGTCCATCGCTCTGTTGCTTCGAGCATCTGCATCGCAGTTTCGCCCCCGAATGTGCTCCATGGATTGTGCACACATGTGTGTTTTCGCCCGGGTGTATTGGCATTTAGCTGCACCGACACTATCGCGGCTTCCGCTCGGGCTCTACATGGACCTGACGGCCGAAGGGTCGACCGGTGCGCGGATTGCTGGGAGCGGTCGGCGACAGGGGCACCGCTGGGTGCCGGGGCCGAGCGGCGGCGGACATCGAATCAAGCGGACTCCGCAGGCAGTGATCACACACGGCTGTCAAGAAGCAGCCTCGAGGCAGACGAAGTCGGCTTGCTGGGCGGCAGAACACGCATATTTTCCCCCCTGCTTTACGCACACGCGGTGGGATAATCAAAAGTTATGCCGGCCGAGGAACACTCCCATCTATACAAGCGCGATTGTGGTGGATCCTGTAACTCCGTCTGGCCTGTCGGGGAGGCCGACTCTGCTGCACAACGTCCATCGCTCTGTTGCTTCGAGCATCTGCATCGCAGTTTCGCCCCCGAATGTGCTCCATGGATTGTGCACACACGTGTGTTTTCGCCCGGGTGTATTGGCATTTAGCTGCACCGACACTATCGTGGCTTCCGCTCGGGCTCTACATGGACCTGACGGCCGAAGGGTCGACCGGTGCGCGGATTGCCGGGAGCCATCGGCGACAGGGGCGCCGCGGCGGACAGCGCCGGGGCCGGGCGGCGGGCGCGGGCGGCGGCCGCCGGGGACATGCTGACGGAGGGCGAGTCAGCGGCGAGCTTCGCGCGGATTTCCTTCTGCCGGTCGCGCCAGACGGACGCGACGGCCGCGGTCACCAGCGCCGACAGCTCCGCCTGGGGGATGAGCAGCGGGAAGTGCGGCGGCCGCTCGTCGAGGATTTCGCGGCTTTTCCACGTCAGGCTGAAGTCGGCGTTCTCCTCCGTGTTGCGGAAGACCCGCCTCCTGTTAAGCTCCCACCGCCTCCTCGCCATAACTTGCTCCCAGCGCCTCTTCGTGAAGACCTCGTGCAGAATTTGGTCGCGCATGTCGTCAGGCACTGTCGGCATTCTCTCCAACCGGTTGAACACTGCTCTGTTGACCGTCACCGCCTTCGTGTCCAGCTTCGTCTTGCACGACGACGACTTCTTGTAAACCGACTTGAGCCTCGCCAGCCGACGCTCATTCCGTTCCTCGACTTTCGACTGCATCTCGTGCAGGAACCCGTCCCATTGCCGGTACCACAACGACAACCGACCCCTGCGTGCCTGCAGCCAGCCTCTGACGAAGCTCTGCACACAGCGCACTTTGTCGTAAAATCGGCGCGCACAGAACCTGCGCGTGTTTTTTAGAGTAAAAAATCGCTTGAAATTCCGGGGTTTTAGGGTCTCTTCGTGTGACCGTTGTTTAAATGGGTTCTCTTGGAGCAAGAAGGGGCTATATGGTTACGGGCTGTATATTTGGTGTACACTTTCGTTGTGGGTTCTGGCTAGTTGTGACTATGTAGGTGTTTGTACGAGCACCGGCGCGTGCGACGTGTTGCGTCGCCGGGCTGCCGGAGAGACTAGACTATTTTCGGAAGTCGTCAGTTGCTCGCATGAACCAAGCAACCATCCAACTTCATCAACCCTTGCGATTCAACTCCAGAAGATATGCGATGCTTGTTCACGGACCCAGAATTTCGAACAGAGCATCGATCGGGTTACGGGGTACTGACACCCTAGCCAGTTGACTGCTTCAAGCACTGAGCCAAGCCGCGGTTCGTTGTGTAGCAACGGAGCGCCCCCGCAACATACGAGCGTGAGACCACGCTCGCTTCCAGGATTGACTGCATCCACCTAACGAGGTTGCGACCCTCTCGCTGAAGCCCTGCAGCACCGACGTGGTTGTGGACAGGGATCCCCCAACACAGCATGCAATCTGCAACTGGCGCGCTGCGCCAAAGGATCCATCCTCGTATGTGTTCTTTCCTTGTCGAACGCCTGGCAGTGTACACGGAACTCGGTCGCAAAAAGGTGCCCTGTGCTGCCCGCTGCACTGAAAAACAAGCAATCAAAGATAAGCCAAGGCAACTCCAAGGCTATTCGGGCGGTTCAGTTTTTATTCGCGCATTGCATGACATGCCATGCGGCGAAAGGAAAAAGGAAAGGAAGTCACCCACCGCAGTCGGAACGTGCGATCGAAGTTTCGCAGGAAGGACGCGAGGATGTCGGCGGCCTGCTCCTTGTCGAGGTGGATGGGGGAAGAGGGCGTCGCGAGCGTCGTCGGCACGTCGCGCTTCCCGTTGGCCTTGCGGTACGGCCGCCGCGGCGCGCGCTGGCGCTGAAGCCGGGCGAGGCGCCCTGCGCGGACGGCCTGCGCGAGGGCCGCCGCCGACGCCTTATGCACGAACGCCGTCAGCCAAAACTGCGTGCCGCGCCGCGCGGCGCGCGCTTCGGCGTCGTCGACGGTCTTCAGTTCGAGCTGCTCCTCCCTCCTCTTGTCGAGGAGCTCGCGGCGGGCCTTCGTGTACCCAATCATCTGCTGCCGGTACTGCAGCATGTCGCGCTGGTAGTCCTTCCAGTTGGAGACGAGGGTTCGGTTGCGCTCGACGAGGTCTTCCTTCTGGATCGTCGTGGCGTCGGCCGGCAGGCCGTCGTTCCAGCGCCGGGGGGACGAGACGGCGGTGGGGTGGTTGTACAGGGCCAGCTGCTGCGCGCGCTGCTGGATGGCGTGGGCGTGCTCGAGGTGCTGTTTAAACGCAACACGCTCCGCCTTGTCGGCCCGCAGGCGCGCCAGCTTCTCCTGGATCACGGCCGAAGTGTACGCCTCCGCCTCCCGCACGGGCACCAGCCTTGACACGCAGGCCCTCCGCCGCTGCTTCGGGAGAGCCGCCGCGTGGGCCTGCGTCTGCGAGTGGGAGAGCCGCGGCTCGTTGTTGCCGTCGGAGGCTGTGTCGGTGGTTTTTTCGGAGGACCAGCTCGAGTCGTCGCTCGCGCTTTCTCCCGCGTCGGCGGACCCGATCGCGCCGCCGCGCAGGACCTGCCTTTCGAGCTTCCGGACGTGGCGGCGTTTCCGGCGCAGGTCTGTCAGTACCCGGTCTATCTCCTTTCCCCGGGCAGCGAAGCCTGCGGGCTTTGCACTCGGCGGGGCCGGCGGCAGCGGGGAGGAGGCCCGCGCCGCCTTCAGCACGGGCGACGCCGCCTGGAGCAGCGCCCGCGCTTCGTCCGTCACCAGCGTGGCGGCGGCGGCGGCGGCGCCTGCCGCCGTGCGGGGCCCGCCGCGGCCCGCGAGCCACGCGTCGCCGTCTTCGTCCGACGCGAGCCCCGCGCTTCCGCTCTCGTCGCTGTCCCAATGGACGTTCAACTTCGCGGCACCGGCCGCCATTGGCCCCGGCACGGCAGAATTCACTCCTTTAAGGGCGTTTTTTTCAGATCGAGTGGCTGCGGAGAAGGCCTGCTGCGGTGCAGGGTGTTGATGATGGAGTGTGTTGTGTTTTTCTTTTGATCTCTCAAGCGCTACTGCAACGCTCTTTCATAGAAACCCGTCCCGTTCCTGAAAAGCGTGTTGTTGTGAGGGGGCTTCTGGTAGCTGGAAACTGAATTAAAGGCTCGTAGTTAGTTGATCAGCGGAACAGCAGACTTTCGGTTTCGATTGGGATGCAAAAGAGTCTTGTGGCGGTAATCAGCATCGTGCCAACATTTTCGAGCGTGCGGACGTTTTCGGTGCGATGTCGCAAGACCTGCCAACTGCTTGAAGAGTGATCCACCGTCGTAGTCGCTCGTTGGATCTCGAGGCACACAATCGTCATGCAGCCTTCCTTTACGTGCTACACTTCTGCACCCGCTGATAGACACAGAGACGAATTCATTCGCGCTCAAGAACGGATTTACAACCACTTGAACTCCTGGTGGGTGGATATCACTTCGGCTTTGCCAATTGCTTGAAGAGTGACAACCGCCGTGCTGGTTGGATCTCGAATGCCTTTACGTGCTACACTTTTGGTACCTGCTGGAGACACAGAGACGAGATAAAGTGCAAAGAGAAAGATGCTGGGCAGCAAAGCACTCGGCATGGCCGATGCGTGTCATGGTTAAAACCGAACAAGAACAGACCCGCTTGGTTGCTTTGTTGACCGGAAGGTCTGCAAAGCAAAGCCCAGCACAGGGTTCGGGAGGGAGAAGGTTTTCAGCGCGGCTTGTGCGTCTGCTGAGAATGTGGCGGCAGAGCCCTGCCAAAGCTTAAAAGAAACGCCTGCCGTTTGACACAGAGAAGCGGTGCCTCTTGCCTCATTCCCGATACGGTTGTGTCATGCTCTTGCAGGGCGCGAGGCTCACGTTTCATAACCGCTCGCGCTCGTTTCTTTTGCTTTACTCCGTGCTTTCGCCAGGATGATTTGCTTGTTTCGATTCCACTGGCATATTCTGCTGATCACGTTTACTTGCGCTTCGGTTTGTCTCGGGCGCACACTCTGTGGTCCCAGCTGAATTACATTTGAATACTGCTGCTGTCCGTAGAAGGCGGAGCTGCTGTTGTAACGAAGGGATGATGGGGGCGGCGGCTGCTGCTTTGAAGCTTTCACCCGTGCCACATTGTGAAGAGCTGATGGACGAGCGCTGTGGAGGGCACCGACGGTTGGCCAGGCGACACGTCGTCGACTACTTTGGCCGGTGGGTTGAGGGGGTCCAAGGCCGTGCGGAGCTGCGGAGCTTGAGCAGCCTTCCGGGAAGCGGCTTGCCGTACGAGTCCTTCCCGCCCGCCCACAACTTCGCGCCTGCCGCCAGCGACCGCGCGACGGCGCTCGCAGCCTAGTTGCGCAGCCGCGACATCGAGTCCGGCGGCTACGAGCCCCAGGGTACATCGCCTTCCACGACTGACTGCAGCCATAGTCGCTAAATCACACTTCGACACTGGTGCGCCTCTGCCCGTAGTAGGCCGAGCTGCTGTTGTAACAAAGGGACGATGGGGGCGGCGGCTGCTGCTTTGAAGCTTCCACCCGTGCAACCAAGTCGTTGGAGAGCTGATGGACGAGCGCTGAGGACGGCACCGACGGTTGGTCAGGCGACGCGTCGTCGACTCTCTTGGATGAGCCTGAGCAGCCTTTCGGGAAGCGGCTTGCCGTACGAGTCCTTCCCGCCCGCCCACAAGTTCGCGCCTGCCGCCAGCGACCGCACGACGGCGCTCGCAGCCTAGTTGCGCAGCCGCGACATCGAGTCCGGCGGCTACGAGCCCCAGGGTACATCGCCTTCCACGACTGACTGCAGCCGTAGTCGCTAAATCACACTTCGACACTGGTGCGCCTCTGCCCGTAGTAGGCCGAGCTGCTGTTGTAACAAAGGGACGATGGGGGCGGCGGCTGCTGCTTTGAAGCTTCCACCCGTGCAACCAATTCGTTGGAGAGCTGATGGACGAGCGCTGAGGACGGCACCGACGGTTGGTCAGGCGACGCGTCGTCGACTACCTCGACCGGTGGGTTGAGGGAGTCCAAGGCCGTGCGGAGCTGCGGGGTCTCTTGGATGAGCCTGAGCAGCCTTTCGGGAAGCGGCTTGCCGTACGAGTCCTTCCCGCCCGCCCACAGGTTCGCGCCTGCCGCCAGCGACCGTGCGACGGCGCTCGCAGTCCGGTTGCGCAGCCGCGACATCGAGTCCGACGGCCGCGTGCACCCTTCTTCGGGCGCCTCGCCGGCCGCCCGTGCGTCGCGCATCAGCCTGTAGATGGCTGGGGCCAGCGCCCTGGCCGCGCCGCTCAGCCGCCTCTGCAGCGCCGCAGCCCCTTCGCCCGCCGCCGGCTCCGCCCCGTCCTCCCCTGCTTCCGCCGCCGGGCCCCGCCCGCCAGCCGTATCAGCGGGAAAATCGCCGGAAAACGCCTCTTCCACGACGAGATGCTCCTCTGTCCCGATCCGGTCGGGGGCGGCGTGGTGCTCGACGCGGTACGTCCGGGTTTCGACGCGGGTTACGGTGGAAGCGGACGACAAGCGTTGCTGCGACGGCGTCCTCGCGCTGGCAGGACGGGGTCGTTGCGGGACGCGGGGCGAGCGAGAGGATGCAAGAGGCGCGGAGGCAGGCGGCTTCGGCGTGGCTGGCCGCGGCGGCGGCGGCGCGGCTGGGTTGAAGCCGGCGTCGTTGACGCCCGCCGCCATCCGCGCGGCGTGCCTGGCGGCCAGGTACTGCGCGCGGAGCCCCGACGAGCGGCCGGCGTGCTGGCGGAACCCGCCGCCCATCGACGGCGGCGCCGCCGCGCCGCCGCCGCCGCCGAAGCAGGCGCTGGCGCTCCGCCGCGGCTGCTCGCTCCGCGCGTCGGCGCCGTCGCCGGTCGGGCGGAGCCCCTGCGTGCACGAGCTCCCCCCATGGGCGGGCCACGTCTTTACAGCGCAGCCCTCGGCTGCCATCCGCGAGAGCATCGTCAGTGCCGACACCGGACGCCTCCGCACCAGCCGCCGGCGGCTCAGCACCTCCGACTCCGCCGCAGAGTACGGCTGAGCGAAGACTTCAGGGGACCCTGTGTGTGCGTGTGTGGGTTGTGTGTGGTTTGTGCTTTTCCGACTGTCTCGTTTTGGGTGAAAATGCTGAAAATATCGCTTTTTACATAATATTATGTCTGGGGGCTTGATACTGGCGTCGGTCCAAATCCAAACATCGCCGGGAGGAGTTCGACGAAGCCGAAGGCGAATGTATATATTCGCAACGTGCGGACAATGTGCGCACAGCGCACAAACGGCTCCGGCACCTCAAGGTGCGCCTCTTGCGCATGCTTAGCATCTACAGGAAGCGTAAGCGCAGCATTCAAAAAATGGCGCTGGATATCACCAGCCTGTCATCATCGTCTTCGTTCGCATTGAGATCGTCTTCGGTCGACGTTATCAAGTAACTCTAGCCTTTGACAAATGCAAGCTTACCCCTGTGGTACCTGCATTTCAAGTTCACAATGCATAGCATCCACAGGAGTGTGCGCATCCCAGAGCAACCAAACCGGAAGAAGGGTCGACAGGAGCCGACGACACCACCACGTATGAAGAGGAGGCGTCAAGCGTCCCCGAAGGCGGCCAAGATGGCCAAGAAGCTCGCTCCGACCGCGCCGACCCGAGCGACACCGCCAAGGAAGGGGCAGAAACGAGCCCGGCTCTGACCCGGTGAGAAAACCCAAAAAAGAGCGCGGCGTGAAAGCGCAACATTCCGAGAATGGACCAGCCTTGCCACCTCGTCATCATCCTCGTCCACATCGAGATCGTCCCCCCGAGCGACTGCCTCGGACTGCCGGCGGGGAAACTCAAGAAAAAGCACGCGACGCGAAAGCGCAGCGTTCAAGGAATGGAGCTGGATATCACCAGCCGGTCCTCATCATCATCATCGTCCATCGCATTGAGATCGTCTTCGCACGACGTTATCAAGCAACACTAGCCTTTGACAATGCAAGCCTACCCCTTGTGGTACCTGCATTTCAAGTTCACTCTGCTTAGCATTTACAGGAGTGTGCGCATCCCAGAGAGCAACCAGAGACAGCTTGATTTCTGAGAGTGCATCCCAGAGGGCAGGACCAGAGGCAGGGCAGCTTGTTTCTGAAAGGAAGACGAATGCAGACAACATGCCTTGGAAGATCGTTCGGAGGATGGGGTCCAAATGGCTGTAAACAAGGAAATGGTGCTTCTACTTTCTGACTTCCACACACACCACGTGGACACACTCTCGCTAAGGGGGGCGTCACGTTAAAACGAGTCCGCCAGACACACACACACACCACGTGGACACACTCTCGCTAGGGGGGCGTCACGTTAAAACGAGTCCGCCACACACACACACACCACGTGGACACACTCTCGCTAAGGGGGGCGCCACGTTAAAACGAGTCCGCAACACACACACCTATGATCGGTCAACCAGTACATCTCCGAAATGCCAGAAATCGAAAGATCAGGAAGCACGCATACCTTTCTGAGGGCGGCTGCGAGCCTTGGACCATTGGTTGACGATGTATGACACGTAGCCATTGTGGCATCGCACGTCAGCCGACGAAGGCGCATGGAAGATGGGCCGTCCTTTGACCTTGCTGGAGAAGGGTAGGATCACGACCTCGTTGGGACCCTGCGTCGGACCGCAAAGCTTCGTGAAGAAGACGGTCTCGACGGGGGGCGGCGCGGTTCTGTCGGCCCGCCGCGCCAGCCGCGGGGACGCGGACGCCCTTCGCGCGGCGGCAGCCGAACGCCGGGACGGGCGCGGGGCCTCTTTTGGCATGGTGGGCGTGGTGCCGATGCAGGTGATGAGGGTGAACGGCGCAGGGGGCCGCACGGTGGCTGCGTGGGAGTGACCGGAGGTGGTGCAGAGGCTGGGCCTGTGTGACTTGGGGGCGAGCCTCGGCGACCTACGGATGCGTTGCTGCGGTTTGGCAGCCGGTGTTGTCGCGGTGGTTGAGCGACGGCCAGGCGTACGCCTGGTGGAGAAATGTCGGGGGTTTCTCGCGGTAGCCGAGGCAAGGCAGGCCAGCAGACAAAGGCCAGCGGTCAGCGCGATACCGGCGCCGCCTCCCCACCCGCCGCTGACCGTGACGGTGATCGACGGCGACACGCATCGCTGGCGGCCCACGCACGAGTAGCCCACCTTCAGATCCGAAACGAGATCCCCTGACTCCGGTGGCTCCGCTGCGGAACCCCCGCGGAGCGGAGGGGCTTCTTCGCAATCGTCTTCGTCTTCCGGCATTGCCGGATAGCCGGCTGGGTTGCCTTCTCTCCGATGTTTGGGAATTACGACTTCCCTCGTGACCTTGTGTTTAATCCTCTGTTCCCAATCTGTCAAAGTTTCCATTAAGGTACCTCGTAACGGGATTGAACAGTGTATCTTGTAGCAAGGTTGAGTAGACAGGTCTTGGCTCGGAAACACGAAACCGTTCGTTATCGAATGTTTCGGTTGGAACACAATATATCAGCGTAACACAAGGTAGCTCCGACCGTATTCATCAGCTCCGGTCAGATTCGACAATCATCTGCTCTCGTCAATGTACCCACGGTGTCCGCCGTTCATTGAGCACAGGTCTTGATGCGACGGGTTTATCCCAGCCTTCTGAATACCAGCAGTAAGCTGATGCGTCCGAATCTGGTCTAGTTGTGCTTGTGAGAGCTGTAAGCAAAGGACGGGTTTTCCGAGCGAGAGCGAGAACAGAAGGAGTCCGAAAGAAATCAACACAGGTACAGTACGTACAGGGCGAAAGTAAACACTCGTTCATCCTTTTCGAGAGACAACATCTAGTACATTTCCAACACTGAAAGTAGCACCTCACGGGCGCACGATGACCGTATCGGCCCCTGCAGGTGCGCTTCAGCTACGTAAAGTGGCTCTACACATCGTTACCTTCGTCGACAGCATTCTAGCAAAGTCACACTTCCTCAGCCAACCCGGGAGTATCAACGAAATACAAGACCAAGCGACCAAGAAGAAATGTGTAAGAGATAGGGATTCGGCCTAACGGTCAGGGACAGTGTGTTTCCGATTGCTCGGGATTTTCGATTTCCTTCACGACGTGTTTGGATCCTCGGTTTCCAGTCTGTTTGAAAGTCGTTTCCTCATTCCATCCAGAACCGAAATCTTGGTAATGATCCTGCTGCAGGTTCACCTAGCGCGGACCTGCCATTCAAGGCTGGGGCCGTCCCGCAGTGGGCGCAGTCTCCCGGGTCGAGCTCGGCGGCTTCGCCCAAAAACGTGCCGTCGTCTCGCGCCGAGGAGCCCGTCCTGCGCAGCAGCCTGCTCAAGCCGTCGCCGGTCTCGTCTTCGCTCAAAACCGCGACGCGGTCCCTGTCGCGTGGCTTGGTCCAAAGCACCCGTCGGGCGGCTGTGATGCTTGCGGGTTGGATACGGGTGCTGAACTTGTTGGACAGGGCTCGCGCACTCAAAACTGAGGAACTATACGCTCCTGAGGAGGAAACGGCCGTGGAAGAATTATGTCCGCAACTCGGGAGCGGCAGGTGGCCAAACTTTCTGCGACGCTGGAGACGAGGAGGCGGGCGGGGGCACCCGGCGGTGCAGACCGGATTGTGGGGCGAGAGGACGGTGTCGAGGATGAGCTTCCGGATTTCGGGCGGCGGCAGGTTCGTGGGCGACGGGCACGCCGTGTCGAACGACGGCGCCCGCACCGCGGAGAGGACGAGCTCGGGCAGGTCCTGAGGCGGCAGGTTCGCGGGCGACGGGCACGCCGTGTCGAACTACGGCGCCCGCACCGCGGAGAGGACGAGCTCGTGCAGGTCCTGAGGCGGCAGGGGATCGGCGGAGGCGGCGAGCTTCCGCTTCACCTCTAACAGCCCGGTCTCCGCCCGCTCGATGGCGGCCACCTGCGCGGCCTTCATCTGCAGCACTTCGGAGCACGCCCGCGCCGACTTCTTCACAGCCGCAACCAGGCGAGCTTCACGCCGTGCACGCTGCTCGGCGGATCTCAACCAAAGCGAGCCTACACGTCGGTGATCAGGGTAGACGGATCTCAATCAGGCGAGCTTCACGCCATGCACGCGGCACGGCGGATCTCAGCCGAAGCGAGCCTGGCCGTCTTCGGCCTGGCGCTCGTCAGGCGCCAGACGGATCTCCGCATGGCACTTCGAATACTAGGCGGGATGAATCTCAGCTGGATCCAGCCGATCGACCGTCTCTCGGCGCGCGACGGCCCCCCTCAGTTGCCTGGAATACCGCCGTCTCCCTCATCCACCGGGGCGGCGGGGAAGGATGTGCGAACACAGGCGTGGCGCTCCGCTCGCAATACGTCGGCGCAAACGGCACGCGGCGCGTGTTGTTCTACAAAGCCGAGAACGGCTGCCGAGAGTCTCCGCCCGCTCGATGGCGGCCACCTGCGCGGCATTCATCTGCAGCAGTTCGGTGCACGCCCGCGCCTTCTGCTCGAGCCGGTTGATTTGCAACGCGAACGGCGGAAGCTGCGGCGCTCTCTCCGCTTTCGTCGCCGCACCGTCTCCCTCATCCTACAACCGGGGCGGCGGGGAAGGATGTGCAAACACAGGCGTGGCGCTCCGCTCGCAATACGACGGCGCTAACGGCATGCACGGCGGCCGCGGCGGCAGAGGCAAGAACGGCTGCCGGGGTCGAGCCCAGTCAACGCCCACTCGAGGGCGGCCACCTGCCCGGCCTTCATCTGCAGCAGTTCGGTGCACGCCCGCGCCGACTTCTTCACAGCCGCAGCGCTCGAGCCGGTTGATCTGCAACGCGAACGGCGGAAGCTGCGGCGCTCTCTCCGCTTTTTTCGCCTCGGTTACCACCGTCTCCCTCATCCTACCACCGGGGCGGCGGGGAAGGATGTGCAAACACAGGCGTGGCGCTCCGCTCGCAATACGACGGCGCTAACGGCACGCACGGCGGCCGCGGCGGCAGAGGCAAGAACGGCTGCCGGGGTCGAGCCCAGTCTCCGCCCACTCGAGGGCGGCCACCTGCCCGGCCTTCATCTGCAGCAGTTCGGTGCACGCCGGCGCCGACTTCTTCAGCCACCCCCGCCTGAGCCGCAGCGCGTGCGCCGTCTGCTCGAGCCGGTTGATCATGTAACGCCAACGGCGGCAACAGCGGTGCGCTCCGCTTTCTTTGCCCGGATTACCACCATCTCCCTCATCCTACCACCGGGGCGGCGGGGAGGGATGTGCAAACACAGGCGTGGCGCTCCGCTCGCAATACGACGGCGCAAACGGCACGCACGGCGGCCGCGACGACGCGTTGTTCTGCAGAGCCGAGAACGGCTGCCGGGCTCCCTTTTTGAGCCCGCCGCCCGGGTTCGCGTGCAGACCCGCCGCGTCGGGCGGGAAGACAGGGGAAGGAGAGGGGAAGCCGCCGCGAGGTGTCCGATGCATGGATTTCGACAGGTTCTGGACCGCGGACGAGAACGAAGGGGGCGGGCGGGGGCACGCAGCGGCGCTGGCCGGAGGCGGCGGGTTGTGGGGCGAGAGGACGGTGTCGAGGATGAGCTTCCGGATTTCGGGCGGCGGCAGGTTCGTTGGCGACGGGCACGCCGTGTCGAACGACGGCGCCCGCACCGCGGAGAGGACGAGCTCGTGCAGGTCCTGAGGCGGCAGGGGATCGGCGGAGGCGGCGAGCTTCCGCTTCACCTCTAACAGCCCGGTCTCCGCCCGCTCGATGGCGGCCACCTGCGCGGCCTTCATCTGCAGCAATTCGGAGCACGCGCGCGCCGAAGCCTCGGCGCGGCTCTCTTTAGCCATCCGCCTCAGCCGCAGCGCGTGCGCCTTCTGCTCGAGCCGGCTGATCTGCAGCGCGAACGGCGGCAGCGAAGACTGCCCGTCTGACCGTGCCAATTGCGCGACGACTGCTGCTGCTGCGTTGTCAGTGGGGCCGTACAGCCCGAAGCCGTCGCATTGCGGTACGACGGCGCTCAGTGAGCAGCGCGCATCGGAGCCATCGTTCGAGGATGCGGCGCCTTGCTTGGTGCTCGGGTAACTGAACGCGGTCCCTGGCGGGCTCACGACGCTGCTGCCGCCGCTGCTTGCGGACCTGCCGCGCGCCGAGCCCCCGCCCGGCACGTCTTCTTCCGCAGGCGGCGCCGCGGGCGGCGCGAGCCTCCTCCTCAGCGGCGTCACGCGCCGGCTGTGCAGCCCCGGAAACTGGCGCGTTTCCGCGCACAGGCTCATCCACAACCACTCCCGCCCTCCCCTCGTGCCCCGGGTGCTGTGTTTGTCCGCAGGGTCCGTTAAAACCAGGCGCTTGTGGCATGGTGACCACCCGTCAAAATGGAGTTTTCTCTCGTGGTTCGCAACGCGTGGGCAAAAAGAGCTAGTGGTAAACGCCACAGTCTGGCGAGCAAACTCGTTTCGCTCGTGTTTTCGGGCGTTGTTCGCGTACCTTACCTGCGGTTGGTCTTTTCAGCTGCGGAGAGCCCTTTTCAGCAAAGTGCCGTAGCAGGTAGTCTTCGTTGGCGTCGGATCTCCGACACTTCTCTTATGTTCGCAGGTTGGGCTTGTGTTTGTATGTTGATATCGACCACGGGGCGGGAGGTACATCTGGGCAAGACCCTCCGCGTTCTCCGCGTCTCCAAATGGTCGCAACGCTTTGCCGTCTGCAACCGCCAATCTCATCAACGTCTGACAGAGACACCCCCGGGAGGAGCCGTATTCCTAACACCGGCACCCCCTCGCGGCTACATTCAACACTTTTTTCGTGCTGCTCCAGTGTGCGCGCGATCAGCCGGCTTGCCGGCTTATTAATTTCGAGCCCTTTTTTTTTAACCAGCAGACTCGCACAAAACCAGCCGGTTTTCAACAGTGTAAGCTTTGGCTATGCCGGAATCAGCTTGACGCACCGGCAAGAGGTTGTCGTAAACCTCTTCTGGTCGGCAGACCTTCCAAAAATCAGCCAGCTGATTATCAGCCGGTCAGTGTTTCAAGAATTTCATTTCCGGCTGAAATCAGCCGCTTTTTTCCTTCGCGCGAACACTGGCTGCTACAGCCGCAGGGTTGTTGGTCGTGCTTTGCTGCGAACAGACGGGGACAAAAGGTTCGCATATGGGGAAAAGGACGAGCATATATTTTCTTCCTTCTTCTTTTTTTTCGGTCGAGGTCTTTTCTCTTGCTGGCAGTATTCATGGCAGGTATGTCACAGGTTGAACCCTTCGCTAGGCTTCGGGGCTTGTCGTTGTCGTGCTAATCGTACACGTGTACTCAAGGAAGCATTTCTGGAACAACCGTTACACATGAAAAGTTAAAGCACTTGAAGAAAACCCCCCGTAAGGGGGGCTTTATCTTGCGCAACGCGAAGAACAAAAGTGTTCCCCCAACGGCAAGTGTCGGGGGGTGGTTGAAATTTCTTTTCTACCGGCAGGTGTTGCTTGGGATCGTTTCTCTTTTTGTGTTTTTTTTATTTTGGTGGAGGCTAGTAGTGCGGAGATGGCGTGAAAACTCTCGCCACCCACACACCGAAAAACGCGGGCAAGAAAAATATGGGATAGAGCTAGTTGGGGTCATTTAAACATATGGGAGGAATCTGCGTGGCGACGGCGCGTGTGAAATAGCGGGGGACTGTTCGTGCGTATCAGCCAGAAGAGGGCCGCTTGGGTTGACAGCCGAAATACTAGCGGCGTTGAGCAGCCGATCGAGACGGCCGCCCGGTGCGGTGGTGGCCTAGTTTCATGAAAAAATGGCATTCAAGACGGCGGTTACGTCCCCGTCGGCAGCGGCAAGCTGGTTGACGACCTGAGCGGTGACAACGACGCCCATGCTCTCAAGCAGTGCGATTTGTTCAGCGTACGGCTGCTCCTCAACTCTACACGGCCTGTCGCACGCCGGAGAGTCTGCCATGGGACACTGCGGCTCGCAGACTGCTTTGACTGGGACGCATGGATCGTCGTACACAGGGACTCCCTCCACACATTCTCCCGCTTCAACTCCTTCCACTGCCGTCGGTTCTTCTTCGGTTGGCGGTTGTCGGCCTGCTGTGCCGTCGTCCCGCACTTCGCCAGTGCCTGTCGCAGCCGCGGGGGCAGCGTCGGTGCCGCCGAACACCTTCTGTGCACACCACCTGCCGTGTCCCTTTCCACATCTGCACGCCCTGCAGCAGAACGAGTCCACGATGCCCGTCGTCTCGAAGTCGCAGTTCGAGCACTTCTGCCCGATCAGCTCCGCATCGACTGCCTCGTGACCTTTGCCGCAGCCGCGGAACATTCCTTTGAAGCCTTTGCCCCCTGCCCCGTGCGCCCCTTTCCATTCTCCACTGCAGCCTGGAAGCATACCCTTCATGCCGGGGTGTGGCATCCCTTTGCCACCTTTCCCTCCCTTTCCGATAGGACAGCCCTTCATCCACATGAAAGGGTGCCGGTGCCATGCACTGTGCAGCGGCTCATCAGTCTTGCCAGTACCGCACGATGTTTCGCTGCCTTCTTTTGCCACCTTTTGGTCTGCTTCCGAAGCTACAAAAAGACTCTCCTTGCAGCGCTTGCCGTGGGGCTTACCTCGTTTGCACTTCTTGCAGCAGAAGCCATCAACAAGACCTGCGCGTGTGCTTTAGAGTTAAAGTTCGCTTTCGTTTTCGTTGACAAATGTTTCAGTGATCTCTCCGGAAGAGAAGAAGAAGAAATGTGAAAACGGGTTTTTGCCTAGAGGCTTTTCGTGTTATTCTGCAGATGCTTTGACATCTTTGTGTCTATGCTTTCAGTCGTCTTCGTCCAGGAGCGTGACGGCCAACCACAGCTTGCAAAGCTTGAGTCGGAGGCAGCACAGTGCTACAACCCCGTCCGCTCTCCCTGTGGCTGACCGTCTTCAGCGCCCGCAAACCCGCCTCAAGTCCCGAAGTCCTGCCACATTTAATGAAGGTCTGATCCGAACACTTTCTTGCAGGAGATTGCCGCTTAAAAAGACAGGCGCTACGTCTTGTTTGCGCGTGCCGGGTGATCGTTTTCCCACTTGTATTAACGTGTGTATATTCAGGTAAGGAATTCTGATCAACCACCAAAACACGCTGCCTACGTCTTTTTAGCCTGCACAATAGAAGAGCAACCCGCAAGATGTTGTTAGCCCTAACAAAGAAACCCCGGTGGACCCAAAAAAGAACACCTGTCGTTTTGAAGTCGCAGTTTTTGCACTTTTCGCCGGTCTTCGCGTCGGCGGCGGCGCCGCTGGCGGCGAACGGCCGAGGAAAGCGGGGCGCGAAGGGAACGGACGGCTGGCTCTGCGCGGGCGACGGGCTGCGGCGGGGCTGCGAGCCTTCCGTGCACCCGTGCCCCTTGCGGTCGGAGCCCGAGCTGCTGCTCCTGCTGGCGCGCCCGCGCGCGCCCGAGCACAGGTCGATCCGGACCCGCAGCGGCTTCGCCCCGTCCCAGCACGCCACGCACTCTTCCCACTCCTCCTGCGAGCTCATCGTGACCACGTCGCCGTCCTCGTCGACGTACTGCAGCTGGTGCCTTCCCCTCGCGAACTCGCCCGCCACCCTCGCGACCACTTCGAAGCTCGGGTTCACCAGCCGCCGCCGACGCGTTTCGACGACCTCGCCTTGTCTCACAATCTGGATCTTCAGCGCCACCTCTTGCGCTCCGGACATCTTTACTCGGGTTGGTTGAATTGGGGTGGGAAGAAGGTTCTGCGTCGGTTCGGGGAGTAACCTCGTTGACGCACTAAAGGGGAAAGATTGCAAGGAAGTAGTGCACCTCTGCCAGCTGAGAGCAGCATGGCGCACGCGCGAAGTACTGAAATGGGGGAAGAAAGCAAAAAAACGTGCTTGCATAGTATGTGCTCAACACCAGACGTGTTCCGGTTCTCTAAGGCCACGACGCATAGGCCCTAATCGCGCGAAATCTGACACGATGACGAAAGAGCAGCTATGTGGTCGTTTGCAGCGGTGGAGCAAGGTCATCCAGCACCAGTGGTTGGGATCACCAGGAGGCCCTCTGTTTTTTGCTTCATTCTGGAGGCACCACGACCAATACCAGGGCCCAGAGCAAGAGGCGACGTCGAACAGAACGGTAGACAGAGATTAGGCAAACGCAAAGAGGATGAGGCGCAAAACACAGGAATGTATGCACCCTTCTCCTTCTTTCTGGGCTTTTTCTTAATTGAGTTGCTTGACGAAACGTTGGTTGGGAACGCTCCGCACTTACTGAAGCTAGCTGGAACATGTAAATCTCCGGATGACTTTCGGCGTGAAAATGAGTGTATTGTGCCGGTTTGTCGTTTGTGGTCGATCGATATCTACGGACTCTACACACGGTGGGCCACTTGTGCGGTTGTGAACGTGAGCCTTCTTGGTGCTTGAGAGCTCCAAAACTTCTCGTGCTTGTCTGGTCTTTTCCTCCCTCTCTCCCCTACATACGCTGCATTCAATCCTGACTCACTTCGGCGTAAGGCCCCCTCTTCCTTCTTCTCTTCCCTTCAGTTAGCCTGACTCGTTTCGGCTTGGGGCCGGAGTATCTCCTGCACAGTTAGGAAGAGGGGGGGCGGAGGGGGGACCACTTGTTGTGGTGCAGTCTTTGCAGCATCACCCTGGGTTGGCCCGTAGCGAAGGCTTTTCTTGAATGAGTCGTTCTGTCAATTCCAGACGCAAGTCTCCGTTTGATGCGCCCGTGTCGTCACATGCAGGAGAGGCGGCAGTGCTCCGCCTGAACATTAACCGAAGACTTCGTCGGGGCTGACACCCCTCATTTCTTTCTGCAAGCCCAACTCCGAAGGTATCTGAAAGTCCATCCCGCGTCCCTTGCGGGGTGACGTCGAGTGCTCACAGAGGCTGCACTCCCACCGGGCCGTCCACGTTGACTTTTCAGAGCGATTCATTTCTGAACGGAAGACCAAGACACACAATCAGATTCGTGTGCGGTCGATGAAATTGGTAGATCGCCGTCGGTTAGGTTTAGCCGCGAGAACGACCACGAAAAGGAACGAGTCGCGCGCGTCAAGACGCACTGGACGGGCGCACCGCTAGAGAAGCGAGGCAGGCTTGCTGCCCACTGCGCTGCGTAGCGAACGTGCCTTCCGAAGCAGAAGCTGCGCGTCAGCAACACGGGAGCCGTGAACTGGTCTTCGACGCTGCCGAGGTCCCTGTTCCTCCTACACCGCACTCCATCGGCTGACTGCACACTAACAATACGTTTCTTGACGGAAGACGGAGTCCGGTCAGACTCGTGTCTGCGATCGTATGTGGTATCACCGTCTGCGAGGTTTAAGGCGCGAGAACGACCACGAAAAGGAAAGAGTCGTGCTGGCCTCCGTGCGACAAGGCGCACTGGACGGGCGCACCGCGAGTGAAGCGAGGCAGGCTTGCTGCCCACTGCACGGCGCAGCGAACGGCAACCTCCGCGCAGTCTGCCGGCACGAACCGGCTAGCGCCTCCGCCTTCCGAAGCAGAAGCTGCGCGTCAGCAAGAACACGCGCCGTGAAGCGGTCTTCGACGCTGCCGAGGTCCCTGTTCCTCCCACACCGCACCGGACCAGGCAGCGGCGCCCCGGCGGGGCCGGCCAAGCAAGCGGCTACGACGCTTTGCGACAAAAGTAGCCCGCGGTGGGCGGGGACTTGCGCCGCGGCGTCGCCTTCCGCCTTTGCCGGCGCGGCGCCCGCCGGCGGCACGTCGACGCCGGTGCCCACGCCCTCGCTGAGGACCGCCGCGTGGGCGGCCGCAACAGGGGGCCGCCGCGCCGCCGGCTGCTGGCAGGGGATGCTGATGACCTCGCGCGAAGGCCGCGGCCTCGGCTTACTGGCGTCGAACTCGATCCGCAGCGGCTGCTGGTGCTGCTGCTGCTGCGGGGCAGCAGCAGCAGCAGCAGCAGCAGCAGCAATGGTTGAGGACGCGGCTCCGGCTCCGGAGGAGGAAGGTGGGCTCGCCGGAAATCCGAGGGCGTCAGACGACGCGTCCTCGGAGACTGGCTTCGCAGCGGGGGGGGTGCCCGCAGGTTTGCCGCCCAGGGTGTCCACGGGTGCCAGCTTCGCGGCGGAAGCGTCGACGGCTGTCCGCTTCGCAGAAGACGGCCTCGCCTCCTGAGGGGCAAGCGCGCGCCTAACCCGCCCGCCGGAGGCTGGAGGCGAGCTCCCGCTGCTCCTGCTGCCCCCGGGCGACGGCGGCGCGCTCGGGCCGCCGGGTAAAGGCGAAAGCAGGGCCGCGGACTTCGCCCGCCTGCCAGGGACTCCCCTGCCGACCGGAGCCGCCGCGTCTCTTCCCCCGGGGTCTGCTGCTGCCGCTGCCGCGGCACCCTCGTACGCCAAGCGCCTGCGCTCGGTGCTGACCAGCAGCGCGTCGTCGGAGAACACGGCCCGCTCAGCGGCGAGGACGGCCTGCCAGTTCTCGGCGAGGAGGCTCTCTGTCAGCTTGTCGGCCGCCGACAGGCCGAGCGGGGGCCCGAGAAGCTCGGGCGCCCCCGCCGCCTTTTTCCCGCCGTCCGCCGCGCCGCGCACGCTCCCGAGGATCCGCCCGACCGCCGCGCCCAGTGGCGAGTCGCCGCCGCCGGCGCCGCCGTCGTCGCTGTTGTCGTCGTTGCGGCAGACCACCACCGCGGCGCGGTCCCTCCTTTTCACGCCGTCCGCCCGGTCTGGCGGCGGCGGCTGCTGCCGGCCCGCGGGCTTGCGGCAGGCGGCTTTGCCGTCTCCCAGGATGTCGTCGAGCAGGTGCAGAATTTTGTCCGGCTCGTCCGCCGGATTGACGGCGGCGAAGGACGTGCGCAGGAGCCGCGACCGAGGGGAACCCTGGGCCGCCACCGGCGCCGCTGCGACCTCGCCCGGTTCGGCAGCGAGTTCCGGGTCCTTCGAGGCGCAACGCGGGAGGAGGTCTCCCTGCACGTCTGCGCCGTTGTCCCGCGGTTCGACGACAGCGTTGCGCAGGCACGCGGGTTGGTGCTCTGCTAGTTCCTGCTGGAGAGCGGCGATGCGTTGGTCCTTTGAGGCGCATCGAGAGAGCAGGTCTTTCTGCATGGCAGCGCCGTCGTCCCGCGTTTCGACGGCAGCATTGCACGGGCTCGCGAGTTGGTGCTCGGCGAGTTTCTGCTGGAGGACGGCAATGCGTTGGTCCTTCGAGGCGCATCGCGAGAGCAGGTCTTTCTGCATGGCAGCGCCGTTGTCTCGCGTCTCGACGATAGCGTTGCGCAGGCTCGCGAGTTGATCGAAGTACGTGTTCTTCGCCGCGCGGTACAAGCGCTCGAGACCGTCGACGCGGTCGCGGGCGGCGTCGCCGGCTTCCTTCTCAGCGACACGCTGCCTCTCCAGAGCCTTGGCCTGCCCCTCCGCCAACGCCAGCTTCTTCTTCGCAGCGGTCAACTCCGGTTTTCCCAACGGTACTGGCTGCGCCAAGCTTGCAATCGGCATCGGCTGCACGGTGCGCCTCCTCTTCGGTGACCCCACTCGAAGCGACTTGCTATCCTCCGTTTCTGTGTGTTTGAGTGTGTTGTTGTGTGTGTTTAAGTCCATGGTTTTAAGTGGGTAACGGCTGAACCGAAGTTGAGCCCACTTGTCACTATCACCAGTCGGCTTTGAGTTTCCGACACGTTTTGGGTCCTGTGACTCCTCTCCGAAGGGTGGGTGGGGCGGGATCCTTCGGGCCACGGATAGAGCGTGGGAGGTTATCAGCTTCTCCATCCGGCACTCGGCTCAAGACATCTGTTTTCATCTTGCGGGTGTTAGCTACGGGGCAACTGCGCAGGCGGCACATCACTACTACTGGTGCGAGCACCCGTCACCTCGGGGATCAAGAACGAGAACGACGCTAAATACCACCGGCGGGCTCACTCAGGTATGTATAGAATGCACACCGACTGTAGTCGCAGGTTGAGCTGGCGTCTGCGCCGTCGTCGTGGTTCGTCTTCTATTCCGGCGCGGAACAGTCAGATGGAAAGGATCCGTCTCGTCCGCAATGGTATGCAAGCCGGCGCGCAGATAGTCGTGGTTGAAGACGTCCCGCACGCTGGCCAGCACCTCCGCAAGGAACTCGCGTACGGAGGAGTTGAGCCCCGGCAGCAGCCACAGGCGCAGTTCTTTCAGCTTGCCGACGGCGGCTTTCGTCTGCAGGGCGACGAGCCTCCAGAGTTCAGCATCGGCGTACGCTCGGTTGAGAATTTCCTGCATGCTCTTCGACAGGTCCGCGTTGGCCTCGTGCAGCTGCTCGTTCCTCTCCAAAGAAGCGGCCAGTTCAGCTTTCAGCCCTTCTGTCAACTCGTCGAACTCCTCTCGAGCAAGCTTGACCGCGATATCCACCTCTCTGCCACCCTCGTGCTCCATCGTCTTCCACTTCGCCTGTGCTTCTGCGAGGTCTTCGGCGATGATGGCCTTCTCAGTCCGCAGCTTCGCAAGAGCGTCTCTGTTCATCTTATTCCGCGTGTGCTCCCGCCGCAAGACGGTGTTCAAGTAGTTGTCTCTCTTCATCTGCACGGCGGCAGCCGACAACCGGCTGACGGATCCCCTGCCCGGCAGTACGAAGCAGTCCGCGCCATTCTCAGGCTTCTCCGCCAGCGGCGACAACGGGGAGTGCGGCGAAAACGGCGTCGTCAGCGAAAGCCGAGGCAACGACGCCCGCGGCTCGTCGACTGGTACACTCAACATCGTCACCGCTGCTTGGACTACCGCTTTTCGCGCGGCGCGCAAGGTCCGTGTACCGAAAGTCTCAAGTTTCCCCCGAGAGGGATGGGGGAGACTGTGGGATCGATGTCTTTCTATAAGGGGCCTCCCAGGGCGTTCCGCCCCCCTGAGTGTTGGTGCGGCTATGGTGGACACCTCCCAGGTTTCAGCTCCTGCGTGGGCGCGCTTCCCCGCAACAGAATAATAACGAACCTGCCGCGCCCTCCTCAGCATGCTCCGACAGTTCAACAAGTTACCAGCGCAACGAGAGCCAAGGTCGGGCTGACAAACTGGTTTCCCAACTTATCAGCAGGCGGCGGACTAATCACCGCACCCTTTCGCTAGTGCGACGAAGAAGGTATCAAGGCGTGCGTACTGCACTGTCGTTTCGAGGGGTTGCAGGACGTTCGTCCTCCTGAGTGTTTGACCAGAGCTTGCGTTCGACTTGGACCGTAAAAAGGAAACGGGAAAGCGCACACAGAAGCATAAAAGAATCGGAAGTTAAGTAAAAGAATAGGCTCGCCCCAAACGGGAGCGACGGTCAATTTCAGCACGTGAAGCGTAAAACAGCGACAACACGACGCTACAACCCGCCCGCTCTGCCCCTGTAGCTTACCGTCTCTGCGGGCCTGGCGTTCAGGGGTCTGCCTTTGATGCTTTTTGCTTGAAGTTTTGACCGGCAGACGCGGAGACCTGCACCGCCGAACGCGTGCAGTTGTCCCCCTCTCATCTCCACACCCCTCCCGCATTGCAGGGTTCTCCCGGGTAGGCGTGCTGCCAAAATGCGCCCTCGCGCGGGTTGGATGGGCTTGATGTGCGTGCTGCCGCTTGGCAGGATGTGCACGGTAGGATGCAGCTCCCACCCGGAACATTAGCAGCCGGCGAGTGGTCCAAAGCCGAGATATCATTCCAGAGCAGGATCCCAACCGAACGGCTTACTTAAAGTGGGGACGCTGAGACATCCGAGTGAACGCTCATCAGAACCACAAAGGGCGCCGGCTCATCTTGACAGCAGACCGTGGAATTGGGGAGAACATTTCCGGAGTCAGGGCTTGCCCTGATAAACGAAGTAACGACGATCAGCATCAACTGACCAATATCGATGAAAACGACAAGGCAAAAGTTTTTGTTCTCTGTATTGTTCAGCGCTTTTTTTCGTGGGCGCGTCGAATATATCTTCGTGTGCAACAGTTCTTCCGGAAATGCACTGTTAAGAAGCAGGAAAAAAAAGAGATGCAAACATTTCAAACAGGACTTCTTTCTATAAACAAATTCCAATTTGTAGCGAGTCCCTTTGCTTGCCGGAGGGACGGATCAGCGAGGTTTGAACCCTACGAACAAAAAGGGCCCTCGCCCCAGGTAATCGTAAGGCAAGTAAACGGAAGCGTTTCCCGTTTCCCGCGTTCCGTTTCCGTTTCCATACCTTCGAGCAAACAGCGTTTTCTTAGTAAGGAACCAGCTGCAAGGTGCATCTTCAGGTGAGGTGACCAAGTTTTCGTTTCCGTTTCCGGACGCGGAAACCTGGTTCCGCAGTTGGAGTTCACCTTGCAGCTGTTTCCTTACCAAGAAAACGCCGTTTCCTCGTAAGCATGTGTTGTGGAAGAAAACGCGATTGCTTGCCACCATAGCCCCAGGCTAGGTAGTTGATAAGAACGGTGCCACCAGCCCGGAGCGCAGGGGCCTCCAGGATTGGGCGGCTCTCGAGCCTGGGGTTGGGACGAGTCGGCTAAGGTTGTGCTTTGGCCACCCTCCCCCTCGTCATGACAACTGGGATGGGCTCTTTAGGAAAAAGCAGTGAAGTCTGCGGCCCTGACACTGCTCCGGACGATTACACTCCCCCAGGTTGCAAGGCACCGTCGTACCGTTCTTCAGACAGGACTTCGACGCAAGAGGTTTACCTCGGTCCCACGAGCACCAACAATACGCTGATGCCCAAGAAACGGGACTGTCTTGCAACCTGAGCTCGAGTAGTAGAAGGAAGGCGGAAGAAAGACGGTGGAAGAGTGTAGCAGTGCAAGAAGACAGGAGGAGCCGGGAATGGGGACGGCCCGTGGGTGTGGGACGAGTGACCCGATAAAGAAAGAACTTGCGAGGGAAGAAAAGGAGGTGGGAGAAGAGAGGCGTGGGGGTGCGGAGGAGTCTATTTCTTCTTTTTCGTAGCTCGGCATCGTTTATCCGCGTGCGCTTCGGTCCGTGGCCACGGACTCATCAGACAAACGTCATCAACAAAAACTGACGCGACATCTGGCACGAGCTTGAGCGCGAAAGCATAACCACACGAAAACAGCTGGCGGGTACTAAGCGACGCCAGCGGCCTCGCCAGGCAAGGCAGCCAGGTCGTACTTTGTGCTTCCTAAGGAAAACGGCGCAGGGTATCGGTGCTGTCGACGGCAAGGCTCTTGATCAGTAAGTACGTATCAGTGCCCCATGGTTCATGCGTGGTCCTATACTTCGGCCACCCTTCGGCGAGGAGATGCCCAGGCGCTTAACTAGGTGAGAAGTATCTAAACATCAAAAAAGAACAGCGAAACGGGACTTGAAAAATATGACATTGAAGTTCGGGGGTTGGCACATTCCGGTGTCGTCTGTGAACTCCGTATACCTTGAGGGATGCAATACAGCAGGTTCTCTTTTGAGTATTCGTGTGCACCGTGGTCATTTGCTTATACATATTGTTCGACGGAGACATTGCGCCATCACATCGCTCAAGCTCGCTATCCCACCGTGACCAGCAGGAACTGGCGACGAGTCATTGCTGCAACGCAGTACTACTACATGGTGAAGTCCAGCCTCAGAAGCTGGAGTGAAAGCTGGAGTTAAAAAAGCGGGTGTCACACCCGCTTTTCGGGTGTGGATTCGCACGCTTTTTGGCTGTGTCACACCCGCTTTTTCGGGTGTGACTCGGGCACACTCTCTTTAACTCCAGCCTCTGAGGCTGGACCTCACCGTGTATTAAGCCGGCTCACTCCTATCCCCTGGAACTGCATCGCGTTGCCTGTCGCCATCTATCACGGTGCACTACGTCTCCACCGTCCATCCCTTATCCACGGAGCTGCATAGACTGAAGACGCATTCATTGCATGGTGCGATGATCACGGTCTAACAGGAGGAGATGGTCCAGCATAGAAGAAACCCGAGACACCTAATCCATCAGCATTTCATAGGGCTTGCACAAAACGGAGCAACGGGGGCGATCAGTATCAACTGATCAATGATGGTAAAAATAATATATGCTGAAGTCTTTAAAGGATTCTTCTTCTTTCGCACGTGTGCAGGATGTAATCCTTGGGAACTTTCTTTGACTAGCACTTTTGCATTGGCTTCTAACCTGCGGAATGTCACCTTCTGCACGACTGCAAGATTTGTAGATGTCGAACTGCCGAAGCAGCTGGAGACAGCAGGCGCAGGGGGCAGGTAGTGCTCGATCTTTTTTCTTTTACTCTCGCGAGGAACCGCCCCCAGTTTGGGGCGCAGGCGCCATGAAGAACTTCACGGACTAGGATACACTATTGCCTGCCACCGCCAAGACCGAGCACTTGTGAAGCTAGCCTTGTTGCAACTCTAATGGGCGATTTCAAGAGCAAGCAGCCAAGCCTTCTGGAGGGTACTGGTGTGCTTGAGGTCTCCAGACGCTTCTGTGAGCTAAGGCACTCCCATACAACAGCTGCATTCAGACGCGGTAACTCGCCAGGGGGGTGGCTGTCATCGCACAATGGCGGCTGCCCCCAAATCCTACTCAACTAAACTAAAGAAGAAAAGAAAAACAAGGTCAAAGTACGTTGTTCCGTCGTTAAAGAAGGTACGATACTGAGTTAATTCACCCCTCCCCCCCCAGAAAACAACCTGAGCTCGATTACGTTGGCGAATACAGATGCAGATTGTCGCCACAGATTCTTTGCATTCTAACCAAAATGTTCCGCGGTGACTACACTCGATTACGCTGCATGACACACTACGTGCGAAGAGGTACCCGCGACGCCGGCGATGAAGATTGTCGCCACAGATTCGTTGCTCTCTAACCCAAACTATTAAACTCGATTACATTCTACAATGCTCGACAACTTTCGATCGGGGAGGAGGGTGAATCGGCTCAGATACAAAGACACCTGCGCAGGGCGGGGTTCCTGACAGCTACGCTGTTGTATTGAATGTGTAGCCGCCGCATGCAGCAGCTGACTCCGGGGTCGTTGTTATTGGTGCTGGTTTTGAGGGATAAGGAAAAGGTAAGAAATCTGCGGTGGCCTCCGCTGGTCTGGTGGTACCTCCGTTCTTTTTTACACTCGTACTCTTCTCTACTCAGTACGGTACGTACTCCTTCACTCTTTTACTCTCTTTGGCCAGCCAATAAAGACTCCTGTGACCGACACCACGAACACATTCGCAATGAATGTTGCCCTGGGCCGCCCCACGTGCATACATGTTGAGCATTTTATTTTGTGGGGGTAATTATTTCTTCGGAGGTTCGCGTAACCCTTGCCTCCGGGAAGGCGGGGCTTCAACATGTACGTGTCATACGTGTGAGAGTACGTGTGATAAGTAATATGAAAAGTGACACTTGTCATATCAAAAGTACATACTCGTCGTAACAAGTAGTATAGAGGCGACTCTCTAATTCATATCACCTGACGACCAGGACTGGTGGGTGCCAAGAGAACTCGGGATTCGGGCCAACTAAAACTTTTGGGAGAGAGAGTGAGTGACGAGTTGGCGCGCAGGGACCATCTCTCCGAGGAGTTTCCGGTCGGCACACTACCCTTTATGGCCAACCAACCTTCCCAAGGCGAGTTACTATTCGAGCGTGACGTCAACACAACTGTAGGCTATTGTTTGTGATCAACAGCTTTCAGTGTGTTCTTTTCTCATAAAGGGGGGGTAGACCTATTATCCACCCGATTTTCCGGAAATTCCGCGAACATTAAAACTAGTGGCGTTAAAAATTGCTATTATCCAGGCTTTATCCAATGCTTATCCTAGGGCTATCCAGGGTTTTGTTGCAGGGTGGTGTTTTTTCCTTCGCGCCTTCGGCGCGATATTGATTATTGTTTGGTAAAACCAACCTGTCCGTTCGAGTGTTGGTGGGTGCCCTTTGACAATTCTGCTTGTCTAGGTTAGGAAGAGCCGACATCGAAGGAACATTGCTATGAACGCTTGGCTGCCACAAGCCCCCTTCCCTGTGGCAAAATTTTCTGTCACCTCTGGCTTCATCCCTAACATAACTGAGGGATTTTGATATCACAAGGCACTCCCACGACCGCCTGGCCGACGTTCCCTGCACTGGATGCGGTAGAATTCAAGGAAGAAGTGCCACCGAACAACCCACAGGTTGACATACCAGCCGTATCGGCACCAGTTGCACCTGCACCGGGTCCGACCAATGCTGAGTGCACTGAGACAACAGCATTCTATGCTGTTTCGACACTTCTTCTCACTTGGTATGCTGGTGTTACACTCACAGCAGGTGGGTAGGCCCACTTCCATAAAAAATTTACTCGCCGCTGAAAAATTAAAAGTTAAATTTAGGTAAATTTCCCTTATATCCCGCCCCTAACAAATATGTGCCCTTATATCCCGGTTCAAAACAAATTTGGTGCCCTTATATCCCGGTTCAAAACAAATATGTGCCCTTATATCCCGAACCGGGATATAAGGGCACCAAATTTGTTTTGAACCGGGATATAAGGGCACCAAATTTGTTTTGGACCCAAGATACTGGGGCCAAAAAATTCGAAAAAAGTTCGAAAAAAGTTCGAAAAAAGTTCGAAAAAAGTTCGAAAAAAGTTCGGAAAAAGTTCGAAAAAAGTTCGGAAAAAGTTCGAATTTGGTCATTGTTTTGTCAGAATTTTGGTCCAATCCAAAATTTGGGTCAAAATTTGGTCGAGTTTTTGGACAGTCTTGGGCGGTCCACCGAACCCACACAGAAGTATGTCGAAAGCCAACACTGATGCAGCCGAACTTAAGCCGGGGTACCTGGCTTTAGAAAACCCCCCAGGTGACAGCAAACCTGCCCCCAGAGCAAACTGGAACTGGTCTTAGTTTGTAACCCTTCCATAATTTGGGACCCAAATTCTGGACCCGAATTCTGGACCCGAATTTGGGACCCAAATTTTGACCCAAATTCTGGACCCAAATTTGGGACCCAAATTTTGACCCAAATTTTAGTCCCAAATGTTGGGTCCAAAATTTGGACCCAAATTTTGAACCCAAATTTTGGACCCAAATTTTGACCCAAATTTTAGACCCAAATTTTGGGTCCAAAATTTGGACCCAAATTCTGGACCCAAATTTGGGACCCAAATTTTAGACCCAAATTTTGGACCCAAATTTTGGATCCAAATTTTGGACCCAAATTTTGGACCCAAAATTTTGACCCAAATTTCAGACCCAAATTTTGGACCTGCCCTAAAAACCCGGTTCAAAACAAATTTGGTGCCCTTATATCCCGAACCGGGATGAAAGGGCACAAATTTGTTTTGACCGGGATATAAGGGCATCACACCTAAAATTTATCTCCAAAACCAGTCGACCTATTATCCTAGGATAATAGGTCCCCCTGGATAGTAGGTCTACCCCCCCTTTATGCTTCACCATGAGTGCGATTTCCCACAGTTGTCTCTTCTCTCAGCCTTTCGGCTAACACAAGCAGAGTGCTTACAGGGGGGGCTAAATACAATTGTGCACATTGTATTCCAAAAGCACGCACGCCAATCCCTGCCCCGGCAGAACTTGACAGTTGTTGAATAGAATTGTCTTGGAATACAATTGTTTCTACAGAAGTCGCCTTGTCACGCGGCCAAGACGGAGACAGACCGGCCCTCCGGGACTCCGATCCCGGAGGGCGGAGTCCGGACAACATGTAGCCAAGCTGCACGAGCCGATTTCGTCACCAATGCGCCACCTACAAACGCTCCGCCGACATCACTCTACTTCTCCACTGATTTTGCGGAAGAATCTCCTACGGCCGGCAGAGATAGTCGGCGACGCCACAGCACTGGGCGTCGCCCTTCGCCACCGCCGAACGACTTACGACAAACCACGTCCCTGTCGGGTCATCACGCTGCTTAGTAGTTGATCTTTTGCAGTTGGCAGCCTCCCAAGTATTTCCTACAAAGCAGGTGCTTATACAAAGAAATGCTGAAGTTAAGCCTAAATTCAAAAAAAAGAGAAGACGGTAAGACCCCTGAGAGAGTTTCGGATGGTGACACAAGTGCTACGTGCTCAAACGGCAATTCCCGTCGGCTCCGTGCCTTGATCCTTTAATTGACACATCAACAGCAAGGGAATATGAGCATCTGCAAGGCTAGCGACGTATGCATCGTTCGTCGCCAGGCGGCAGCAGAAAAGGCCACTTCATATAGGTCCCGGCCGCCAGAATTTAGGGACATGTGCACACGTTGCATGTGGCTAAAAAGACAAATGTTCTCGACCATTTATCGAGGGCGCTATTGTTGTCAGCAGATATTAAATTGTACTTGGAGGTGTATGTCTCGGCTCTGGAAGCGACGAAGTCCGCCACAGCCAAAAAAAACAGCAGAAGCATGAGACGCATTGGCTTTAGGCTGCAGATTGTTCAGTGAGTTGAGGGTCTTGATAGGGCGATACAAGTTCCGCTGCATGCCAGAAATACTCGAGGGACTGCCGTGCTCATTTCGACGGAGGCTAGAGGGGGGGAAAAACAATACATCTACAGGATGGGTCTTTTTGTTGGACGCTTTCGCCCGCCACTAAACTCAGATTTACCTGTGTTTCGTGTGAGCTACCTATTTACCACCTCGAGGTTGAGACTTCGCAACTGGTAGTCTCCTCAAGTATTTCCTACAAAGCAGGTGCTTATACAATAATAAAATCCTCACTCCTATGCTTGTGTCTGTCACTCTCGTCCACCGCTGCTCTGCTTGCCGCGCGCCGTATGGTTGGAATAACAGGTGAAGCCAGAAAGCTGCTAATCTTGCTGCTGACCACATGAAGTGGTGCCACAGGAACTCCGAAGAAAAATGAAGCAAGTGGGAAGGGAGGGAGGGGAAGCAAGCTACTTTGTTTCTCTGGACGGATTGGGAGCGGCAAACCTGTCGTTCGGATAATTATTAGTCTTCAAAGAAACAAGTTTCTTTTCCTATCAAGAAAATGCTTTGTCTTTCACCAACGGATCGCTGTACCAAGCGGCGGGAAAAATGGAAGGCGGTGGTCATCTGTATTCTTGCGATCAGTCTCACAAAGGATTCCGAACGCTGTCAAGACCCGTTTGCCTCCAAACGTACCATCGAGCATCTGCGTAGAAATGCAAGTTCGCAGCGCCGATTTGACGGTCAAGAACCGTCACAAAAAAAAATGCGTAGCTTTGTTTTATAAAAACAGGGGTTTCGTCTTTTTCGCTTCTGCGTAGAAACGATGATTTGCAACGTCAAGTCAAGAGAACGCTGGCAGCGTGCTTGGGGGGTAAGATTGGCTTAACGATCTACTAGCTCACTCACCAACACTCGAAGTGTCATGCCGATGGATCCCGGCACGCTCCTCAGCTGACTCAGGCAGTTTCCGAGTTGATCGTACAGCTGGCCAGGGAGGGACACCAAGAGACAGGCAGCTTCGCCTAGATCGACGACTTTAGAGTTAAAGCTCGCTTGAAATTCCGGGGGTTTAGGGTCTCCGTGTGACCGTTGGTAAATGGGTTCTCTTAGAGCAAGAAAGGGCTATATGGTTACGAGTTGTATATTTGGTTCACGCTTTCGTTATGAATTATGGCTAGCCATGTCCTGACTGTTTGTGACCGACACCAAATGTAAATGTGTTGCGTTAGTGTGATTGTCAGGCCTTCGACTACCCTGAGCAACGCACTATTCACCCACACCAAATGTTTTTGTCTGGGCAACGACCGATAGGGTAACGAGTTTGAGGAGCTTTGACGATCCCGAGATTGTAATTGGGGAGAAGAAGAGAGAGCTTTCTGCCGTCAACTCTCGATTTGCAGATGAGCCTGAGGAGAAGTAGCGGCGGTGGGACGTGGGTTGCCAGGTTGCAAGGTTTTGGGCCCGGACAAGAGACTGCTGAGATTGCGGGCCGGGTCGGGGGTCCCGACGACTGGCACGGGGGACGGTTCTGGCGGCACACATTTCGGCACCGACGCAGCCGCGACCGCGGAATGACCTCGCGTGCGGGGGTGGTCTTGTGTGAGGCACGGCGAAGGACAAGGAGCGGAGCAGCACGGGACGATACGCCGCCGGGGGCGCATTTGGAGCACTTCGTTACGGAGGAGTGGGGACCCAAGGCTAGGAGTATGTGTGTGGGGTGAACGCCTTTCGACACTCAGAACTCTTGTCACCAAAACAGCCTACTTTCGGTAAGGTTGCTATGAGCGAACTCTCGCTAAAAAAAGCCCCTTCCCTATACCGCATACAGCAGCGCAGGCGCTGCACACAAGACCATTTGTAGCATTTCAACGGACATCGAACCCGCGGAACTCACCTGCTTTTGTAAGGTTCATGTAGTACGCGGCCAACTACTAATTCTAGTACAAACAACGCATTGTTAAACGAAAGAAAAAAACCGTTAGTCCAGCAGTACTACTGTAAGGAAAAGTAAGCGCCGGGGGAAATTCGACAACTGGGATGTGCACGGCCTTGGCCTAATTACCGACTACATGTGCCAGCTTCTCATCAGAAAAGTGCTTCGTGGCCGGGAATCAGCGGACCGTTCAGCCGTTTAATCCGTTCGAAGTGCGCAGGAACTGGGCGCCTTCCTTCTCGTAACTATTCAAACTGTGGTTACGAGCTGTGGCTGCATCATTCAGTAGACACTACGTGCGCCTGAGATCTCTGGCACGGTGGTCCTAGAACGGGTCTTTTTTTCCTGTCGGCATCTGGTGCCCTTTTGCCGCCCGGGGGCGTGACTCTTTCATTTTGTTGAATGTCTGCACCCCGCCATACACCCACCACTGCTTTCACTTTCTCCCCCTTGTAATTTGCAACGTCTCCTCCAAAAATACCCGACGTAGCTGCTTCGACTCTCCGAATGGAAGGGAGGAAATATGGAGGTAAGGAGCAAATAATACAAACACAATCTGATTTGTTGTGTTGCTTTCTCACTCAGGACTTTTGACCTGTTGTGTTTGTGTGATTTGTCGTGTAGGGGTAGACCCGCATGACCTCACGTCCGTTCAACACGTGGTTCGGTAGTTACAGCACCTTCTGTTCTTTGTCGGGCAGCATCGTCGAGCATTTCCTTTCAACCTGGTGCTTGTGTAAAGAAGAATTCCGAGACAGGTGCGCCAACAATGGAGGGCGTTTTCCTGACCCACCCGTGTTAATAAGGGCGATGTGTGCGATTGGGTAGAATCATCCTCCCCAAAGTGAGTTGAAGTATGGCAAAAGATAAAGTGGCGTCACCTGAGGGGGATAATCTCAGGGCCGCTCACGTGATAAGCATTGGGAACTTTGGACCACACGGATCAGCACTGTAAAGCAGCGGCTGCCGGCTTATCCCGTGGCACCTTTTATGTGTAGTTGGTTATCATGAATAGACTACATTGTAGAAAGAGTAGCGTTGGCACTCTTACAGGTTCGTTCCCTCGTAGCTCGCCGGGAACAGGGCTCTCCAGTGAAACCGGGTATGTTACCATTTCAGGTTTGGGTTGTGGGGCCATTGTCTCGTGGATTCTGAGACCTATTTCTCCACGATTGGTGAACCAGCTTTGGTAACCGTGAAAATTCGAGAGGCGAACGTAGGGTCGTGACGACAAACCTGCATATAGGCCCGGAGCGGGGAAGCGAGGTCCAATCCGTCGATACGCTACCGAGAGATTCGTCCAACTTCGCTTCCGGAAGGAAGGCCAAAAGAGGTCAGGTTGTGGTATTCTTTGCCGAACACCTGTTCAGTCATTTCAACGAAAACGAAGCCAGCCAGGGCCGTCACTCCATTATTGCACAGTTGTATCGATCACTCTAGCGAAGCATTGCATCATCGGACGAAGGTCTCTGCTGCAGTACGACTACGGGGGGAGCATGTTAGTTTAATGTTTAGACCAGAACGCTGTCTCTCGTGCACGATTGATGCTAGCATTCTTCGAAGACGATGTTGCCACATTTTTCCATTGTGTCTTCTTTGCACGATGAGCTCGTGCCTCACCAGGGAGAGGGGTAGGGGGGCTGCGATGTATCAACATCGCGGCGCCAGTTGGCAGCATCAAAGAGATTGCTACATTGGTTGATTGATTGCATCAATTGGGTTGGCATGCCGTGTCTTTCTTGCTTTTTGGGTGCCCGGAACGTTTAGTACATGACGGCGGCGAGTAGCTTCTTATTTTTCCCCCTGAGTTTTCATTTTAACACTTTCTTTCGTAATCCTGGCGTGCGTTTTCCTCCAGTGGAAACCCAGTCCGCAAAATACATCCTCACAAGTGAGGGGTGAAGGTACGATGTTGTAATGGGGATAGCGACAGGGTATTGACCTTGTACAAGTGTTAGGTATTCGTCGGATATATCAACCTTCTAAGGTCTGCAATCTTTTTCGACTAAAATACCCCTACTGTGTGAGCTGGAATGCGAAAGACCGGGAAATGGCCAGGCCCAGAATGGCCGAAGCCGGACTCTCATAGAGCGCAAGCAATGTACTTACCACCCGTTGGCTGAGCAATTGATGTCCACCTCGTGAAGGCAGCTAAATGCGCAAGAAGCAAGTAAAAACGAACAGCCTTTTGAGCGGAGGATTCTGACCAAACAACAACATAGCTTTCATTATGGGATAAAATTCACACTGCGAGGCCAGTAGAGAAAGCAGAAAGAGCTTGGAAGAATGTACCATGCACATGACCCATCGACAGCATCGCAAGTGTCAGTAGCAGAATACAGCCATCCATCGTCGACAATCACCTTTACACTGTGACCTCGCGGTGAAACCGCATAGCATTTTCTTTTTCTGAAGGGTAGAACAGCTCGATAGAGCTTGGACTACAAGACTGTCGACAAAGACCGTACTGAAGAACATGTCCGGAACAACGGCTGCACATTAAGACAGGCGCCTGAAACCAAGCAAAAAAGATAGCAAATAGCACGGCACACGAGTAAATGACGTGGCAGGTGATCTTAGTGTTGAAACTACACGTGAGAAAGGCACCTTGAAACTCACGTCTCATCAGGACAACATAAGTCAAACTAACTGGTCTCGCGTTGAATTGAGAAACCTCTGGTAGGCGCAAGTCATCAGCTTGCACTGTTTTTAGACTTTGTCATTGATTTTTGACCATTTGTACATCGCTATTGTTCCTACCAAGGGCCGTGGGGCTCGTAATCAACAACATGTTCAGCGCCCGCAAACGTTTGTCGCATTCCTTCTTTTACAGGCAGGCTTTTTCACCCATCGCATCGCCCCAACGCACGGTCATGATGATGATTGAACCGCCGTGTGCTCTGTCGATGCGAAAACCTCCTCAACGTATGCAAGAGCATCGATCAGTCGATGCTGACGTGTATCAGGCAGCCCAAACTCCGGAAATGTTCTCTATGCGGTTGCCGAGATACATCGTTCTGACGACGTATCTGGCAACTCCCTTTTTATGGTTCTTGTTTTCCATTTTTGCTTTCGTGCAACGCATGGTTCTCTCGCGGTGGGGCAACCTCCACCTCCTTTTTTTGATTGAGCGCCTGCCTCGTTGCGAGAAGTAACGCAACCTCGCACACGGGAATCTAAGGTCTCAGGGAAGACGCCTTTACAACTTGGTCCCCTTCCCGCCTCCAGCTGAGCCTGTCCACCCCTGCCTGCTGGAACTGCATCGAATTGCCTGGTGCTATCACAGTCTGTCAGCAGTCCTGCTGATTCATCGTGGGAATGCTAAGCGCGTAACGAACCGCTCACTAGGAAGGTGTTGGGCACCGGATTCCAAAGGAATCGGACAAGAAAAGTTCCGTAAGTTAAAGAAATGTAAAAACATGGCAGCAGTAAGTCCCTTCCGAAAGGCGACGACCACCGGGTACACCACGTTCGCGGTGTGCCGGCGGATATCTGCAGTGCATTCGAAGATGCGGTAGAACCCGTCTGCGCGCAAGACGATGTTTCGAATGAGTGTAAGCGCCTGAGCACGACACAGTACAATCGAGGGAGGTCGTTAGTGACTGATGCAGGCCATCGCTACAGATATTCTGCATGCTAACCTCGTATTATCAGCATGGAGTGGACCGGCTCACTTCCACCCCTGGAATTCCGTCGAAACGTGTGCAAGCGGCACCTCTCCGGTATTTCTTTTTTTTTCGGGCACTGCGGCGAGTCTTTTTCTGCGGCTCTTTTTTTTCTTTTTTTTTTTCTTCCTGAGTGGATGTGTTTTCGTGTCCTTCTTTTTCCTTTTTTCGGGCACTCTTAAAGTGGCAGTCTGCGCTCAAGTCGCTTCCCTTGACGCGCTGTTGGGCGAGCGAGCGAGGCCTAATGCAGAAAGGTTCTATGAAAGCTTTTGAGTGTTGCGTTGGTCACGATCCGTCAATCTTTCAGCACAAGCGCCAATTTCTTAGAGCGCGCGGTTTTGTTGTAACCCTTACAGACGGAGGACATAATATTATATTTATGTTTGTTGAAAATGTCCGACTCCGAGCTGGAATTCGGACACTGCGTCTCCAGAGATAAAGACACGTCGACAAGGATTCACGTTATCTGCTGTGAACAAATGTGCTACGAGACCTTTCAAAGAAGCCCGGAATCCTCATTTCGGAATCATCAAACTCTTGAGTTTGCCAAGAGTTTCCCCAGAAGGCTTTCTGCAGCCTCGGTACCCCTCTTCCACTCCGTCCGTAAAGGATGAAAAGTGAGAGAATGTTTGTGCGAATTGACCTGTACGCGTTCAGGTACGCAGCGTGGCCAACGGTTCTCAAGTATGCTCTCTGTCTCTCTCAGAAGGCAGTTACAGGTTTCATCGCGAAATAAAATAACGTAAAACAAAAGTGACCCAGCAGCTGCTGTGACTTTGCTCTCCTGCGAAATTCCATCGCACCACCGATAATCGCCGCCGTATCTCTTAAGACTGGTTTCATTGTTTCTTGTTACCCAAAATAGGTGTTCCGAGGATTCGCATCCCAAGTACCGAAGTAACGGAAAACGGGACAAAGAAACGCCGTCGTCTGTCTCCTTGTGGGGGGCTGAACATTCGCAGGAACCGTCCCCAGCACGTGTGTGCGTGTGTTATAGTTCAGGGCTGCGAGTGGGAACGTCCGAACTGTAGGTTAGCATACTCTGTCCGCACAGTCGCTATATCTAATCGGTCTCGGGTTGTCCACATGCTGAGCTGGGTGAATCCTCTCACTGAAGCGTCAACGGATCAGGTTCCTTCTGAGACACACAGATTCGTGGTTGCCAGCTTCGCCATTCGGTGAAGATATCGGCATTCGGCCCAGGACTTTTGCATTCGACATCAGCAGCACGTCACGTTCACATCTACTGGTGTTGTGCGATGTGTGCACTTATTCCTTTTGTCGCACCGGTGTCGGCTACGGTTGATGTAACAGTGCCTACCTTGGTTCCCTTTAGCGGGAAGCCAGGGTGGCCTTAGTAGGGCAGTGTATCCAGTAAACCCGGTAAACGCTTACCTTTTACCAGAAGCACTGCCCCTTTCTTTCTCATTACAGTACACTCCTAAACCGCGAGACCATGGCATGGGCATTGATATTTAAGGAGGAAACGCGTCACATGATACGCGGGGTGAATCTGGGGTTACTGACACACCGTCCGCGAACACGCAGTCTCCATCCCTCGCCGCCGTAGCCGCGTTCTCCGGGAAGGCACTCAGCTTGACCTCCTCTCAGTCAACGGCATCCGGGACGCAGTCGTCTTTCGACTTGAGCAGCTCAGCCATTTCTAAGAATATTTCTTGTTTGTGCGTGCCGGTTGATCGTTTTCCCACTTGTATTTACCCTGTGTGTATTCAGGTAAGGAATTCTGATCAACCACCAAAACACGCTGCCTACGTCTTCTTAGCCTGCACAATACATTGAAGCTAAAAAAAAAAGGCAAGCAGCACCGGTGCAGGTAGTTCTGATCGGTTCTTGGACGTTTGCTGCTGCTTCTCCTTTGTGAAAGAGAGAAGGGACTGGATACGTGGATGGAAATAAGAGCTTGTCACTCGCACAACCGCGGTTGATACAAAATAAATGACGATGCTGGGAAGAGAGAGTTGTTTTCGTTGTTTTTTACGTAAAACTGGATTCAAGACGCAAGTGAAAACGCCACTGTTTGCGGCGACGAGCTTCTCATTTCCTCCGATATCTCATTTTTGATAAAAAGGAAGATATTAGATAAGGGAGAAAAGAAATGTGACAACGGGAAAAACGTGCCCTTGCGCTCAACGGTATAAATACAGAATACGAGAAACCTCTTTGTGTGCCCAGCTTGGCGTACAAGCTTCGTTCTGAAACCGACGGTCTCAGTAAGTGAAGAAGAGCGTAGGTCTGGCATCGAAAACCGTGAGAACAAAAAGGCCCTCTTGTTTTCTCCCCGACGACGACAGCAACGTGTCAGACATCGCCTACCCGAAGGCAGTTGATTTATTTAGGCTTTTTGTTTTCGTTTTCGTTATTTTCCTTCTCACGCCGTAGCGGTCTTGAGTGGACCAGGGGTTTCGCTCGTTACGACCGCCGGCGCAGAGTTCGAGCAACGTAGCGCGGAAGTGTGCGCGCACTGCGGAAAAGCCCAGTGATAGCTGCCCTCGGTTGCGCGTGCGCGCGGATGCTGAAATCGTGGCGAGGCACCGCAAGGGATTCACAAAAGGCCCGTGCAGAGCATCGCACCATAGGCAGCAACATTGTTCCGCCCAAATACAAACACGGACAACGCCTCCCTTCTCGGTTGCAGCCCAGTCCGCCTGGGGTAGGCATACGTCGACGAAACGTTCAAAGAAGAGGAAACGGGCCTGTAATTTTCATTTTTAGAGGGAGAAAATGCGAGAGGCGTACATCCTCCTCAGAAAAAGCCGAGCAGGGTCAGCACAGTGTGCGGGCACCCTCGACGGAAGCATCGGCTCGGGGCAACCGACTGATGTCTCTGAAGGTCACCGACAAGTCTCTTCTTGCCGCTCATCAAAAGACAACAGAAAAAAAAAAACCAGAGGTGTTGGTGAAGGATGTTGTTTGTTTTGCTTAGTAGTGCATTTGTACTGACAGACAACATTTCGGGAACAAAGGGTGCACATGCTGATCGTCCATACGGTACTCCGAAAACCCGTGTTGTGTAGTTTCTGCGTAGTTCGCGAACTTTGACTGCGTAATTCGTGCCGAGTTCTTGCTTACTTCATTACTTCGGTCTTCGGGGGTACCCGCACAGCTTCGTTTATCGGTGCAAGCCAGAACTCCGGAAATGTTCTCCTCCCCCCCATTTGAAAGTATGTGTGTTGGTTCGTAGTGAGGCGGTTGCTTCCTTTTGGCAGGTCTCTGTACCGACGGGCGGGAGTTTTCTCCCCCCCCCCATTTTGTTTGTGTTGCCGACAAGCAACCGGGGTTGATGCACAGTCTGGTGTCTTTTCGACGTTTCTTGCCATCCTTCCTTTGGGAGGCAGTTCTGCTTTCAATCCGTTCTCTTTTCCTTTTCCGTTCGCTAATTTTTTTTTTTTTAGCTTGGCGAGACAAGCCGCTGGGAGGACAAGCGAGCTGCACGCTTTCAATTGTTTCTTGTGTTAAAAGTCGATGTCAAGAGGAATCCCGGATACTGCATGGTGACACTGGAGAGAAAGGCGTGCATGTGGACTAAAAGGCAGCCTTTTCATGGAGAGCCAAGGCAAACAGCTTGGGATCTCGCAAACCCAAGCGACTCGGCCAGGAGTTCCACCTTTACAAAGTCCACTGTAGCTGGGAGAATTCGGACCTTCAGCCCATTCAATGAAGGCTTGCCAAGAAAAAAGTCCAGCCAGCATTCCGTCATCATTTCCAATGCAGCCCGTCTCGGGCAGCCTTCAGACTTCCGATTCCCCCACGTGCATGCCACACACGCCAAACGAGGGGTTCACATAAATCCGGGGGGGGGCCAGGGGTCGATCCCCGGGCCCCTACAGGTAGCGTTCACCCACCTGTGGTCATCTTCGGTCGAATGCATCACTGTTTTCCAACTTTCGAAGTGCGAAAATGGGTTCAATGATTCATCTGGACCCGGATCCGTAAACAACAGTCAAGACAGCCCTTTGTGGACCCGGGGCTGGGTCAAAGGTGAAATGGTCCCATGGGAAAAATGGGCCAACAAAAAAATTTGAAGTGCGTTTATAGGGCCGAACGAAATATTTTTTTTCCTGACCTCACCACCAGGACCTTATGCAGCCCGTTTTCTCCTTCAGAATAGACACCAAGCCCGTTCTCTGGCGAGTCTTAATCAGGGGGGGGTCCGGGGGCACCGCCCCCCGGGAGACGGTACGGTACATTGAGCCTCAGAATCTGATGTTCTGGCTGAAGGCAGGCCTTCTGCAGCCAGCTTTCTCCTTCAGAAGACACCTAGCCTGCCCCTGCCAACCCAGAATACAGACGCCAAAACGCTGCCCAACCCAATCCGAGGTAGTGTAAATCAACTTAACCTCCCACCCGATTTCCAGTTTTTTTTTTTTTGGGTGAGTTACGGCAGGGCCTTATATATAAAAAGTCCTCCCACGTAACTGTCCGTAAGTTGTTCGGAGTTACTAAAAATCCCAGTTGCGGCACGTGCAGGTGGGTTTTGCTCATGGTAGCGCCACACGCAAGAATTGCCATAGCCGCTTTGTAGTCCACCGAGACTGTAGGAAATTTGATGCGAGTCAACTGTATTTGTGTAACCGGTACTGCAGCAGCAGTACTGCTCGTGTGGTACACTGTAGTAATGTAGTACTACTACTGGCCCCTCATCAAGTTGTGCCCTTTTTTTTCCTTGCTCGGACTTGGTCCGAGCACGAGACCCATATATAAGCCACTGAGTTACGGTTACCTCACCCAACCGCTGCAGTGCATAACCCCCTGCTCACCACCTTAGAGCGATGAGGTCATATGTGCCGACAGTGCACATCAAACTGCAGGAACACCCCATTTTTCACCTGAAGTTGTACACGAGTTGTCGACAACTAACAAGTAAAAGAATAAAACAAAACTACGCAATTCTTTCCGAGAACGGCGTATTTGGAAAGACCGGAATGATTGGGACCCAGATCCGAAGTGTGGCCCCGTGCAATGGAGCACTGAAGTGTACAAGCCTGTCCGGGCTGGAGCGAATCCAACGCTCGCCAAAACCGGGGAACCTGACTCTATCTGGATTCCTGGTTTGCGTCAGACTAGCTCGTCTCGAGAGGTTGGCTTCTCACTTCTTTCTGTTTCCTTCCTCCCCCTCTTTGACTTTCCGAATGTCTCGCGTGCTTGGCCTCACGTTCGCTCCCTCGTACGCGGTACAATTAAGCCAAGAAAGCGTTGTTCGAGCGATAATAGTCTCGGCGGCGCTGTCATTAGTCGACACAACTTTCGTTCGTACTTTTGTGGTTCCGGCGATCTCTTCTTTTTTTTCAGGGATTCGGGGTTTCTGAAAGCTGGCAGAGTGCAACTCGAAAAGCAGCAGTGTTCTCATCCGAATTTAGAAGACCCCGCGGCGTTGGCTACAGGCTCGTGCTCAGTAATTTTCTACCGTCTTGATTCCGGGTTCTGCTTCGCCAAAAAGAGCTGATCGTCGACCATAAAGCTGCTTTTGACTTAAGCTTTTTTCACTCGTGTGCGTACTTCTAGGCGGAATCAAGCGATTGGGTCATCATCGGCGTTGGCTGCCGCGGGGCCTGGACAGCGTACAACGGCTGCGCCTGCTGCTGCATAGGCAGCGCCGACATGACGACGTTCTGGTAAACGGGAATGCTCGCAGGGAGAAAGTTGTACCCTTGTGACACCATGACGACGTTGCGTGCATCGTTGACCCCATTCCACGCGGCTCCTTGTGTCGTATAGCCTGAGGAGGCTACGGGTTGGTACTGCGCTACTTGCGACGGGCGAATGGTGTATGACTGCTGAACCGGTGTCAGCTGTGTGAAAATGAATTTTCTTTTTTCAAAGCATGCAAATACTGCAGAGCTCTTGAGTCTGGGCTCATCCGGGAAGGCTACGCGTAGTCCGATTGACACTGCCTGGCACCACTTCCGATGGATGGAAGCCACCTGCTGTGAGATCCAACGTGCTGGGGATCATCACCGTCAGAGCTCGCGCTAGGCCAACAATAGCGACCTGCACGCATACCGTTGGTCTAGTGAGGAACTGTTGGGTAGGGGAGGGGGTCCGTCTTTCGCACTTTCGCGCGAGGCTGAGGAAGGATGTGTACGCGTTTGTAAAGTACGTGCGCTCGGCTAAGGCCGGCGCGTGGCGAGACTGGAGGCAGCGGTTAAAGTTCGGGGAACAGTAAAGTTCGGGCAATGCTAAGTTCGAGTGATGCTAAGTTCGGGCGTTGCTAAGTTCTGGTGCTAAGCGCTCAGGGCCGAGTCAGGCTGCGCTGGTAAGCGAAGTTCAGCCAGGGTGGTAAAGTCCGGGTGAAGCCAAGGTCGGTGCTCGTGCCCGGGGGGGGGACACCCCCCGACCCACCGAGTACGGGAAAAGTTTGGCGCTGGTACCCGGGGGGACACCCCTCGGACCCACCGAGCACGGGAAAAGTTTGGCGCTGGTACCCGGGTGGGACACCCCTCGGACCCACCGAGCACGGGTAAAGTTTGGCGCTCGTACCCGGGTGGGGCGCCAGGACCCCTGGCACGGGGCCTGGGGCAGCCTTTTCCCGCCCGTCCCCCCCCCGCCGGCCTCGGGGCGACGGGGTGACCCAAATACCGCGAGATACTGAGAAACTTCGCAAAAAACGCTAATTTCGGGCACATTAGACCCCGGAACACAAGAAATCTCGAAAACAACAGTCGGCCGGAAAAGTGCGGTGAGCGGGGTTCGAACCCGGGCTTACTGGCCTGAAGGCCGTCACCCGCTCACTCTGCCACGCCCCTGCCTACTGACAGGCGGGAGAAAAGTTATATCCGCAATATTATCCAGTCCAAAAACAATACAGTTTCATAATTGTTGCAAGAAAAGCCGGGTTGGCTCGAATAGAAGCTATTCACATTGCATGTTCATAGGACATCCAGTCTCGAAAAAAGGAATGCACACCTGGCCGGTGGTCTGCTGCGTGTGGTAGACCGACTGCTGCTGGAACTGCACGGGGAATGCCTGCGATTGGCTAGTCGAAGAGCCGTCGGGAGACACGGCGACGCGGTGCGTCGCGGGGGCCTGCTGCGCGGCCGCCGAGATGTACATAGCCTGGGGCTGGTTCGCGTACGCGGGCGGCGGCAAGGCCGCGGGCTGCTTGCTGCAGTCCTGCTGCTGCCGCTGCTGCTGCTGCTGCTGCTGCTGCTGCTGCTGCTGCTGCTGCTGCTGCTGCTGCTGCTGCTGCTGCTGCTGCTGCTGCTGCTGCTGCTGCTGCTGCTGCTGCTGCTGCTGCTGCTGCTGCTGCTGCTGCTGCTGCTGCTGCTGCTGCTGCCGCTGGGCGGGAGGCGGCGGGGCGAAGCCTTGCGGGTGTGTCTTCTCGCTGGGCTGGGGCCGGTTCGGCGCGTTGTTGGGACTCGGGCGCCCGTTCGGCTGCCCGTAGCCCTGGTGGCTCTGCGCGTGGGGGGCGGCGTCCGGGTGCGCGGGGGACCGCTGGGCGTGGCCGCGGTCCGATTTGGCCGGCGGCTGCTGGTGCTGCGACTGGTACTGCCACTGGTGCTGCTGGTTTCCCTTCCCGTGGTTGCCGCCTTTCACCCGCTTCGTCCAGGGGCTGGCGACCGCGCCGTTGCCACGCGGAGCCGAGTGCATCGAGTCTCCGTTGTTCGTCGCGTGGTGCGCCGCGCAGCTGCCGCTGTACTCGGCGTTGCTGCCCGCGTTGCCAGCCGCAGTGCCGGCCGCGCCGCGAGTCTCAACAGTGTGGCCGGCTTTGCGGTTCTTCTTTGCCGCAGGTGTGGCTTTTCCCTGCGGTGTGGATTTTTCTTTTTTGCATAAGCGCCAGCTCGGAAGGAAATGCTCGAGCACGGAGCGTCGGTACAATTTTAGGTTCCGGAGATCGGGCACGCAACTGCGAACAACGTTGGGAAACACGCGCCAAGGGCTGAAGGATGGGATGGGGACGGGGCTGATAAGGTGATGGAGTTGATCGGCTGGGGTCGCGGGGGTGGTTTGCAGCATTTCTATCTCGAAGCACGCCCAGCCTTGATTCAAATAGAACGCCCTCAAAGGCAGCTGACTCAGCAAATTTTGCCGAAAACACAAGATTCAAATAGAACGCCCTCAAAGGCAGCTGACTCAGCAAATTTTGCCGAAAACACAAGATTCAAATAGAACGCCCTCAAAGGCAGCTGACTCAGCAAATTTTGCCGAAAACACAAGATTCAAATAGAACGCCCTCAAAGGCAGCTGACTCAGCAAATTTTGCCGAAAACACAAGAGGATGATTGCGCCGTTCCGTGCCGCACAAAGGCATCCGCGTACCAAACGACAACAGCAGCAACAGCGCACTACCAGCAAACTTGGGGAAGCAAGCCGATGGGCTGCTAATCTGTCGCGGTGCTTTGCAGGCTCTAGATGAGCTTGGCGGTCTTCGAATTTAGAAAAGTTGCGTGCGGGGTTTAGGATGCTTGCGCGACGCCACGACGCCGGTCTTGTTGGCTGCGACTAGCCAGTCTACCGCCCCGTTGCCTACACCACTGTTTTCTTTTACATCGTTCTCGGAGCCGGGCTTGCGGCGTTGCTATGCCGGTCCGTCTCCTCGTGCTAGACCGTGGTTTGTTAAACTGTGACAGCACCAACCGATAATTATATGCAGCTCTCGAAAAGACCTGGACCGTGGCACATCGGCAGGCAATTCGATGATGTTCCAGAAGCCAGCAGTGCCGGCTTGGTTACGCCAGGGGAAGCGACTGCAAAACGGAAACAGCCACAATGCATACCTCGTTTCTCTTTTCGGCGTTGGCGTTGACCTCCCTCTTGAGAACCCCGACGAGGCCGATGGACGTTGGCTTGTCGGGATGAGTGGTCCAGGCAAAGACGTCTTTACGTTTTGACAAGAACCGCATAAGCGTCGAGAAGCTGTTGAAGAAGGAGTTATTTATTAGAGTGAAAGTTCGCTTGAAACTCCGGGCTTTAAAGTCTCCGGGTGACCTTCGTCGTTAAGGGAAGATATCCTTTGTGCTCTGAGTGTCGTAAGAGTGGTGGTTACACGAGGTAAGAGGATCGGTGGGTACCTTGGTTGTTGGTCATCGGTGGTTTATTAGTGGAGGTTCGCTCGAAACTGCAGGGGTTTTGAGTCTTTCCCGGTGAGCGAGCCTCTCAATAGCGAGGTTCTGTATTCTTACACGAGACAAGAGAGCAACATACTCCACGAGCTACACTGAAACACGGAAGTCCTTCGCCCACCGCCCCTGATTTTCTTTCGGTAGCGGCGGTTACTCAGCAGCTACGGGGGGGAAGAAATGTTTCTTGGGTTTGAAGAGTGCGTGGTGTTTGCACCACTGAGGCCAGGTTATTTAACCGCGGATTTAGTGAAGGATTGTTCAGGAAACGGTCGCGAGCGAAACCCGACCAGGTAACGACCATTTCACTGTCTTCTTTGTTTTGTGATGCGAACATCACGAGTGTGCTGTCCGAAGACACCGCTCACGTGAGCACTGTTAAGCTGTTAAGCATTGAGTTCTTTTCAGTACATGAACCACATGGATTAGCATGCACTGTTAAGCAGCGGTTACCAGATACTCCTGTAGCACCTATTCACGGGTTTGCAGGGGTAAAAAAGGAAGCCCGGGGGAGGGTGGTGGGTTTGGTGCGTAGTATTCTTCTTTTTTTGTTCTTTCTCGGTTCTGGTGGTGCTGCTCCTTCCTTCTCGTCCTGTGTTGGGTTACGACCTTTTTTGTTCTTTATCGGTTCTGAGCGTTTCCATATGCCTTTTCCTGCTTTGACATGCAGTCCCTTCCAAACTGTACCTCTCTTGGTGTTCGGGGTTGGGCCGTATGGTAACGTGGGGGGAAAATCTTAGTTTCGTGTTCAGGCGCTACTTGCCTCTCATGTGTTTGATGCTAGCATCAAGTCTTCTTCGCGGAATGCAGAGTCTTATTTTCTGTTCTTTTCTTTCTTTCGTTGTCGACAACTTCTTTTTTCTCCTTCTACTTTCTTTACCATGGTTTTTTGGACTTTCTGGTGCCGTAGAGAGTAGTTCTTCTTTCTCTATGCCGCCCACGTCGATGTTCGTTTAGCAGCGGCTGCCGAATCATGCCGTGGCACCGTCCCTTTGTGCGTCTGCTTCGCAGAAAAAGTGTGGGAAAGGAGCCCAGGACTCCGTGGTTTGAAACCATACGGTATGGTTCCACTTCCTCCTTCCTTCGTCCGTTCTTCTTTAAAAAAAAGGGGGTTTTCAAAGTGTGTTGTGGCTCGTAACCAACCGCCACGGGGCACTACTTCCACCAGGTGAAAGTGTTTACGCTTTCTCGAGAGAGATGATGTAGCCATTCGTTGTGAATCTTCTGGCACATTCCTCCCATGAGAGTACGAATACCTGCTGGTCGTCGAAGCACACCCATTCGTCATTTTCCTTTAGCACGGTATAGTAATGACCCGCCGTCGCTCTTCCGGTGTGGATGATGAAGCCATTTACCGTGTAGGAGTCTTCCCCGATCAGAATGGTTGGTCGGATCGGGGTGCGGGCTGGTATTTTGATGTCTTCGCGTGTTTTTTTCGACAGCTGTGCTCGTTGCAGTACTACATCCATTTGGTTTGGAAATGTGTAATACTCCTTCGTGAGTCCAACGGTCCTTTTGTTGCAGGTGCTACAGGGGAAGTCGTCCACTTCGGTTGCTCTCTTGGTTTTCACTTTCTTTATCAGATCCTCTACTGACTCGGTGTAGGGCTTCTCCCTGTTTTTGAGTTCAACCATCAGGAACGGGTCTGACGCCGGCAGTGCTCGTGAAGACTCTTCGCATGTTGTACACGCTGTCAGTCGGGAGTATCGCTTGGTCGTCGTCGTCGTCCGTTACGCAAGAGCGTATCCACGACAACAGTTCGTGCACGTCCCGCTGCGCGGAGTCGTCTGTCGTCGTGTCGAACACAAGGCTTCGTAGTGTGGCCGGCTGACAACGATGCCGAGTTTAGGGGCCTTAGCATCAGCACTGGGGGGGGTAGGGGGGGTAGATACTTTTCCCATTTTTTGGATTTTTTCACCTCTATCTACTGCATCCGGAGGTGAAAATGGGGTGTGCATGTGCTACATGCGCCTCACGTTGACCGGAGAGGTAGAAAAATGGGGGTACTTGGAATACTGGAATAACGCCAGAACACCTTTGAAAAGTGGACAAAATACCATAAAAAAGGCCAAACCCAAATGTTGACTTTATTCCTGAATTTCCACATTTTTGGATTATGTCGCATTTGCCGACCGAAGGGACCGGAAGACATGTTGAAAAAGGAACCCAGACCACAAGGGAAGTGACTTCTTTGGGAAACGGGGTGAACCCACTGTAAAAATGCAGCCGACGTCCCCTCCTTGACTGCCTTGGCCACGGGTCCCCTTTCACTACCTATCGCCGCGAAAAGTGCGCCCGGCCGCACGGCGTGTGCACGCGCACGACACGCCGTGCATGCGCATCACGGGGCAAGGGCACAACTGACAGAGAGTTTAGTTGTCCGCTGACAACTTTGATACGACTTCTTCTCGCTCTTTAGCACAGCGCTGCACAAACTTGCTGGCTCGCGCGGTTGTCCATCGCCACATAACGGTCGGAAAACCTCTAACGAGCAATGAATGCTGCCGCGCCTCGAAGTATTCCGCATATCCATCTTGGAGTATGGAACAGAGTTTCTCTATGCACAGCAACTGGGCGGAGTCCCTGCCCACTTTGTCAGGGAAGATCTATTAGATCATTCTTGGCAGGCAAGCCCGCAAACCCGGGTTTGCGGTATAGATGGTGTCAAGGTGTTTGCGGGTCTAGCACTGTTCCTGCACCACATTTTCGCACCAGTATTGCTCTCTACAGGACTTCGCTGATCGTCCTGCCGTCCCCTCCTGAGCTCAATCTTTCGTCATTCCTGGGGGGTTTGGGGGCCATTTTGGGTACTGCCAGGGTGGTACACGAGTTCCGGGACCGATTGCGGACCCCAAGAGCCCATGTTCAGCTGCAGGGCGTACCTTTGCATAAGAATCCGAATCAAGTCAACTTTTGGGAGTATCTACCCCCCCTAGGGCAATGCTGTCAGCGTACGGCCGTACGTACGCGTACGCGTACGCGTACGCGTACGCCGATTTTTTTTTTTGGCGTACGCGTACGCGTACGCACGTATACGTAGTCACCGGCAGTACTCAACTAAGTGGGTACAGGAGTAAACGTATACCCAACAGGAAGAAACATGCTCGCGAAGCCAGCTCCAAAGCCGGTCGCAAAGCTAGCTCCAAAAGCAGCAAAGAGGCCCAAGAACGAGCGGGGTCACTCGTGGAAGACCTGGGGAAGGGTATGAAGGAAGTCAGGTGCAAGTTCTGCACGGAGGGGACGCTGTCGCCGTGTGGTGGTAACATTTAGGGAGCGAGAAGTCAGTACTTCAGAAGCTGGCTGGCAACCGCCTTGTCGGGCTAGTCTCATTGATGACGAGGAGTGAGGAATCGTAGTGAACTTCCTCGTGGGGTTTCTTGGTTCTTGCTCGGGAAACACAGGGTAGTAACGTCAGCAGGTAGACGTGCTGAACCCCACCGCATGGTACGGCTTTGGGTGCCGTACGCGTACGCGCGTACGCGTACGCGTACGCCGATTTTCGAAAAACTGGTGCGTACGCGTACGCAGCCACCACAGCCCTAGGGGGGGGGATCAAAGTTAAGTTTCAATATTGCAGCAGCCTCAGGCTCATAGTGGGGGGGGGGGGGGGGGGGGGGAAGGGGGTGGGGGGTAGGGGTGCGAGTGTAAATCTTGTCTATTTTATTATTTTTTCATGGACGTCTTGTCGAGGTGGGCGAAATCTCCATTTTTCACCATGCTTTCCGTCTTTTTCGCACTTCTGGGTGACTTTATGATCAGCTTCTGGCTCACACGCCCTCGATAACCTCATCTGTACCGATTTTGAGGCTGAACAACACCCGCAAGGGGCCAAAAACGATGAAAAATGGTAAAAATAATAAAATAGACAAGATTTACACTAGGATCGCACCCCCTAGGGGGGAAAATGTTTCTTGGGTTTGGGGGGAAAATGTTTCTTGGGTTTGAAGAGCGCGTGGTGCTTGCACCACTGAGGCCAGGTTATTTAACCGCGGATTTAGTGAAGGATTGTTCAGGAAACGGTCGCGAGCGAAACCCGACCAGGTTACGACCATTTCACTGTCTTCTTTGTTTTGTGATGCGAACATCACGAGGTGCTGTCCGAAGACACCGCCCACGTGAGCACTGTTAAGCATTGAGTTCTTTTAAGTACATGAACCACATGGATTAGCATGCACTGTGTCGCCGCTTAAGGTTACTTTATGACGTCGTCACCTGTCATTGCGTCGTCAAGGTCGAGTACTTGTGGCGCCAGGGGCGCTGGGCTTTCTTGCGGTTCTGGAGATTGCGTGGAGGGGCACAGGTCTGGACAATCTTGCACGTTTTTCACTCTCGAGGGCACTGGAGTGCTTGGGGACGTCGAACGTTTCTGGTAGCTGTTTGCTTTAAGGGCCATCCTCTTCCTTCGTTGCACCCCTGACTCGGGTGTGGTCGCCTTCGCCTTCTTCCGCTTGCGGCCGGCGATCGGGTTCTCCTTCGGGGTGCCGAGCACCCTCTTTTTCAACGCTGGTCGTTCCGCCCACGTGAGCACTGTTAAGCAGCGGTTGCCAGATACTCCCGTAGCACCTATTCACGGGTTTGCAGGGGTAAAAAGGAAGCCCGGGTTGGGGAGGTGGTGGGTTTGGTGCGTAGTATTCTTCTTTTTTTGTTCTTTCTCGGTTCTGGTGGTGCTGCTCCTTCCTTCTCGTCCTGTGTTGGGTTACGACTTTTTTTGTTCTTTATCGGTTATGAGCGTTTCCATATGCCTTTTCCTGCTTTGACATGCAGTCCCTTCCAAACTGTACCTCTCTTGGTGTTCGGGGGTTGGGCCCCGGGGGGGGGGGGGGCAGGGGTACCTGTAATCCGGGGCCCGGGCCCTGGAAAATTTTCCAGGGTTTTTGGCCCTGAACGATTACCAAAGGAAAAACTCTTTGGTACAAGATGCAATTCGTTTACAATTCCATTCCAGGGCCCCAGACTGTCCTTGAGCTCAACGGATTCAAAAGCGTTCAAAAACGTCCTCGGAATGTATTTTTTGGCACAGCCACGAAACCTGAAGAGGTTTTCAGGTTCTGGCAGGTCTAGCTGGCTGCCTAAAGGGTACCACGGCTCACCCAAGGTCACAGGTGGCAAGGTGGGCGTTGAATTTTTTTTTTTTTTTTTTTTTTGGGCCGGAATCCCTAAAAACCCGCATTTCGGAAAGTTTTTGTCCTACATTTTTCCCAGGGCATTTTGACCATTTCACCTTAGAGCCTCCGCCTGCTCACCCCATATGGTAAATGCACGACTGTGAGCTTTTTTTATCAAATTTTATCAAACTTATTTCTTGATTTTTCTCGTCTTGCTCTCCGCTTGTTGTGGAAGCTGCAATATTGAAGATTCCATCCTTGGATGGCGTGATTACCGTGGGCCTGGACCCTATCTGGACCCTAGCGCTAACCCGGGGCCCGGGGCCCGGGGCCCGGGCCCTGGAGGCCCTGGATTTACAGGTACCCTTGGGGGGGAAAATGTTTCTTGGGTTTGAAGAGCGCGTGGTGCTTGCACCACTGAGGCCAGGTTATTTAACCGCGGATTTAGTGAAGGATTGGGGGGGGGGGGGTCCGAGGCTGAGGTTGCGAGGGGAACGTACAAGCCCGCACTGAAAATACGATGCGCCAATCTTTGGGGATGCTGTATTTGACAGCAATGCGTTGGAACTGCAATTGAGTTTTAACCCCGTCTACGACAACGATCCACTAGCCTCTTTCGGAGTTGCAACTGGCAAGCCGCGGTGAAAGCAAAGGTAGTTGACGTACTAATCGCTTGCCGAAGCTGGGTAAAGAAGCGAAACCCCCAAGAGCGAACACACCTGGGAGACAAGTACAAGAGGAACTTCTGGTCCGCCGCGAGTTTTTCGAGGAGCTCCCGTTGGTCGTAGTCGCGGTGCGAGAGCAGCTCGCGCATGCGTTCGATGAGCTCGTGCTCGGTCTTGCGCTGGGACGACTGCTTCTGCGTGTCGACCGCTTTGCAGCCTTGCTTCTCGTGCAGCGTGAGCGCGACGCGAACGGCACGGGCGGACGAGTCGTCCAATTGCCGGCTTTCGATCTCCTTGTCAGAGTATCGGAAGACGAGGAACGTGTCCGGGTAGTCCGAAAGGGCCTCCTGGAAGGACCCGTTTTTCTTCCCGTTCACGATGCCTTCGAACACCTCCGGCGCGCGCTGCTTGACGCAGTCGCTGACGACGTCGAGCTGGAGCGAGCCGCAGCGGGGGTTGATGTCGGGGTCATGGAAGATGCTCTTCACGGCCTCGACGAAGCCTTCCTCGTCTTTGCCCAGCTGCTTCTTGTCGACCAGAAGGTTGTGCGTGGCCGACAGCGTCGCCGCCGTCGGCACGAACGGGATGTCAACGTCCTTGCAGATGTCGCTGACACCTTTCGATATGTCGCCGATTTCGACCTCATAGTCTTCGTACGACCCCCCGGAGAACCGGATTACAACGTGCCAAGAGAGGTTGCTTGAGACGAATATAGATGGGAGGACGGTCACAATCTGTACGTGGACGTTGTCTGAAAGCGGTTCCGGCGCGCTGGGAACCATCAACGAGCCTAACGGTTGCATGATGCACGCTTCGCTGTTTTCTTTGGAAGGGAGCGTCAACCGAAAGAACACGGATCCATTGAGCACCGCCGTGATGAAGACCGGCACGACCTTCGTCGACACCTCAGTCTGCATCACTTGACTCGGATACGAAAACGCAACTTCCCTCTTCTGGGTTGCGGAGATGACCCGCGGATCCCTTGCTGGCAGCGGGTACATGTTGTCTTTATTGCGCTCGTCCCAATACAAGTTGTACGGTGTGCTTGGCACCGTCTTGCACTCACGTGCATCGTCGTGGTCGATCATATCCAATCGCAGTCCCTCGCCTCCGCTCACCATGCCTTCAAGCATCGCATTCGTCAACGTGAAGTCCAACTCTCCGCCGTCATCTTCTTGGCCCATAGGAAGATTTATATTGCTTCTTCTCCCTTCCAGCTCGGAAATATCCGGCCGCTCTTCGTCTCTTTCTTCGCTTTTGCTTTCTCTTTTTTTTATTTTCCTAGCCTCTCTCTGCAGCCGGGTTTTCTTGTTTCTGCTGGGTTTCCCTTTTTTCGCGTGCTTTTTCTTGTTGTTTGCTTGTTCCTGAACGGGTCTGTGTTGCGTGCCTGGTGTTGTTCGCCGGTTATTAGAGAGGGGTGGAGAGAGATTCGGTCTTGTGCGAGAGTACGTCAGCTTTCCCGGTTTCCGCAACCGTGACAGCAGCTTTGACTCGGGGGCTAGCCTTGCACACTAAGCCGGTTCACCCCCTGCTGATGGAGCTGATAGACTATGCTCGTTGAGGCTAGGCAGTATCTGTAGCGATGGCCTGCATTAGCCAATGGATGCTTTCCTCTTCGATCGTACCGTGTCGTGCTTCTGGTGTTTGCACTCATTCGAATCATCGTCTTCGCGCAGTCGCTTGCGACTCTTTCCTTCCTTGCCGGTTTGCATGTTTCTGCGGCCTTCGCTTTCACGGGCTTCGCTTCACCGGCGCTGTTGCCTTCCTTGCAGGTGACGGCGTACCTCCATTAGTCACTCGGGTGACAACCTTCGATCATCCGGCTCCGCCTTAGTTCTTCTCTCCTCGCCACGGCCGCCCGGTGATGCCCCTTCCGACAGCACAGTCTGGGCCTTCGACTCCGCAAGTCTGCGTTTCGACGCGAGTGCTCGCGTCACCACGTATGATAGACAGCAGTAGGCAATTCGATGCAGTTCCAGGATATAGGGGTGGACTGGCTCCTCACTACGGATCTCGCACTGCAGATCCGAGTGACAGAATGGTCGTATTCCGGCCAACCCGCGGTTCAAAAGTGGGAACCGGCTGCAGAAAAGGAGAGTCGAGAGCAGGAAACCATACACAAGAAGCGGGCACGAAGGGTGGTGACGAAGACGGAAAGCAGGGGGGCGGAAGGGGGGGGGGGAGGGCACATACGTGAGCCGGTCCATCCCCTCTTGATAGACCGTGAAAGACCGAAGAATACAGCACCTGGCAATTCGATGCAGCTCTAGGGACTCGGGATGGATCTGATAGACCGTGGTGGACCGTGATTCACTGTGATAAAATAGCGGCAGGCACTTCGATGCAGGTTCAAGAGATAGGGACGGACCGGCTCTTACAGGGTGGTGGGGAACACGCCTCACCCCAAACGAGCTTTCTCACTTTGAAGACGGCAATGGCTCGCGGGCACTGCTGGCTAATGCAAAGCACACGCTGAGCCTCATATGCCGCCGTGGATTTGCGGTGAAAGAAGAAAGAAACCCCCAGACTAGAGCTGCGTCCGCAGCCTCCTCCACCCCGATGAAGCCGCGCGCTTTTACTCTACTTCCATTCGTGCCCCTCGTTCTGGCTGGCGCTTCGCCAGCCAGTGACTACCAGCGTGAATACCGGGCGGCAATCTTTTTTCAAATGTTCCCCTGTTGCTCGCTGCATTGACACAAACGGCACCGTTCGCAAGTCTCGTGATACTGCGGGTGATGCTGCATGCAGTTCAAATACAGATGCGACGGTGGTACAACTACCGCCGCCGACAGGCTACTTCACCGTGGTGTACCGTGGCAGCGGCAGGCAATTCTAGGCAGTTCCAGGAGATACGGATGGAACTGATAACACTGTGATGGAACGTGTTACACAGCAACACGCAATGCGATGCATACATACAAACGACGGAACGTTTTCAACAAGCGACGCGGGACTCGATCCGAGATTTCGCACAACTGTTTCATGGCTGCGGCCCAGTTGATCCCAGCGGCGGGGTGCATTCCGAGTTGAAGAGCGAGGTTCGCATGCCGGTTTCACTCTCAATGCCTTCGGCCATCCATCCTCATACAGCAGTTCGATCTGCAGCAATCTAGCGCGTCGTCCGCTTGTCCACTCCCTAATGTGGTGTACCGTGCAAGCTGACTGTAGAACAACAGAGAATCTGCTCGAAAAGTCGGCATTCGCAGTGCTGGCCGCAATGTCTTCTCCGTGCGGTCACTTATGCTTTCTCTACTTTGCTGGGATGCAGACAATATCTCAGCCGTGGCAACAGCGGCGGCGGCAGCTCGGTACTTTGGACCGGCTTAATACTCTATTGAACACCCTTATTGGCACCTTCCCGAACCAGCTTACAAGTCTTCCGTGCGCCGATCTCGCAAAGGAAGCTTTCTTGAGCTCGGTCAACTACGCGGCAGCGTCAACCGTGCATCGGTTGACCAGCGGAAGCCAGGACGAATACTGCCGAAGACCCAGGTGCACGAAGGGAGGGGGTTTTGAAAAAAAACGAGGAGGGGTGGGTGAAATAGGACATCGTGGCTCGACTATTCCTTCAGCCAGTTCTTCCAGTGGCCGATGCCTTCGGAGTTGCAGAGGATGTTTTCGAAGTACCACTTGTAGTTGCACATGCCGTCGACGTCCATGTCGTCCGCCAGCGTCTTCCACTCCTCCGGCTTCAGCCCATCGCCGACTTCGCAAAGGAAGCTTTTCACCAGGTTCGTCGGCAGCTTTCCAGTGTGGCCATCGTCCAGTGCCTCGAAGAGCTCGACAAGCTTCGCCGCTTGAGGGAGGGCCGTCATATCCTGCTAGGCTGCACGCAGGGCGCTTTCTTCTCTTGCTATTATAATTTTCCTCTGTTGTAAATCCTCCCGTCCTGTGTTTGTGAAAGCGTTTCCGTGTGTGTCTCTAGTGGGCATTGCACACGCCGAGAAGGACCGACAGCATCAGAACTCGCAAGCCTACACATAGTCGGTGGAGCGGTGGCGACAGTTTGGCGCAGAAAACAAGCAGAATTCGCTCTGAGGAGAGTGAATCACCATCCGTTGCTGCAGAGTAGCAGTCTTGCGGGCTTGGAACCTAACAGGACATGACAAATTATACTTCTGAGCTTGTGGTGGATGCGAGACCGTGCTTGGAATGGTACGTGAGCGTGTCCGAGTGTTTTGAACGATACCTCCGTCGGCTGCCAGTTGTGAAAAGCAGCAGCGCAGACTGCTGACGCTTCGGGGTTGTTACAGTGGGACGAGAAGAATGGCGGCGGAAAGCGAACGAACGTCGATACCGGACGAGGAGCACTGTCACCCTCCGCTGAGGGTGTGGGTGGGGAGGGGGGCACAAAAGGCGGACCATCACCACCGCAGAACCTGAGTGTCTGCAGACAGGACAGCAGCGTGAGTCGGGTTTGTCAGGCGGCTGTAACTCGTCACAGCCAGGACACCCATGCTATGAGGGGAGGGGAAGAAGCTGAACAATTACTGAAGGAGTGGGGTCGTTCGGTGCCAGCTCTGTGCACGAAGAAAGTTCGAGTCGAAGTACTGTACTCCCAATGCACTGCAATAAGCTTTTCGCTTGTTTCCAAAAAAGCTCGAGACTGACAAGGGGCGGACGCTTTGTTGCCAGCAGAATCGCATGGGTATTTGCGCCCTCCTTTGAAGTCGAACTGGAAGAATAGTTGAGTCGCAGCTCTTGATTGGGAGAACAAGATCGGACTCGCTTGATCCCGTTGAATCCCGACGGTAAACGTGGGCTCAGCACAAATTCAAGAGGTCTAGTCAACTATTCCCTGCAGCAGCCGTCCTACTTTCGAAAGCAAAAGAAAAAGGTTAGTGCGGCGCTTTGTTTGTTGCGCACTCGCAGAACTCACCTACTTTGGCAAATTGCGCGTAGGACGCTGCCAGGACACTAGTTTTTAGTACCGACAATGCATCGTTAACCCAGAAGAATGTCGGTCGGAGAGTGCTGTTGGCTCCACTTCAAAAAGCCCGCAGAAAACGGATGCGTCCACTAGGATGGAGGGGGTAGAACACGGGGGGATGGGGGTGGGGGGGGTTGGAGACATGTTTACAATCAGAAACAGACAAAAGAAACAGTGGTTGCATTGCACTCGTGGGGGCGAAGATGGGAGACAAATTGCCGATTTCCCCCCCCCCTGTTTGGCGAGCCTGGCAGTTCTACGACTGGTACTGCAACGCTTCCTCTCCCGGACGACAGCTTGTGTCAGTCTAGCCAATCCAGGGCTGTTGGTTCCAGCCTCTGGCTAGATTCTACCGTTCGGTAGCGGGTTGAAAGTGCGCAGGATTCGGCTTTTTTTTTTCTTTTGCAAACGTGCGCGCCCGAATAAGCCGTGCCCATAATATCCGCCCACTCAGGCGAAGCTCCAATCAAATTGTGTTGATGGCTACGATCGCGAAGCCGGTTTGTAGCCAAGGGGCGTGATAACCGCGGGTCACTGGACAAGAGGCAGAGCCTTCGACACCACCCAGGAGCAGAAGGTCGTGAACGGGATTTGGTCCAACCCCGACGATATCTCGCGGATGGCCGCCTGCAGGTTGGCCGGCATCGTGAGCCCCCACGAGGTCAGCAGCGGGTTGAGGACCTGCAGCTCCGCGACGCCGACGGGCGGCGCCTTCGCGCCGAACACCTGGTAGATCTTGAAGTACATGCACAAGCCCTCCAGCACGTACCGCAGCATCCTCCGGTCCACCGGCTGCTCGGGGCCGAGGACAGCGGTGGCGAGGCGGTGCGCGGCGGCCACCGTCGTGGCGACGACGACGCTGTCGTCGGAGTCGATGTCGAAACCAGCCGACAACAAGACATCGAGCAGCCCTTGGATCAGGTCGTGGGGGTGCAGCCCTTCGGGCTGCGGCGCGCTCGAAGCCGACAGGGAAGGGGACGCCCGCCCCCCCGACGGCGTGTGCTGCCGCGGCGTGCCCGGCATCGACTCCGACGGCGGCAGCTCCCCATCACCACCGGCGGTCTCCTCGATCCTCCGAAACAACGCGCGGCGCCTCGCCTTCGCGACGGCGGCCGTCCCGATCGGGAGGCACGTCGCCAGCTGCAGCCACAGTGGGTACCGGCACCGGCAGAAGTACAGTGGGTCTGGCATGTCGTCTCGGATCAGCCCGGGGACGGCTCGTTCGAAGGCGGGCGTCGGGGACCCCGGCGTGTAGTCGACCACGAACGGCGGCCGGGTCGAAATAATGCTCCGCCTGCGCGCCCCTGAGCTGCGGCACCGCACCGACGGGCTCGTCGTAGCGCTCCTGGACCGAGGCGTCAGCGGCTGGTCCCCGCCTCCGTTCGGACCTCCCTTCGCCGGGACCGATCGCGCCTGCGGCGAGTTCGAATTCGAGTTCGAAACCGACCGCCGCGGCCGGCCGCTACTGCCAGCCGACGCGCTTGCCTTCCGCCGCCTGTCGGGAGACCTCGGGGCCGTCTGCGACCCGCCGCGCTGGTTGGACAACTCCCTGCCGGCACCGGGGCTGGTGGACCGCTGAGGGGGGGTGTCGACGTCGGCGGAGACCGCCCAGAGCAGGTATTCCTCGAGCGTGCAGCTGAGGAAGTCGCGGTTGCGCGTGGCTTCGAGCATGATCTGCCGGTAGGTCAGGTTGCCGACTGTGGTGTGCCACGTCTCGATGAGGGGCAGGCTCTTCTCGAACTCGTCGACGGCGACTTTTTGCCGGAGGTCGGTGCCCAGCAGGGCGGCCAGCTGGAGGGCGCGCCGCAGGGCTTCGAGGAAGAGCTGGAACGCCTTCGGATCGAGCAGCCCAGGCATCCTCCTGCCCTGCCGCAGCGGCGACTGCCGCTGGTGCCGCGCCCCGGGGGAGGATGAGCGAGACGCGGCGTGGACGGCGGCTGCGAATGCGACGTGCACAGCCTTGTCGGGCAGCACTTCGACGTCCATCGCGTGGCGGAACCGTGCGCCGCAGAGGTGCCCCATCCCCAGCGCGCCGGCGTCGTCGTGGTCGAGGAACCGGAACAGCCGCCGCCGCTGCGCCTTGCCCACCGGATCGTCGCTCGTCGGCAGCGTCGCCGAGAGCTCGACCCACGACAACGCGACACTCTCCGTCAGCGCCGGAGTTCCACCGCCGCCGCTGCCGCGCATCCACGGGTCCATTGCCTTCGTTTCCATCACCCGCCGGTACGTCGCCTCGTTGACGGTGCCCGAGAACGCGCCGTTCGGCTGGTCCGGCATCGGCGGCAGGGCGACCGCGGTAAGCCCGAACTCCTTCACCGTCAGGTCCGAGTCGCCGCCCTTCGTCGATTTGTTCGTGTCCGCGAACCCCAATCCGGTGAACCCGAACTCATTGACGGTCAAGCTGTTATCGCTGGCGATCGACTTCACCGTCGTACCGAAGTTCACGTCCGGGAGAGTGAGGAACCCGGACCCGTATACGGTGTTGTCGTTGAACCCCCGTTCGTCGGCGGGGTCGACGACGATTTTGAAGGACGTGTCCGGCCTGCTACTCCCTGCAGGCGACGGCTCCGACTCCGCCTGCAAAGGGGCTTGCAAAGGGGCTTGCAAAGGGGCTTGCAAAGGGGCTTGCAAAGGGGCTTGCAAAGGCCGGCGAGCGAGCAAAGGCTGCGTCACGATGCTGGCGTCCGGTGCTTCTTCGCTGCCGTTGTCTGATTCACGGTCAGGGAGCACTTCGTCGTGGGGGGGTATTTTCACGACGCACGACTGCTTGCCCTGCCGCTCGCGGACCAAACCGAAGGTCACCTGCGACTGCTGGAAGGACCGTTCGACGATGTCCCTGGGGAAGTCGACGGCTGACGTCTTGCCGCCGGCAACGGTGACGCAGACGAGCACGTCGCCGAGCTGGATTCCTCCTTTTTCAGCCGGTGACTTCGGCCGGAGGTACACAACCTTCATCAGCGCGCTCAGCTCGACCCCGATTAGGTCGGTCGAGAGGGGAGGGTGCTGCCCGCTGCCGGTCCTGCGCTGCGACCCGCTTTTCTTGGTGCTGCTCAGCGAGCCGGCGCGTTCGATGCCTTCGGCGGCCTCGGACACGACGGTCCCCTTCGTGTCGCGCCACATCTGCGCCGCGCCGTCCCAGACCGTCCAACCCCGCATCTCATACGGCGGGATCGTCTCGTTGTGCGAGTGGGCCGAAGTTATGATCCGCCGGCCGGAGAACGGCGCGTCGGCCCCGACAGCCAGCGCCCAGTACCCGCCCTCCGCCTCCGTCACGAAGCTGTACAGCCTCCGGGTTCCGGTCGCCCAGACCGGCCTCCCGTTCACCAGCCGCCTGCCCGCGTACAGCACGTCGTACGTCCCGTCCACCTGCGGCTTCTCCTTGCTGACGACCGTTATCCGCGGCCATTGCTGCTGCGGGTACTCTTCGTCGTCCAGTTCCAGGTCCCCAGACGCCTGCGGTTCGGTTTTGTATTTTTTTTTTTACACATAAGCGCCAGCTTGGCGGAAGGAAATGCCCGACGAAGCTGCCAGACAAAACCCCGAAGGGATCCCAAGTGCGTTAACTACTGAACCATGTGTTGAACGGACGTGAGGTCATGCGGGTTTACCCCTACACGACAAGGTCGTGAAGACAACACACGGTGGTGTAAGCGAAGAACAAAAAGTCAAAGCAGCTCCGCCGAGTATTTCCATCTATTCAAAGCTACAGCTCGTTTATCACTCTTTGTGCAGGCTAAAAAAGGCGGGCGTGTTGCAGAAGTGGGAAACGATCAACCAGCTTGTGACTCCCTTTCTATTTCGATACCAACGGGAATCTCGCTGGCGAGTAACGTAGAGGAATGCGTGAGTAACTCACGCATTCCTCTAGACTGGGTACTGGCTTAGAGGCGTTCAGCCATAATCCATCCAGTGGTAGCATCACGGCACTGTCCGATCGAACGACCGTAGATACCAGGGACTAGAAACGGGAGTTCCACTCGTACTACCCCGTATTGCTGTCGGAATGCGCTGGCCCGATGGGCTGCACTTCGTTGATTGTAGCGCGGGTGAAGAGTAAAGCATACCCCAGGCGACCCGGAGCCCACCCTTTCACTGTGCATGTGGCGCCCGGTGTGCGCCGGGGCCGGTTCGGTCGAGAGCGCGCCTCACCAGGCCGAGGTCGGGGCGGCCTGTCAGGGAGCCGTGTTGAATCCGCCGGTCACGGGGCGCTTGTGTCGGAGCACCGTCGTGTGTTGTCCCTCCCCCCCCCTCCCGTGACCCACCCACTCTCCGATTTCGCCGGGTTCGGCTCGGGTTCCTGCGTGGGTGTTCTTTCGAGAACACTAGACTCCCCTCGACACGAATCCCAAACGCGTTTGACTGGATTGTGCGCAGTCGGGAATTGACGTCGGCGTTGGGTCTTGCACTGATTTTGTGTTGTGCACTCGCTGAGCCTGCTGTGAAACCCGGATCGCGTTTGGGACCTGCATTCGGATGATCCAGGATTTCGCGAAGCAAGTCCCATGGACCTTCGGAAAGCTTGTTGACAGACCGAAACATTGGAATATCGAAACAATCCAATCAGACTTCTCGAACTGATTTTCGTTCACGTTGGAGACCTGTTCTCGACAGCCAAACCTGACATCAGGATTTTGAGAAGCAGTCACGAAGACCTTGATGTCGAAACAATTCAGCCAGACTTCTCGTACTGTGAAACACAGATTTCGCTCAGATGCTGGGGTCCTGTTCCAGACCGTCAAGCCTGCTGTTTAACGTACGGAAGAGTAAACAAAAGAAACGCCGGTTCGAGAGGCTAGGGGAGAATCTTAGTTACGGGAGGGGGGCACAGTTTCCTGCGCTTAGTACCTCGATCACCCTGAAAGCCTGCGCTTTGAACGACCAATCCGCATGGGTTGGAAACAACGAGTCAGCCAGCAGTGCTGTGCCACTTGAGGCACTGAAAGAAAGAGACAAGGGAGTTGAACGAAAGGTTGTAAGCGCGTTCTGACGTCACTTGAGAGGGGGGTCCCTCAAGGAGCGTCAAACGGCGAGACCTTTTGAATTGACGAACTAGAGGGAATACCCCTACGGACGGAGGGAAGGCGGCTTTCCCGGGTTAAAAAAAGACCTCTGAAAGCGAACCACGGTTCAAACTCACGAGTCTTATGACCCCAAGATTATTGAAGATAGGTAGAAAAGTTGTTGAGTGTCTTTTTCCCTCGCTCGACCTGACCTACTTGAAACTTTAAATGGGCGTGAGCTCGGGGTTACCTCATTGAACCCTGGTGTCAATTCCTGGTTCTAACTGGGGCACTTGAAGCGCACGTGCAGGATTGGCGATGCGGGATGTACCAAGAGCTAACTTGACAATTACTGCTTATACACGGACTGGCTGTCCGTGTGGCGAATAAACGCGTTTTTCCATACATTTCTTCCGTAACAGGCAAACGGAAACGGAAACGAAAACGTCTCCTTAGTTCCGCAGGCCACCCGGCCACCCATAACTCACGCTGGCACCACCAGAGAATAGTGACGAACGGGCACGAGCATGGGCAGACAACGGTCGAATAGTGCAAGCACGAGTAGGTGAAAGTGCCACTTTCTGCCAGCAAGTGTTCTCGTGCTCCCGAGACACATCGAAAACAGGTTCTCAAAAGCTATAATTCTTCTTCCGACCAGCTTGAAGGTCCATTTCCTCAATCTTAGTGGCCGATTTGCTCGCAAGACCCGTGTCACGAATCTGTGAGGCTGCAAGGAGAGCAACGGGGTTTGCGTTCGACACGAGGTGGATGAGCTACTCCTTCGTGCGGTGGAAAACCGTGACAGACTGTCCGGAGACGAGAGCGTTGAGGATGACCTGCTTCTATGCGGCCGGCATCGTGACCCACAAGTCTGCCGGGTGAAAGTCCGCAATCGGGGTGCCGGGGGCGAGGTAAGAACGGTAGTGACCAATTTGCTCGTAAGACCGGTCACGAATCTATGCTGTCGCAAGGAGAGCGGCGGAGTTGCGTTCGACACGAGGTGGACGAGCCGCTCCTTCGTCCGGCGGAGAACCGTAACAGACTGTCCCGAGACGAGAGCGTTGAGGACGAGCTGCTTCTATGCCGCCGGCATCGTGACCCACAAGTCTGCCGGGTGAAGATCCGCAATCGGGGTGCCGGGGGCGAGGTAAGAACGGTAGTGGTCAATTTGCTCGCAAGACCCGGTCACGAATCTATGCGGTTCCAACGAGAGCGGCGGGGTTGCGTTCGACACGAGGTGGATGAGCTGCTCCTTCGTCAGGCGGAGCACGTCGGGCACGGTGACGGACTGTCCCGAAACGGCGTCGAGGAGGAGCTGCCGGTAGGCCCGCACCTTGGCCGGCGTGACGCCGTCGGCCAGCTCGGCCGCTAACGTCTCGACCCGGATGCCGTACCGCTGGCCGGACCGGGAGGTGAACGCCTGGCATAGCGCGTACTGCAGCAGCCCGTCGACCGGCGCCGGGTCGCGGAGGAGGTCGCGCGCAAATTCGAGCGTCCTGCGCACGTTCGGGCAGTGGTCCGCGTAAAATGACGCGCGGCCGGCCGCCGGCTGCTGCCCGACGCCCGACGAGTACGCGAGCCCGCTGTTCCACGCCTTCACGAACGGCGTGTGCCCGCCGCCCCCGCACCACGCCATGCAGGCCAGCACGAGCGAGGCGGCTTCCGTCCGCGCCTCCGGCGTCGCCGGCACGGCGTCCAGCACGCCGGGGATCCTCGTCGAATGCACGGCGACCCCAAGCGAGCACTCCGGGTTGTTCAACGAGATGTGAACCGGGTGCGGTTCGGCTGCGTTGTCGGAGCGGATTTGCGTGGCACCCGACACGAGCGCAGCGGCTTCCCCCCGCGGCTCCGGCGTGGCGTGGGCCTCGTACGGTTCGGCGGCTTCGAAGCTAGGGCTTTGCGCGGCATCCGACGCGAGCGAAGCAGCAGCAGGGGTGTCCAGGACGCCGGGGATATTCGTCGAATGCGCAGCGACCCCAAGCGAACACTCCGGGTTGTTCAACGAGGCGTCAACTGGGTGCGGTTCGGCTGCGTTGACGCGACGGTCTTGCGTGGCATCCGACGCGAGCGAAGCAGCAGGGGTGTCCAGAACACCGGGGATCCTCGTCGGATGCGCAGCGACCCCAAGCGAACACTCCGGGTTGTTCAACGAGGCGTCAACTGGGTGCGGTTCGGCTGCGTTGACGCAACGGTCTTGCGTGGCATCCGACGCGAGCGAAGCAACAGGGGTGTCCAGAACGCCGGGGATCCTCGTCGAATGCGCCGCGACCCCAAGCGAACACCCCGGGTTGTTGCCAACTGGTTGAGGTTCGGCTGCGTTGATGCTAAGGTTTCGTGTGGCATCCGCCAGCGCGGCCACCGGGTCGCCCTGAACTTTTTGCGACAAATCCGCCCTCAGCCGCAAGGCCCAGCGCTCCCGCAGAGGCTGCAGGACCTCTTTCGAGACAGGCCTGGCCTCTGGCCCCCCCGACGAGCCGCCCTGCGCTGCCTGCGGGGGTTTCCCGGCCTCCTGGGTCTTCGCGTCGCAGCTGCCGCTGGACGAGGGGGACCCGGGCTCTGGTGCCGCGCGTGCGCGGGTGTGCATGCTGCGGACTGCGGTTTCCAGCTCGCCGGCGAGCGCCTTCACTTGCGCCGGTCCGGTGACGAAGAAGCAGCGGTAGGACCCCTCCGCGTGCAGCGCCCGCAGCATCTCCGCCCACTCTTCGAGCGCGGCCTCCGGCGGCGCCGACAGGTCGGCCGCGAGGGTCTCGCACGTTTCCCTCCACAGCGACGAGACCGAGCGCGCGCTGCCGGCGCCCGACGCGGGCACCTGGTGCAGCAGGCGGTGCAGGTCTGAGGCGAGGGGGTGCGAGGCTGCCTCGATTTCGAGCAGCCTCTCCTTGATGGCATCCAGGCGCGCGGTCCCCGCTAACGAGCGAAGCAGCGCGATGTGTTCGGGCTCCGGAGAAGCCAGGCTGAACTTCTGCCGGAGCAACGCGAACTCACGCGTCGGCGGGCTGTTGACGAGCAGGCTCAACCGAGACGCCATGGACCCCGTGGCGAAGGTGTCGGACACGGCCGACCCGAGGGCAACCGCCCAATACTCCGGCCGGTTCTTCATCGCGCCGGTGGCGTCCCTGTGGGCATCCGCGATCGCTTGCCGCGCCCGGGGCAGGTTGCCCGCGCGCCAGTACGGCGAAGAGAACACGCGCGTCACCCACTTCACCGCAGCCGTCACCTCTTCCGCGGTCAACCCCGAGCCCCTCGCAACCAGCTCAATGCGGCCGGTCTCCGCGCAGTCCGACACGTGGGTGTCCACGTGCAGAACCTCCTCCTGCACTGACCTGCAAAACGTCCGGAAGTCAACAGGCGCGCCTTCTTCGTCCAGCACGCTGAAGAACCGCAGGCACGGCAGCACCACCAGGTGCCTCGCATACCGCTCCGGCACCTCTCGCAACGACAGCGCGATTCCGAAGTGCCCAGCGGTGTCCATCTCCGTCACGCCCCATGCGACCACGTCGACGTCCTTCTCGGCGCCGTTCGGGCAGGTCTTCAAGGAAAACGCGCTGAGTTCGTAGTCGAGGGCGGAGTCGTGCTCCATGGGGGGGTCCCGAGTGAAGCCCGGCATGTCCTCCAGTCGGTTCGCCTCTTCGAGCTCCGCCATTCTGCGCGCGTGCTCCTCCCGAAGCTGGGCGAAGGTCTTGCCGCTCCGGGAGACGGCTGCAGAGAACGCGGCCTTCCGCTCGTCGCGGCCTTCGACGAGGCGGCGCTTGCAGGCAGGGCTGGCCGAGCATATGACTGTGACGGGCGCCCGTTCAGTGAGCTTCCACGCGTCTTCCAAATACGGAGCCCACGGGTTGACCCGGCCGCAGGAGGCCATCAGCTCTTCGAGGGCGTCTCTCTCGCGGTCGAACGTCAGGTCGACGTCGACAGCTTCACTCCCGTTCAACGCGACCGCCGTGTCCAAAAAGGTGAGCCACTCGGCGTATTTCCCGCGGACGCCAAACTCCGGCGGACTGTGCAAGAATTCGGACGACTGCCGGTCGTCCGAGCGGGTCTGCCCCGCGGCCCGGTCGCAGAAGCAGTGGAGGCTCGGGGACCCCGGGGGGAGGCTGGCCAGGCTCTTGATTTCGGCTGTGACTGCCCGTGAGACGTCACTCGCGTAGGCTTCGGTGAGCTTCGCGGTCGGGATGTGCAGGGAGACGGTGAGGTGCGTGCCCTTGGTGAGCGAGAGGTGGCTCGACACGCTCTTCACGTCGACGAACCCGCCGGCGGCCAGCTGCGTCTTCAGCGTCGACGTGTCGCCGCTGCTGAAGATCGACGAAAACAGCATCAGCAGCGACACGTCGAGCCACGCGCCGTCCCGGTTCTCAGCCGCATCCGGCGGCAGGATCACCGGCCAGATCAGCAGGAGGATCCCGTCTTCCGACGCGGACTCGTGCGGGAACTCGCAGGTGTGCAATGACCCGTCAGCAGCGGGGATGGGCGCCGGCATGCCGAGTTCGACGCTCGGGGGGTGTCCCGGGGTTGATCCCACGGGGTCGGCGGCGGCGGCGTTGCTGGGGGGCCGCGCCGGCCTGCTGCTTTCCGCGTGCAGCTCGTCCCGCAGCGAAGCGATCGACGCGCCGAACAACGCGCTGAGCTCGTTCTTCACCTCCGCGGTCAGGTACCCCTCGCCGCCCACGGCGGCGCCCCCGGACCAGCTGTGAGCGAGCTGCGGCTCGCGCTCCGCGCCGGCTGCCGGCTCCTCGCCCCCCGCCCCCTCCCGCGGCGGCACCACGCGGGCCACTTCCCGCAGCACCTGGTCGACGGCCCGCAGCACGGGCGCCACCCCTCCTGCCACCGCCACGATCGCCCCCATGTTCGAGAGCTTGTAGTGCTCCCGGTGGTACGCGCGCACCTCCTGCGGGGTCAGCTCTCGGATCTTCTCGGGGGTTCCGCCTTGGTTCCAGCTAAGGGGGTGCCCGGCGCCGTACATCAACTTGTACGCTTTGTCGTGCGCGACCTGAGGTTTGGTGGTTATCTCGTGCGCACGCAGAGCCTGGTGTTTTCCTATGAGTTGGAGAGCATGTTACAGGGTTCAGATGGTGCCTGGCGTTTACAGTAAATGGTGCTTCATTAAATTCCGCTCCTTCGAGGGGTCACTCGGAGCCGTTGCTCCCACTCGTCCCGCGCATTCAACGTACATTTAATGCCGCGTTCGCCCAAGCAGAATACGTGGTTACGGTCCTTAGCTGGCCTGCCAAAGCTGTAAGAAAATGCGTGTCCTGTTCAGTGGGTTTCGTTCTCTGCCGGCGCTTTGACGAAATTAGCTGGCATTAAATTCCCATTCTTTCTTCACAGTCAACCACCGAGGCTCCGGCCTCGCGGGGTGCCTGTGGCTGTGTGCACTTTCTGAGACGCCGCTCTGTCGTGCTAACAAAAAAGACAGGCGCTTCGTTTTGTTTGTGCGTGCCGGGTGATCGTTTTCCCACTTGTATTTACCCTGTGTATATTCAGGTAAGGAATTCTGATCAACCACCAAAACACGCTGCCTACGTCTTTTTAGCCTGCACAATACATTGAAGGGCAACCCGCAAGATTGTTAGTAACAAAAAAATTGTGGAGATCCTTTGGGGGCCTTCAGGTTGTCTCTTTGCTTTACAGGCCGAGATAGCGCGGGTCATGATGGAGCAAGGGCGCTTTCTTGCAGTGTGGTACCCCTGTTTTGCCTGGAAAAAGAGGGGCCCCCAGCAACCCAAAACTCGGAACCTACCGGTCAGGTGGTCCCAAATTGCTCGGGAAATCGAGAATAACTACAACTTCTGAACATGGGATCCAACTCTGCAAAACCAACAACAACAACAAACTATTATCATCGAATCAGGTGGAGAAGTTGTCAACTAAGCGAACCTTTGCGAGAATCCAGAGCGGATACCTCGTGTTTCACGTCGTCTTGGTGCCAGGGAAGGCCTGCTACACGGGAGCCAAGCTTCACGTGTTCGGCGGTACTGCAGAGCCACGGGCCTACGGGTCAGGTGGCTCCCGATTTCCCAAACTAAAGCATCAAGGCTTGGCGCACCTTGGGGCTTGGTGCTCGCGCTGAACACAAGCTCGTCGAGACGGTCAGCCGCAGGGCAGAGCGGATGTGGCACTGTGCTGCCTCCGACTCAAGCTTTGCAAGCTGTGGTTGACCGTCAGGAGCGGCGTTTTTCTTTTTTCTTCTCTTCTTCTTTCTTCACGTCGTGCTACGCTTTCAAATGTGAGAACACACACCTGGTTGGCCAGCTGCATAGCGGCCGTCTGCTCGTTGTACACGGTGCCTTTCTCCTCGGGTTCTCCTTCGTCGTTCACGACCCAATGCTGGACCTCGTGGGAGATTTCGTCGTCGGTGAAATCCGGCGCCAGCAACGCGACGAGCTTCTCCTTGAGGAGCCCGTAGAAGCAGTCGCTGCTGGCCGCGGTCTGCATCGTGAAGGCGGTGCGCGCCCGCTCCGTGAAGGCCGTGGCGGTGGCGAGGCTCATCTCTTCGCACGTTCTCACATACTGCGCGCGCTTGCCTTTGCCGAGCAGCACGTGCTCTAGCGTGTGCGCCTCGCCTTTGTCGCTGCGAAGGGGGGTGTCCACGTATATCAGGGCTTGCGGGAGGAACTGCAGGTCGAGCACGTCTATCAAGAAAGAGGTCTCCTTGTGCCGCAGGCGGTAGCCGAAGGTGGCCGTGCGCTGCGTATACCGGCACACGGGCTCCCACGCGTTCATTTCGGGCTCGGGGTCGGGCACGCCCCCGTTCCTTTTGCACCCACACCCCAGGAGAGCCTGCTTTGTTCACGTCTGTTTGAGCTAATGCAGCTTATCGCCAGATTCTTTGCATTTCTAACCCAAAAAACAACTGTTTGAGCGAAACACGGCCACTACCGGCCCCGGAACCTAATCCGTGAGGCTAAACCTGTTTTGGAGCGGCGTTTCCAACAGGGGGGGCCGGTTTCCCCTCTTGGGTGTGGCTTGCTAGGGCCCGGGAGGCGAAGGTGGAAGGCACAACATAAACATGTCGTCTGCTTTTTACTACGGAAGGATGCCAACAGGGGGAAACTGCTCAAATCCCCCTTCCCCTTCTCGCATCGTCTCATGTATCGTGCCACGTTTTTCGATGCAAAACATGAAAACCTCATAGCAAGTGGGCCATGTAGGATCGTAGACACACAGGCACCCCTTGCCTCTGTACAATCTCTGGACTGGGCCCGAATTGCACAGGCGAGGTGGATAAACGGTGCTTTTTGGGCAGCACCGGGGCCGTTAAGGGTGTATTCATCCGGAGCAGCCTATCGGCGGAAAAGGAGAGCACGCGGCGGGTAATCGGCGGAAGAGGATCCCCTTCTTTTGCCTTGGGGGGGCGGGGGGAACTTCCCTTGGGGGAGGGGAAAGCGGGCGGCGAGGTCAGGTTGCGGGCGCAAAGGGGATGGGGCGGGCAAGAGTCGGATGGAACGGAGCGGGGGAGAGAAGAGCTTTGGAACTGCTCGGAACATGGAGGAGGAGAGACGGCAACCTTTTTTTTTCTCATTCGGACGAAAAAAGCCCGCGTGTTCTCGCGGTTCGTTCTTTCGTTCTTTGCATCAATTTCTTTTGTGGCACCGGTAGCAACTTGTTAATCAAGCGTCGAGAGCAGTCGGGAGGCTGCGAGTAAGGAATACCATCGGGATACAAGTTTTAAACGCAATATCGATGAGCAGCATCGCAGATTGCAGTCGAAAGGTTGCACCGTCAGTTTGCGGGCGTCTTGGCATAGAAAATCGACGACGATCGCTACCGGACTTGCCAGATATGCGCCTGTCTCCCGCTCGCTTGGTTCAGCCGCTCCAGTTAAGTGGGCATGTTTCATTTCGGTCGGATGGAGGCATTTGACCACAAGGACTTCGAGTGCCTCGTGCACCGGCAAAAAATGGGATGAGCCTTTTCGAGCGAAAGGACGTCATTCTACTTTGCCTTTTCTTAGTTAGAAAGTGGAAGTGAGGGACACAGCAGCAGCAGCAGTGGTAGCAGTAGTTTAAACCTGGTATGCAGCGACGGTCTGTGACAATAGACTGCACGCAATTGTGGTAGTTCGGACGACAGCAGGCACAGGGCATGCGTTGCCAACCGAAAAGGCGCGCGCCAACCAAGGCGCACCAGTGTTGGGCCAGTCGCTGGTTCCAAAATTGAGGCTGTACGTTGCTTCAACGATGATCCAAAGGTGCAGTATCCGGTGTACTGTAGCACTACTACTGGGCCCCTCAGCCGGGGCATTCTGTGCTTTTTTTTTTTTGGTTGCTCGGACTTTGTCCGAGCACCAGACCCATATATAAGCCACTGAAGCACCTGCTTTGTAGGAAATGCTTGAGGAGACTGCCAGTTGCGATAGATCAAAGGAGGTAAATGTGCTGTAGCCCACACGAAACACAGGTAAATCTGGGTTTAGTGGGCGGGCGCAAGCGTTCAACAACCGTTGTTTCCGGAAAATGCTCCCTCCAGTACACCTGCTGGAAAAAAAAAAGGGAGAATAACCGATACGAAAAAAGGTTCGAAAATACACAGAGGGGCGGGATTAGTTGGGGAAAGGGCTAGTTGCGGGAAGTCTCGAGGTTCGTACTTTAGGCGATGCCTTCGAAGCTGTTTGCCCAGAGGCGGAGTCTGTTTGTGCACGTGTGCAATATCTTGTTTCAACCTTCTACGGCCAGGCCGCCAAGAATTCACTGTGGCCACGGTTCGGGTAACCAATGGTTTTCTAGAATCACACCCGCTTCGGCAAACGGGTCCATACGGATGCACGATCGGTGGAAAACGACCTTGCATTGGAGTGACCGTGCCGACGGACACGCGTCATGAGAGCTGCGGACTGCCGTTTGCGTGCCTGGGTGCACGTTTACGCAGTTTCCCAAACCGGTGGTCTGACGCGACAGGGCTTCTCGCACACAACACGAGACGAGAGAGTCTGTGGGCGGAACTTGGCTGGGCCATTGAGAGACGCGTAGTTCTGTTTGATAGAAGTTATAGTCTTGTCATTGATCGTTGTCGACAAGGTATTGTATTTGAGCTGCTAATCAGATGTAGATGTAGATCTAAACCCGCCCACGTCAAATCGTGGTGAGAGACCGGGCCGGAAGCCAGAATTCAGAACGGGAGGCCCACTGCTGGCCATAAAAGGGGTCAAGCAGAATACCACAGCACGCTGTTTATAGCAACGACAAGCACGCTCGTTCGCACAAAACAGGGGAAGCGGTGAACGAAAGACAAAACGAACCGGGGGATAGGAAACGTCGCAAAGTGAGGGCCTACCCCCATACCCCCTCCCACGACGGTATGCAGCAGTTCGTCTTTCCGTTCCTTGTTGATTGAAAGTTCGCTTGAAGATCCGGGGTTGCAAGCCTCCGGGTGACCATCGTCGAAAGGGTTGTTGAGTGAGGTCAGTGCTCCCCCCGCTAACCTCCGAGTTTCCGGAGGAAGTCAACGTGTCGGCAGAAGCAGGGCTTACGCTCCACGTGTGGAACGTGTGGATTTCCACACGTTAATTATTTTGGAAAAATTCCCCCACGTGTGCTTTCACGTGTGGATCCACAGGTACCGCATGTGGAATTGTGATTTATTTCCTTCCGCAAGTGCTTCCACCCACAGGTAGGTCCACGTGCAGGGGAGTCTAGGCCCACTAGTGGTCAAGGCCGCACAGCCAGGTGTCGGCAAGTCCAGTACATAAGGGGAAACGTTTTTTTTTCCCTCGAGCCTTAAGCGCCCACACGTGGACCACACGTATTTTCTCTGAGACCAGAAACGGAGCGTAAGCCCTGCCGGGGGGCCGGACTGACAAGTTGCCAAGACCGCACAGCCAAGTGTCTCCAAGTCCCTGTTGGCGCTACGTCGTACATAGGGGGAAAGGTTTTTTCCCCCTCGAACCTGAAGCGTCCACATGTAGACCACACGTATACCTCGGAGACCCAAAAAGGAGCGTAAGCCCTGGGGCAGAAGGGTACCATTTATTTATCTGCCATTCGGGGCCGGAATCGGGCTGGGAGGGACTTATTACTAAAAGCGTTTTCCTTGCCCACGAGGCTTTGCCCGATACCTTTCCGTGTGTCCGCAAACGCGCCCGAGTGAGGTTCGAGCAATCGAACCAGATCAAGTGATACGTGCCCGCTGCTCCCGAGAAGACACGGAATGGAAAGATCGGTCACGAAATCGTCAAAATACCACCTTGGATCCCAGAAAAGGTTGGCCTCCATGGCCCCTTCTTTTGCACCTCGCTTCAGAACTGGGATGGCAGGTACTGAAGAACAGGGAGCTTCGTTTCAGGTACTGAAGAACGGGGTGCTTCGTTTCCTCAGCCCGTCCGGTCGAAGGGAGGAACGGCAACCCGATGATAACGTGGCATAAGACCTTGGGCGTGGCGATGTACCTAACTGTACCTAACTGTAGCCCTCCAGCTCGAAGAGCTGAGAGAAGGCGAGTTTGTAGAGCTCTTGCCAGGGAGAACGAGGGTGCTCTTGCCAGAGCTTTGTGAAAGCTTGTGTGTTTGATTGTTGGATGGTGTCAGTGAGCGCTTATCTTAGAGCGACGCTTCTTTCTTATTAGCACATTTGTACTGAAGAGAACATTCTCGGAACCAACGGTTGCACATAAATCATTAAACGAAGACACCTCCCCTCAGACAGGTTGCTTACCTTCAGCACGCGGGAACAAAAGAGCCATTTGCCTTATCATTTTTGCATCATCGCTGATCAGCTGATGCTGATCGACGGGTGCCTCGTTGATTAGGGTGCAATCCACACTCCGGAAATGTTTCTTCGCCCAGCGCTAAGCTCAGGTTCCTTTGAGCGCACCCGGGAGAGCGTTTGAGTCGTCCGAGGGGTGCCCTGGCACGGGCGACTTGGCATTTCAATGTTTCATTTGACTATTAACGAAGGCGAGGACATGCGTTGACTGCAAACGCACGCAGACAACAAACAACAAAGAGATGGACTCAGGGCAAGATGAGAACGCTGGAACGACGCACTTGTCAGACGACGTCGGTTTGTAAAACACGCATACGCACAATCACACGCGAAACGTGAACGGTAGTGCCCATTCAAACAAAACAGAGCGGGGCAGCTGGAACAAGGCGTGTGTGTGGATGCGCGGGAGGGGACTTAGGTACTTCACTCGCAAAGACGAGGACACAATTATGGCGTTGGTTGCCCAACACACGACACGCTAGAGCTTTCTGGACTGTTTCTTTGTGAAGAGAAACCGTGGACTCGAGGGAGGCAAGGCACGATCGAGGCGCTCGAATGAGCCGCTGGCCAAGTAACTGCAGTACCTCGGATGCAAAGCGCGTCTCGAAGTCGACGTGTATCGAACACATGGGGTCGAGAGGGGTTTTCACCAACTCGGCTTGGTGTGGATTTGTGGCATCTGAATATGTCCTCCGGTTTAAGAGCTCTGAACATCGTCCTGTGTGTGTGTGTGGTGTGTGTGTTGCGGACCCGTTCTAACGTGGCTCCCTCTTAGCGAGAGTGTATCCCCGAGCTTCGTCTTCACGCAGCGGCAAGGCAGTGCGTTTCCTTAGCTCGTTGGCTGCCTTTCCAACTTCGGAACCAGTGGAAAGCACATGAAGAGAGAGAGACAGAGAGAGAGACGAGTTGGAGTGCAGGGCCATCTCTCCGAGGAGTTTCCGGTCGCCTCACTACAACCTGAATACACCGCCTTCCTCTCGAAGGGTGCTGGGGCGGGATAGAGCGTGGGAGGTTGTCAGCTTCTCCATCCGGCATTGCGGGTTTTACGCCAACCGACTTGGAGTAAGCATGCCTGACACTTGAGGAGGTTGGAGACGGGAAGGGGAGTGTCGTATACCTCGCCCGGATCTGCTGCGTCGTAGTAAGCATCGAAATACAGCTTCGCAACGTCACCAATGGCGGAACGGTCTGGAATGGATTGCGTAGTCCCGTACAGGGCAGCCATGCCCGTCGCCTTTTCGTCTTTAGTTTCGAGGAGCTTGGCAGTCTCCATGGTCAAGTCGTCGACGAAGCGCTTGGCGTGCTCCATGTCGTTCTTCGCGTGGAGCATCGTCACGCACAGGTGAAGCGCGGGAGGGAACTGCAGACTGTTGAGCTCCCAACCCTTCTTCTCCATCTGGAGCAGCAGCCGGTAGATGTCGAATTCTTTGCTTGTAAAAGCGACGACGCTGACCAAAGGGTCGCCCATGACTGAGATGCCGGCAATACTGCCGCATGCTTCCTTCACGAACCGAGCTGCCTTTACGATCTGCTTGGTGGACTCTACGAAGCCGCTTTCACCATGGTGCAACAACGCCGCCCAAGTACCGGCGACAATATTTCCGGGGCGCGAGCCTGTTTTTTGGAGAGTCTAGTGGGCCAGGCTCTGTTGCGGTGTTGACGTGCAAATCGCTCGTCAAAGCTGAGTGCAGGGGCGAAAGACCCATCGAACCATCTAGTAGCTGGTTCACTCCGAAGTTTCCCTCAGGATAGCTAGAACCAAAACAGAAGCCACGCCAGGTAAAGCGAATGATTGGAGGCATTGACGCCGGGGCCTTTATATTAGTAATGCCTTGGCTGTGCAGAAACCTCTAGGGTTTGCGATTAGTAGCATGCACGCCAGGACTACCTACGGTACCAGGACAAGGCCCCCCTGACAACCGTGTCTGGGCATTCAGATAAAACACACGGGGAGCCCGCCCCGCAGGATGCTTTCCACCAAATATTTTGTCCGATGAGAAGATGTTTGGTGGCGAGATCCCGGTGAGGCACGAGAGTGCCGAATTCTTCCGTTCTGTGGGCCTTCCACGGTTCCGGTCTCGAGTCGATTTTGACCTGGCAGCAATGGGTACTACAGCCTGTAGTATAGCAAGGTAAAGGGGGGGGTCGAATAATAGCACCTGTGTTATTATTCGATTTGTCGAATACTAAAAAAAGTTCCGGGTAGCCGAACAGTAGCAGGATCAAGTAATGGTAGTGTTTTTAGACAACCAGACGTGTGTCAAATAACTGTTTTTATTCGACCCTCCCCTTTAAATGATCGTACCTATTTTCGATCCAAACAGATGAAACGAATCATTCCATCCAGTTGAATCCGAAGGGAGTGTGGAAAGAAGGTGGGAGAGATGGCGAGAGGTAGACAACGTAAAGAAACTGCTTGCAAACCGAGTCAGAATCATCTGACTCAGATGCGAACGGTGAAACGTGTCGTCTCGGTAAAAGAACTGCTTGCAACCGAGTCAGAATCATCTGACTCAGATGCGAACGGTGAGACGTGTCGTCTCATGAAGAGGATCATTTATTTGACCGCCTCGATCTTCATGAGTGCGTGGAAATGATCGAGGCCCCCCGACCTTGCTTTTGTAGCAGATGTCGCAGCCGAGCTCGCAGCCGCCGGTTGTAGGCGTGCGCTGTTTGATCGCGTTGTTCTGTTGTTCCGCAGTCGCACTCACTCCTCTTAACCGAAATTCGAGACCGGTCTCAGTGCTGTGGGCAGGGTGACGGGTGTGTATCTGGGTTTGGAACATTTCCGGAGTTGGGGCAAGGTGGAAGGTGATGCAATTTTGTTCTTCGCGCGTACAGGGTATGAACCTCTCTGGGGGGTTTCCTGTATTAGCACTTTTTTAGAGTTATAGTTTTTGTTGGCATCGTTTTCTCTTTCATGTGCAACCGTTGTTCCGGAAATGTTCCCGTCAGTACAGATGTACGATTAAGAAATCAAATCGAGGCTCAAAGCCGTGATAGCGCGGAGAGAGCGACAGGGCCAAGAAAGCCCCAGCCCACATCACCTATACTCGGAAACTCGCATCCTCGATAAAGCTTGCTGCCTTGCCGACCGAAACAAGAGCGCCGCCATGGCCAACGATCTTCAAGGACCCATCGATTTGCCGAGGCTGTGTCCTCAGCCGGGGGAGGATGAGGTGGTGGCTTCGGTGTGTCCATGCTCTATGAGGGCAGGGCCCGAAAAGTCAAATTTGGGGAAATGGACGAGCGGTGGGCACTAACCTCCAGAATGCCTTGTTTCAAGTTAAGACGTCACGGGCACCAAAAAAAGAAGTGGAGAAGGAGAGCCGTGTAAAAGAAGGCGTGACTCAATCTACCTGCTCCGACCTGCTACCGGCTCCCACTCCCAGCTTCCAAATCCCGAAAACGGGAACAGATTTCTTCCGAGGAGATACCTTATCTTCGCCGGAGTTCTGGAGTTGGCTTCGCAATGCGATGCGAACTCAGCTGCGCTCTCCAGTGTACAGACACACAGCGAGGCGTTCGCCTCCCTAATCAGAAGGAGCCATCCTCACCTGCCCGAGGACCACATCTTCTTCATGTGGCTCCAGCTGAAGCTGGAAGAAAGGAGAGCTCCAGACGCAGTCCGCCCGGCAGTACATGACGTATCGTCGGATGCTGTCAATCGACCCGACGGCTGCGTTCCGAAGAACTCTGAGCCGCGAGCTAAAAGAGCACGAACGCAGGGCTCTTACGTCTCGCCCATTGGTGGGCAACCAGCAGGTGGAGGAAACGGTCCGCGAGATGTCCGCATTGTATCGCGCCGCCCTGGCGACCCAATGGAGTCTCGGTGCCCGACTCATCGACCTGATCCGGCTCGAAACGAAGCACATCCTGATGTGCCCTCGAGACCAGAACCGTGTCTTGGTAATGCTGGTCAATGGGAAGACGGATCAGAGCGGTCCAGCCTTTGTTGCTGCAAAGGACGGGAAGGTTCGCCAGGTGGATGCTGGATCTACCCCGACCTTCGTACCACTCGGTACATGGTCCTTCGAGCTCGACTCGACCTGACGTCGCACGGCCTTCGGCATTCGACGTTGACTTGGGTGGCTCGCTTCTCGGAACTGGGCAAGCAGGCGGCACAGGTTGTGGGTCGCCACAAGAGTGAGGAAACGACCCGCCAATACATCCCTCACCACGTGTGGGGAGCTGCCCAGGATTCTGCTGCTCCGCTGAGGTTACTTCAAGAATGAAGTGCCCAGTCCACAAATGCCCCCTGGACACCCCTCCTACCGAGGTAGACGGACCCACGGTGTGTGACACGGCTGATGACGCTGAAGGACTTCGCAAGTCCCTACGACTACGCCGAGAATTGGCTCAGTCAGGACCGAGAGCTGCCGAAGCCGAAGACAAACCACATGCTACACTGGGATCTTGGCTCCAGCATTGTGCTCCACGGTGAACGTGGAAAAGCTTGTGTCGGACCTGCCGGCGCTGAGGCCCAACTTCGTCCAAGAAGCCAAGATTCGTTCCCTGATGAGAGAGATAGGTAGTGGCCGGCCTACCGTTCCGGGTCCGGCGAACAAGAAGCTCGCACCTCACGCGCCTAGGTTCGTAGGAAGGAGACGGGAAGATGGTGTCACTCCGCCTTCTGTGTCGAAAAGTCTAAAAAGGAACAACTTCGGTTCATTCTGGCATGCACCGGCGTGAACGCGGCGACGGTACACACCCTGCCTGCCCTGTAAACTGCATCGAAATGATCGATGATTAAAAGAAATGATGGGTTTGATTTCTTGGCGGAATATGGCTTTGAGTCGATTTTCTTCCAGTTTCCACTGGATGAACAGGTTCGCCGCTACTTCTGTTTTCGGGTGGACAACAAGATCTACCGATTGAAGGTCTTGCCGATAGGCGGATAGCTTCGCTTGGATCGACAACTACTTTTTCCTAAGCCACGACCAAGTCGTTCTGGCAAGGATTCGTAACAGGTGAGGACCTGTGTTCCGATTACGGGATTGTAACTGGGGAGAAGAAGGAACCTTCTCCCGTCTTCACAACGCTCGGCTTGCAGCTTACTGGGGGGGCCCAAAGTACCCAAATACAATAATATTTCGGAATACAATAAGTACGCTGAAATGGGGGTTTCGTTGAGCATTGTTCCAGAATACAATATTATTTGTCCCCAGTGGGGTTTTGCAGGGGGTTCCACGGGCTTCCCCTCGCGAGAGCAGCTTCTTTTTCGAGAGAAGTTCAATGTGGAACACTCCTGAAGCCGAAAGTTCAATCCTACTATGGGGCGATCCACCTAATTTCTAGCAGAAAAAATCACAGAATTCCAAATCAATTCACAACTTTTCACAACTTTTCGTCGTCTTGTTGCGTTAGTGGGGAGTCATTTGCAAGCAAATGAGTACCACACTATGCCAGCTTTTCGCTACGTGACTCCAGAAGGGTCACTTTTTCCGCGCTTTCGGCGCGGCGCAACTCTAGTCGGTTGCAACTGTTGTTGGCAGTTGCTCACGATCTCATAATCCGAAAAGGAATCGGAGTCCTCGCTTTCTCGTTTGCGCCGATAGGCACGCCGCGATGCGGAGGACGTGAGTAGCCGGGAAGAGCCGGCGGGAGGGCGCGTTCGTTGTGTGACCCGTGGAGGGTCGGAACCAGAATCAGAAAAAGAGCCCGAGTCAGGGCCTGCCATCGAAGAGGGCCGGGCGGGGCCGGGTGGGCGCGGTGTGTTCGGGCCGGCGAGGCCAGTGCCGTCGTCGCCGAGATCGGCGCGTCGTCGTCGTGCGCGCAGCGCGGCTGCGGGAGAGGTCGTGGGGGTGCAAGGCGCGGGTCGCTTCCTGCCTGCTGGCGGGGGGGCGCGCTTCGGGGGCGATTTCGTCGTCCGCCTTCTCCGGCCACGGCTGGTAGGTGTCCCCGGTGGGGACGGCGCGCGCCGCTTCCGGCCTGTGAGGCCGTCGCTCTCGCCGCGACCGCCACCGCCGCCGCCGCCGCGACCGCCACCGCGTGCGCCGCCGCGTGCGCGGCCGCGACCAGTGCCGCGGCCGCCGCCACCGTCTCCGCCACTGTTGTCTCCGCCGCCCCGGCCGCCGCGGCCGCGGCCACGGCCGCGGCCGCCATGACCACCGCCACCCCCGTCGCCACTGCTGCTGTCGCGGCCAGCACCACCCCTGTGATGCCCCCGTCCGCAGCACGCGTCGGCGTTCGGGCAGGTCCCGCATCGCGTCAGCCGATGCGCCCGGCAGCATTGAATGCGCAGGCCGTCGTCCGGGCGGTGGTGCACCTGGCAGCACTGGTCAACTACAAGGCTGTAGTTTCTTCGCATGCCAGTGCACACCGCGCACTTCTGCTTTGCGCAGGCATCGCAGACCGACTGCGTGCGGAGCAGAGGGTCCGCCTGCGCAGCCGGTACAAGCACGGGAAGGCGCGGGCGTTGCGGCAGAGGGGTGGGCACGTCCCAGCGCAGCGAACGCTGTGCCCGCCGCGCCGCGTCGTACTGCGGGAACACGTCCCCGCCCCAGTTCTTCCCGTCCCCGGCAGCTGCCCGCGGAAAGCTCGCCTCCAGCACCCCGTGCGTCTCCTCGCCCCCGGCGAAGCGTGGGCGAGGTGTCAATCCCCCCCACAGCATCGGCGCCCCCAGGGTCCTCATCGAGCCCACCCGGACCTTCCGCTCGGCAGGCAACGGCGACGGCAGCTGCAGGTCTCGGCACAGGCGGCACAATGTCGACAGCATCGTCCAGAGGGTCTTCCCCCTCTGGTTGGCGGCGAGCCTTCGTATTCCCGGGGGGGCAGGGACGTCGACCCCGGTGTGGACCTCGAAGTCCACTGCCAGCTCGACGCACGACACCTCGCCCGCGTCGGTCCACCTCAGTGCCGACAGCCAGCCCTTGAGCGCCCGCATCGCACGGCCGCCGTACGGCCATCTCGGCGGCTCATCCGGAAGGCGGTCGAAGTTGAACAGGTGTTGCACCGCCGGCAGCGGCGCAGCTGCGTGCCAGGGGTGCATCGGTTGCACCGCGGAGAGGCGGCGTCGCTCCGCCTCCACGCGTGCAGTGTACACCGCCGCCATGAGGCGGTGAAGGGCCGCGACCTCCACCCGCATTCCTTCGACAATTACCCCATGCACACGCGTGCAAGACGGCCACCTCGCCCGGTCCGCCCGCAGGAGTTCGGCGAAGCAAGGACGGCCGCGGATCTCGTCGTAGGCGGGGCACTCCCACCACAGGTGATCCGCTGTGTCCTGGACGCCTCGGTCGCAGTCCCTGCAGCCGCGGTCCAGCGGCGGACGCTGAGGTTCCGAAGAGGAGGATTCGGAGGCGTGCTCGTCAAAGCTGCCTGTCGTATCAGAGGCGGTCGACGACACGGACGCCGAGGAGCTCGGCGACCCGTCCGACCCGGCCGCCCCTCCGTTCGCACGCGCATTCCGTCCCCACCGCGCTGCGAGAAACACACCCCCGGACAGGATCACCGCCAGTGCACGTTTCTCGCCAGCGTCAGCCGTCGCCAGGCGCAGCTCGTTCGTACGCCTGCAGTCCACCCCTGCCTGCACGCCGTCGTAAGACGGTCGTTGCCTCGCAAGCTGCGTCCAGGTCGTCTGCCGTAGCCGCGCCCGGATGGCGTGGTGCCTCTCGCCCCTCTCCATGTCGAGAAGCCGGCGGCCCTCGAGCGCCGCGGTCGCAAAGTCGTGGCCTTCGAAATCGATGCCCGCGACCGTGAAACCGTCAGAGATGGCGATCCCGACAGGTCCTAGGCGCGCCTTCGGCAACAACACACCGTGCCGGCTGTAAAGTCGGGCGATGTTCAGCATGCGGGCGTACACGCGGGGGAGCCTCTCGCACGCGTCGAAAAGCGAGCACAGGATCTTGTATGGCCGTGCCATCAGTGGGTCCATACGGTGGGCTTTCGCCAGGATGGTCAGCACCGCCGTCACATTCCTCGACGGATGCTTCGTCCCGAAAGCACCCTTCACTACCCGCGACCGCAGCCCCCTCAGGCACGTCTGCGTGTACCCCTCGTACGAGCACCCCGCCAGCACGCTTGCGAGGACATTGGAGCTCGCCACCTCGCAGCGGACCTCGAATGGTAGGCGCGAGGTGCTCAGCCTGTCCAGCAATGCGTTTTGGGCCCTCAGACGCGCGTCGTTGGTACGTTCCGCCTGAACGCTCGCGACACACGTGCGCACACCGAGGATCTTCGCCGTCGTCGCTGTCGGTATCGTCTCGTCGCCGACTGCCAGCACGCTCGTATAGGGCCGCCGCCGACGCTGCCGCGCCGTGCCCGCGGGGATCCCCATCGCCAGTGTCTTCGTCATGTTCAGCCGCATCCCTGTCAGGGCGCAGAACTGTGCGATGACGTCGACCGCCTGCTGCAGCTCGGACTCCACGGACGCGAAGAGCGTGGCATCATCCGCCAGCGACTCCGACGAAACCTCCGGTACGCGCGCCGACACCGCTCGGAGCACAATCGACAGCAAGGCGTTGATGAGGATCACCGAAAGTGGGCACCCCTGCAAGATACCGTTGGTGACCTCAAACTCGGACCCACGCCCAGCGGCAGCTTAAACCGGCGCTTCATCCCACGGTACATGGCGCGCAGGGGGCGCAGGATGCGCGCGTCGAGGCCCATCTCTTCGGCGAGCCGGAGAACGATCCCCTGCGGTACCCGGTCGAAGCACTTCGCGAAATCGAGTGCGACCATGTACAGCGATTTCGTCTCGTCGAGCAGCGTCTCCTCGATCAGCGTCGTCAGCTCCATGAGGACGTCGTCCGTCCGATGCCCTCTGCGGAAGCCGTGCTGCGACGGAAGAATCCAGCCGTCCTGCCACTCCATGACGTCTTGCAAACGCCTGCAGGCCCACAACCGATAGACGCAGCTCGTCACGGTGATTGGCCGCAGGTTCGTTGGCGAGGTGTCGTCGGTCTTTGGGATGAGCGACACCAACGACGTCAGCATACCCTTCGGCCACTCCCCTCGCTCCTCTACCAGATTGAAGAGCGTCGCGAACCCGTCCAGCAGCTCGTCGGGCAGGGCCTTCAGCTCGTCCAAGCGCCAGCCGTCCACCCCACACGCCGTAGTCTTCTTCTTCCGCTTGTTGAGCACATCCCGTAGCTCCCTCCCGGTCACATCCCGCAGGTCCATCTGGCGGCGGGGAATAAAACCCTCGAAGGCCCTGCGGAACACCTCGTACTCGGGCTCTGGGCGTCCTTCCCCGTACATGCGCAGGATCGGGTCCCACGCCTCCTGCAGCACCTCGTCCATCTCCTCGACGTTGGCGGTGAGCCGCCCGTCCGCTGTTCGCACCGCATCGGCCGCCTGCCCCGGACCCCCCCGTAGCATCGTCACAAGAGCCCGGCGATCCGTCCCAAACATCGTCAGCTGCCTCTCGTGTTGCTGCCTCTTCCGTACCCTCGCCGCAGCCGCGTTGTATCTCGCACTGCGCAGTCGTACGTCGTGCAAGTAAACGCGAGCGACCTCTGCGCTCGGCGGGTCGGAGGGGGGCGGCTCGCCGACCCCGCCGCCACGGATCACGGCGAGACAGCGCAGCCAGCACAAGCGGAGTTCTTGGGGCACCTGGAATGGTCCGGACGCTTCTAGGCGAGCTCGCTGGTAGACGTAGTGCTCCAGACGCCGGATCGCATTCCCGTGCCTCAGCTCCGTCTCGCACGCCACGCCCCGGTCCGGCGTACTCCTCGCCGCAACGCGAGTCATCTTCAGCTCCGAGTTACCGCGGCCGGTGTGCGCACGTCTCTCACAGGCAGGCATCCCGCTGCGGTCTAGCAGGTACTGCTCGCACATTGCGGAGAGCGCCATCCACGCCCCTTCGACGTCCCCCTCGCGGGCGGCGGCGCACACGGCATCCAGCCTCGGGACCTCGACGACCCTACCTGCCGGCTTCACGGGTATCGCTCGCGGCACGTTGAACCTCCATGTCTGCTGTTCGAACGCCTGCACCGCGAGTCGAATCCGGACGCAGCGGTGGCCCCTCACGCTCCCTACCCCGATCGTCTCGCATGCAACAAAGGCGGACGCGGCCGCGCGGTTCATCAGGGCGTAGTCGATGCGCGTGCCGGACGTGTTCGTGCCCGTGTAGGTGTTGGGCGGTCGTCCTCCTTCGCACGCCGCCTGCAGCTGCGCTGCGTCCGTCCACCCGTTGCTGAGGGCATGCCGAAGCGCCGGCGATCGCTCAAGGTCCGTGTTGAAGTCGCCCATCACGACCGCCGGGGCCTGCCCCACTATGGCCTGCGCCTCGAAGAGGACCGTCTGCAGGAGCCGCTCCCGGGACGCTGCTGCCGTGTTCCCCGATGGGGCGTAGACGGCAAAAAAGTGCACGAACATCCGTCCGACCCCCGTCGCGATCATCGTGTGGATGACCCGGTTGCGCACTTCCTGCAGCGATTCGTTGGGCAGCAGGTGGGCCACCCCCGGCTGCCTGGCAAGCACAACGACTCCGCCCCCCTTCTGCCCGGAATGCGGGTTTCCGTGCGGACAGTGCTTGCTGCGCTTCGGCGGTTGCGGCGGCCCCCACAGCGTCTTCCACCTCGACCCGTCGACGGCGCACGGTCTCGCGAGATAGTCCGTCGCCTGCGTCTGCTGCAACTCGCTCATCGACGTCTCCAGCACCGCAATCGCGTCTGCGGGCGCCATCGCACGCACCTCGTCAATGTGCAGGGCCAGCGAGCCAACATTGACTGCAGCAAGAGTGAGATCGCGCGGGGGACCAGGGTTCGGGTGGACGTCCCCGCACCTCAAGAGCCGTTCCCCCGCGGCGTACGCATACTCAAGGGCGTCGTGCTTCGACGGTAGCCACGCACATTCAACACGCTCACGCCGCGAGGCAACCCGGGAACCCACGTCCCGCGCGCGATGCAGCACGTGCGCGGCAACGTACCGGGCTGTGCCGGCCGGCCGTCGGCGACGTCCGCGGCGGAAAGCCGCCGCGGCGGTCGAGGCGAGCGTTCGGCGCCCGGGGCCAGGGTTGGGATGCACATCCCCACATCGCATCAAGCGGGCTCCCGCAGCATCGCCGTCCGCGCGGGCGTCGTGGCTTGACGGCAGTCAGGCGCGCGAGCACGTGACACACACGCTGGCGCCGCACTCTTCGCACCTCCTCTGCATGCGGCCCTTTTGGATTGTCTTCTGACAATCGCCGCATTCAAACTCCACTGGAGCCCGCACTCCATCGGTCAGCTCGTGCCGGTGATCGGCCTTCTCACCCTCGACCGGCTCCTTCAGACGCTGGCGCGGCGGGGACAGCATCTCGACCACACCGGCCACAGCTCGCCGGATTAGCGACTGTCCCGCTTCCGCCGGCTGCGCCACCTCCTCGTGCTTCCGCTTGTTGGTCGGAGCCGGCTCCGGATCCGTGTGCACTTCGGCGGCGGGCAGCTTCATGCGCCGCCTCTGGCCGGGCGTCGTCGGGAGGGAGGAGGCGAGGCGCTTGGAACGCGGCCGCGGCATCTCGCCCTTGTCGTAGTCGTTGACGACAATGAAGGGCGACCCTTCCCTTTCGATCACCCGAAACGGCGGGCCGCCATCCCCCGTCACCACGCACGTCCGCATGCCGCTTCTCACGAAGGATGTCGTGACCGTCGCAGCCCAGCCAGCGAGCCTGAGCAGCATCTCGACGTCGGCCTCGTGTTCTCGCGCCCTGGCACCGGACACGAGGTACCGCAGTTTCGTTTCGAGCGGGGGCGCCGCGTGCTCACCAGCAGCCGCCCGCACGCGCGCCAGCATCCCCGAGCCGCGCGCCCGCAGCAGAAGACGTCTTCCACCAAGAACGACACCGCCCCCGGCCTCGCCGCACTTCTTCAACAACGCCAACGCGGTCTCCCGCGTCACGTCCGCATTTAATGCGACGACCGGCGTGGCGTCGCGCGCTTCCTTCCCGACTGGTCGCCAGAAGCAGCCATCCCTACCCGACCCCTGCAGGATGGCGTCCACGTGTCCCGCAGGTACGCGAACCAGGAGCTCTCGGCGGCCCTGCTGCGACGTCACGCCCCACATGGAGGCCGCTTCGAGGCGCGTCTGCGCCGAAGTCGCCTTCACCGCCCGGCGGCAGAGACGCGTCATCGCCGCGTGCGGGTCCTTCTCCACGCATGCCCACGTCTCTGCCGTCGCGTGCTTGCGTGCCACGGTGAGGACGAGCACCGCCGTGGCCGCGCCGGGCTTCCGTTCGCCGTCCGTCGCCGCCTGCCGGACCTTCCCTACCTTCCCGGCCTGCCGAACGTCCCCGTGCGTCCACAGGTGCATCCGCTGCACCACGCCTGTTTCCATGAGGACGTGGCGCGCCTCGCTCTTCTCGAACGGCTGTCGGCACAACACCGCGTACCGAACCTCCTCTGTCGCCAGCGCCGCAGCATCGACCGCCACGCCCATCGCCGTCTCGGCCTCATCGACGCTGGGTGCGACCCAGAGCCCCTCCTTCTTCGCCTCGAATGAGCACGACTCGAGGATCGGCACGTTCCAGTCGAAACTGTGCACGCCGCACACGGTCGCCTTACGTCTGACGACGTCTACCCACTGCTGATGTTGCCGCTGCTGCGGTTGCTCTTGTTGTTGCGGTCGGTTCCGCCGTTGCTGTTGCGGTTGCTGTTGCTGCTGTGGCTGTTGTTGCTGCTGTTGCGGTTGCTGGTGCTGTTGCTGCTGCTGTTGTTGCTGTTGCGGTTGCCTCTGTTGCTGTCGCTGCTGTTGTTGTGGTTGCTGTTGTGCCTGTTGCCGCGGTTGCCGTTGTTGTTGTGGCTGTCGCTGCTGTTGCTGGTGCGGTTGCTGTTGCTGTTGTTGCTGTTGCTGGTGCGTTGCTGTTGCTGCTGCTGTTGCTGTTGTTGCGGTGCTGTTGCTGTTGCTGTTGTTGCTGTTGCTGTTGCTGTTGCTGTTGCTGTTGTTGCTGTTGCGGTGCCCCTTCACGATCCTCGCCTTGGTACTTCGGCCGTCCTTGCGACAGCGCCGGTTCCCCCTGGCTCGTCTCGTGCTGCTCCGCCTCCAGGAGGCTGATAGCCGCCTCCAGGAGCGTCAGCGCCACCCCTCGCTCCTTGGCTTCGAGCCGCCGCTGCTGCCCGGCTGGCCCGCTCCGCTGCTTCTCCGAGGCGGTCGAGCATCGACGATGGCGCCGCCGAAAGCGCCG